>JAJPGS010000518.1:0-539411 GCA_028654335.1 Alnus rubra
CGTGAGCAAGATGGTCAAAAATTGTATCATGGGATGACAAAAATCACATCTCTCCTATTATTCTTTAGTATTGGAGTTTATCTCCCGGCCACCTCTATCAGTTGTAATCGTGTGATTGAATAATGAAAAGCTAATCATAATTTTAGTCTTCTTAAGCTACCTACGATAAAGGAACTGCTCTGAAAATGACAAAATTTAATTAAAACACATCTTCATCAATTAACACCTTTCCAGCACAAAGTCATGAAAGGGGGAAAAAGATTGGTGCATGAAATTCTAAAGGAAAGTGTTAATTCACTTTGACCTCTTGACCTTAGTCTTGTGGACGAAACCATTGGTTCTTCTTCGGCTCCTGCGTCCTAATACTAGCTCTGCTACAGCCACAGGTGGCCAAATTGTAACCTTAATTCTGCCGCCGTATGATAAAAGACATTTGGCCATTTAAATTCAAATTAATTTATTTAATGAATTCAAATGATAAAATTTTAATAATACTTAATTAATTAATGATTAGTATGAATTTACAAAAAAAATATAAACAATCATGATATTTATTTTATATTAGAAATAAATAAGTTAATTGAGCATGTCGTGATAAGATCGAGCTCGACTTATGTTCGAAATAAAATCAAGGGTAAATGTATCATAATTTCTTGAGTTGGAGCACGATTTGAAAATGATCTCTCACTTTCTAAAAATTAATATTAACTCCTTTAGTTTTTCGCGAATTTGAAATCAATCATTCCGTCATTTTTCCATCCATTTTCGCAACTTCCATTAGTGCTACGTCAATTTTTCAGATAATATAATCTTGAGTTTATATGTATGTATATAAATTCATTATATACATACAAAAATTACGCGCGTGCATACACACATATATCCACACACTCACAAACACACTCATATAATGCACACACAAATATATTAAATTAAACATACAACAATAATTCAAGTTATATCTATCATATTAAGAAGATAATTCCTTTTTAGTTAAAATGTTCTTATTACAAAATTAAAATAATACGATTTTTTTTTTGTTATAAAACTGAAGTTATAAGAGTTTATACGAGTTGAGCTGAGTTTATACAAGTATGTCTCGTTTAATATTCAAGCATATTATTGTGTTTATGAACGACCCATTTATTATTCGAACTGAAATCAAATCAAGTTTAACTGAACCAAACCGAGCCAAGTTCATAAGTGGTTGAACTTATCTTACACCCCTAAATTCCGTTCAAATCAATGTCTAAAAGAGATACCATATGCTTTGGTTCTATGTAATTATATATATATGCTTGTTGTACACACTTTGTACAATTAATAAGGCCTCCAACTAATAATTATACAATAAATATATTTGTTTTTAAAAAAAAAATTAAGGTACAAAAAAAATTATAAGGCTCTAATATAGTAAAAAGTTAATAAAATACTTTTTAATTAAGGCCCCACTTAATAATTGTATAATAAAAGTTATTTCTAAAACAAATTTTAAGACTCTAATATGGTAAAAATTTAATAAATAGTTTCTAATGTAGGCCCTCAATCATGATAAAAGTGATTATAAATTGAAAGTCTCATTATTCACATTTAGAAAAAATCATCCATAAATTTTTAAAAAATTCCACTTATTTATTATTTTTAAAAGCCCTATTTTTATATTCATGAAATTAGTCCAATGTGCATAATTTTTATATGTATTTATAGTGGTATTTACTTGCGGTCAATCATGAATGACTAGGGCTTTCACTTTTTTATTTGTCTAGACTTTAATCATATTTTAAAAATAAAAAATATTTATGTAATAAAAAATTAATCATTTAATTTAAAAACAATAATTAATTAATATTTAAGAAGTTTTATATGACAAGTAATGCTACACACTCGCACTTTCATACTCTTTAATGCAACTTGTATAATTATCATTCAATTTAGAACTAATCATTATTAAATTTGTGTGAGTGTGAGTATGAAAGTGGAGATGTGTGTATGGGTGAAAAGACATGTAGTTTATAATTGCCTACTAACTGCTTTAATAAACAATTAGAAAAATTTGTTGGCCATTTAAGATGAGACGATTATCGGTTTTAAAAATAAGCGAATGGAATTATTAACCGTTAATTACTAATCGCCTATACAAGACTGTTGCAATTATAAAAATAAAATAATCACTTAAAATAATTACAATTAACAGATAAAGACAATAATTATTAACAAAAAAAAAATGAGAAATTTGATCTAGAGTATCTTTTGTGGTCTTTTTATGCTAACTTTGACACTTCTTTTTAAAATAAAATTAATAAAAACTACAATTTGTAATCAATTCTCTCTCTATTTTTTTTTTTTTTTTTTTCTGTACTAAATCAATACAAAAGCACTCAGAAAAGGCCGCAATAAATACTCCATAATTTCTTCAAAAAGATAAGCCAACGTTATTGACTCGGCCGACTACTGATCGTCGTGGCACCCTCCTGAGTCCTGATCGCGTCTCCTTACCTAACCGCACTTATTAGAAAAGTCCTCAAATAATTGTCACTTGACTGGATCACCTATCTCCCAACCATGGCTTTCCATCCACAAAAGCTGCTTCTTCATCTTCTTCATCTTCCCTACTTGATGAGAACTATTTTCCTCTTCCTCATAATCCCTTTCGCATCTCAGTTATCATTCAACTACACCGATTTCTCTCAATCTAACAACGAGACCATAACAATGACAGGAAACGCTACAATCTTAGGTTCATTCATTCGACTCACGCCGAATGAAGTGGACAACTGGGCTCGAGTCACGTATTCAGACACCATGCAACTCTGGAATATGAGTACACGAGAAGTCATGAATTTCACTACCAACTTCTCTTTTATCATCTCTTCGGAAGGTAAAGAATCGTATTCAGATGGGATAATGTTCTTCCTCGCAAGCCCTGATTTCCCTCCACCTAATCCAACAGATGGCTCTGGCCTTGGCCTTTTGAGCAGCAACCAAATGAGTGACTCAGCTTTCTTAGCTACAAATAAATTCGTTGCGGTGGAATTTGATACTTTCCCGAATGTTCGATGGGATCCGCCTGACCCAGTTCGTGAGCACGTTGGTATCAATATCAACAGCATGACATCTCGGAACTCGACAGCATGGTATAGCATCATTAAGGAGAATAGAACATACAGTTCTAGTATTAGTTACGATCCCACCACACTAAATTTAAGTGTCAGCTTCACTGGATTCAATAGTACTAATGATACCGTCCCAATAAAACAACACCTTTCTTATATAGTTGATTTGAGAGAGCACTTACCAGAAAGGGTTAATTTTGGCTTCACGGCCGGAACAGGACTGATTTCCGAGTTGCATATTCTTTGCTCGTGGTCTTTTGAATCACCAGTTCTGATTAATAAATCTCCACAACCACAGCCAAACAAGAATGAAAATGGAAGCAAGGCAAAATTGGTGGTGGGGCTGAGCGTGGGTGGATGCGTTTTAATTATGGGTTTGGGGATGGTTTGGCTTATGAAGAGGAAGAAGCGGGCTAGAGGGCGAGGAGATGAGGATTTGAGCTTTGATCTTTCCATGGACGACGAATTTGAACGTGGTACAGGACCAAAGAAATTCTCCTACAAAGAATTGGTTCGCGCAACGAATAACTTTGCAGAGGAAAATAAGCTTGGAGAAGGAGGGTTCGGTGGGGTTTACAAAGGATTTCTAAGAGAAATGAATTCCTATGTCGCTGTCAAGAGGGTGTCAAGGGGGTCTAACCAAGGGGTAAAGGAGTACGCATCTGAGGTGAAGAGTATTAGTCGACTGAGGCACAGGAATTTGGTTCAACTCATTGGTTGGTGCCACGAAAACAAAGATCTCCTACTCGTTTATGAATTCATGTCGAATGGCAGCCTTGATTCGCATCTTTTCAAAGGTAAGAGCTTGTTAACATGGGCGATGAGGTACAACATTGCTCAAGGTTTGGCGTCGGCGTTGCTATACTTACACGAAGAATGGGAGCAATGCGTTCTACATAGGGACATAAAGTCGAGCAACATCATGTTGGATGCAAATTTCAATGCAAAGCTTGGGGATTTCGGTTTAGCCAGGATGGTGGAACATGCAAAGGGATCACAAACCACGGCTTTGGCCGGGACAATGGGGTATATGGCCCCTGAATGTGTCATCTCCGGCAGGGTTAGCAAGGAGTCGGATATATACAGTTTTGGGATTGTGGCTTTGGAGATAGCCTGCGGAAGAAAAGCCATCGAAGTCAAGGCTAAAGAAGACGAAATAAGTTTAGTGAACTGGGTTTCGGAGCTTTATGGAAGGGGAGAGCTTCTTGATGCAGCCGACTCCAGATTGTGTGGAGATTTTGATGAGCAGCAAATGGAACGGTTGATGATCGTAGGGCTCTGGTGTGCTCACCCAGATTATAGTCTCAGGCCTTCAATAAGGAAAGCCATTAATGTGCTTGATTTTGAAGCTTCATTACCCGTTGATCTGGGAACAAAGATGTCTGTGCCAACCTATGCAGCCCCTTCAGGTACGGCATCTACATTTTCATCTTCAGCTACTACATCTTCTACAGCATCTTCTTCGGCTACGACACTCTCATACTCGCACTCTGGTAATTAATTAATACCAGGTAAAATTATCTATTACTAGATCACACTTGATGCTATGAGACAATAAAGTGATGTGGATTCTTGGGGCTCTTTGATTATTAGTTTTCTTGGGGCTGTTTCTTTGTTTGGTACAGCAATTTGTCTTGCTGTTTTGTTGTTGTTTGAGGGGTATTGTCCCTGATTCTTGTTTTCTCTGTTGTCTTTGTGCAGCAATTGTTTTTGTGTGTTGTTGTCCATAGTTAGGAGGTCTGTTCCTAACTAGTTGGCTTTTTCATCTAGATTTTTCTGGAGTTTACTTTTTGGAGTGTTTGATTTATAAGTGTCTAGTTCATCCAAAAAAAAAAAAAAAAAAAAGTGATGTGAATTCTATATGTATATATATATATATATATATATGCTATTCATGTTTAGCTCAGGTACAATTTATTTGGGTATTTGGATTTTAAAGAAAATTGGTAATTATATCATTGAATTTGTTAGAATATATTTCAACGCTATTATTTGTACAGTTTCGGTATGGTGTGAATTTGCACGCTCTATCCCGCTCCAATGCTTAAGTTAGCTTCTGTGAGAAAATAATACTCTATGCATAAAATTGAGTCTTAGTTTATACCTGGGGTATGTGCCTATTTATAAGCAAAGAGGTGGAATAGAACCTGGATTAGGACTCTTGCTCCTTGTTGATCTATAATTGCTATCAGAGTTCTAATTAGACTTTAATCCTTTATTAAACTTCTAATTGGATATCTTGATAGACTTCTAATCTGATAATTCTTCTTATTTGATTTGACCATGAGTCCTATTACAATTCTCTGATTTATTTAAAGTAGTTGTTAAATGTCTATTTCCTCCTTGGATCGGGTTGAGTGAGATTTATCTCCAACAGCTATTTTAGTTTAGTTTGGGTCTACTGTTAGGAGCCCATATCTTTTTGATGAAAATCAACAAGTACCATTAAAGGATCCATTGCATATTTGCATATCCTAGTTGGAACTATTACTAGAGCAAGATCCAAAAATTTTCCATTTTTTCAAAAGGATTCGAATTCGAATCGTCACCTACATAAAAAAGAGAAAGATCAGAAACATTAAATGTAGCACTAATGTTACATTCATCGGGAAGATCCAATTTATATGCATTATCATTGATTCTCTCAAGGACTTGAAATGGACCATCCCCTCTAAGATGGAGCTTGGACCGCCTACAAGTTGAAATTTTTTCCTTTCTCATATGCACCCAAACCCAATCGCCCGGTTCAAAGATGACTTGTCTACGGCCCTTGTTGGCCTTGGTCACATATTGCTCATTTTTCTTTTTTATGTGTTACTATACACTTTCATGGAGTTTTTTCACCATCTCAATCTTTTTTTGACCATCCAAACTAGTCATTTCATTAATAAGCAAAGGCAGCAAATCCAAATAAGTTAGTGGATTAAAACCATAAACAATCTTAAATGATAAAAAAATTAGTAGTAGAATGAATGCTCAAATTATATGCAAACTCAATGAATGGCGAATAATCCTCCAAATTTTTCAAGTTCTTTTGAATTATAGTACGCAACAAAGTAGATAAAGTTCTATTTATTACTCGGTTTGTTCGTCCGTTTAGGGGTGACAAGTAGTTGAAAACAACAATTTAGTTCCCAACTTTTCCCACAAGACTTTCCAAAAATAGCTAAAAAACTTAACATCATGATTAGACACAATACTTCTAGAACACCATAGAGCTATACTATCTCTTTAAAGAACAAATCAGCGACGTGGGTTGCATCATTGGTTTTATGACAAGATATGAAATGTGTCATCTTAGAATACCTATCAACAACAACAAAAATCAAATACATACCTTTCCTTGACCTAGGCAAGCCTAAAACAAAATCCATAGAAATATCCACCCAAGGCGCACTAGGTATGGGCAAAGGAGTGTATAATCTATGTGGTAAGACTCTAGATTTGGCCTGCCTATATGTAACAAATCTAGCACATACTCTCTCCACATCTTGTTTCATTTTTGGCAAAAAAAAATGTTCATGCAACACGTCTAAAGTCTTCCGTACACCAAAATGATCCATTAAACCACCTCTATGTGCTTCATACATAAGCAACTCACGCATAAAACTATTAGGCACACAAAACCTATTCTCTCTAAACAAGTATTCATCTAGTTTATAGAACTTACGAAACGCTGCCATCTCACACGCTCTATACACACTAGCAAAGTCATCATCATTAGCATACAATTCCTTAACATAATCAAACCCCAATAACTTTGCATTTAAAGTAGAGACATTGGCATACCTTCTTGATAATGCATCAGCCACAATATTTTCCTTACTTTGTTTGTATTTGATTACATAAAGGAAGGTCTCAATGAATTCCAACCACTTGGCATGCCTTTTATTCAACTTACCTTGTCATTTCAAGTGCTTCAAGGACTCATGGTATATATGTATGACAAATTCTTTCGGCCAAAGGTAATGTTGTCAAGTCTCCACTGCTCTCACCAAGGAATAAAGCTCTTTGTCATAAGTTGGGTAGTTCAAAGCTACCACATTTAGTTTTTCACTAAAATAGGCTATTGCTCGCTTCTCCTACATCAAAATAGCTCAAATACCTATTTTTTAGGCATGACACTTAATCTCAAAAGTTTTAGAAAAATAAGGTAATGCTAATAAAGGAGCACCACATAACCTTTCTTTAATCTTAATAAATGCACGATCTTTCTCACTACCCCCTTTAAAACCCATGGATTTTTTTAACAATTTCAGTGAGTGGTGCGGCTAGTGTACTAAAATCTTTGACAAATCACTGATAAAAACTAGCCAAACCATGAAAACTTATTACCTCCGTAATTGACTTAGGTGTGGGTCATTCCATGATAGCCTTCACCTTTTCCTCATCTATTTCAACTTCTTTCGTGCTAACAACATAACCAAGAAACACAACTTTGTCTAAGCAAAATGAACATTTCTTTAAATTGGCATATAGTTTTTATTTTCTCAAAACATCAAGCACATAATGCAAATGATCAATATGCTCATCTAAGCTCTTGCTATACATCAAGATATCATCAAAATAGACCACAACAAATCTACCTATAAACGCTCGCAATGCATGATTCATAAACCTCATGAATGTACTTGGTGCATTAGTAAGACCAAAATTTATTACCAACCACTCATACAATCCATATTTAGTTTTAAAGGCAGTTTTTCATTCATCACCCTTCTCATCCTAATTTATGATACCCACATTTTAGATCAATTTTTTGTAAAAAAAACATGATCCATGCAATTCATCCAACAAGTCATTTAGCATATGAATGGGATGCTTATATTTTATCGTAATGTTGTTGATAACTCTGCAATCAACACACATTCTCCAAGTTCCATCATTCTTAGGCATAAGTAGCATCGGTACCGCGCACAGACTCATGCTATCTTGTTGTTAGTTTAAAAGAGTACTCGCAAACGCACGAATCGTTTGCAATATAACGTTTTGCAAATGCGAGGTTGATCCCATATGAAATTGTATTGTGGAAATTAATTTTTATTCAAACTAATCATATTTTAACCTAGTTCCAAATTTAGGATTTTTAAACAAAACTTAAACTTAACAAATCAAAAGATAGGGTTCTAAGGTTTTGAAATCCACCCACCAAATCATAGCAACATATTCTCGTGGTCATCAACACATATTTGAAGTTCTCACATACAAATCTTAGATATGCTCTACTTTGCTTAAAAAATCGTTTAAATC
This sequence comes from Alnus rubra, assembly GCA_028654335.1. NCBI lineage: Eukaryota > Viridiplantae > Streptophyta > Magnoliopsida > Fagales > Betulaceae > Alnus > Alnus rubra. The sequence goes on from JAJPGS010000518.1 coordinate 8,364, forward strand.
ATTAAATGAATCCGTTTCACACAAATCACAAAAGATATATGATTTTTCACCAAATCATCAAATGTACCCGCTTAAACATTCATTGAAATCTAGTAGTAAGGGAAAGATCTAGATTTGCAAGATCTATGGCCTCTACAAGAGATGGGTTGGGAGTGAAAGAGAGAGAGAGAGAGAGATAGAGAGAGAGATGTGTAGGGTGTAACGCCTCGCCTTTTACAAAAAGACGTAAGTGAAAATTTCGATTTTTACGTTACATTACGACATCATCAGAGTTATAAATTGGCAGTGAAATATATATAATTTTTAATGACAACACATCAGAGCTTCTAACAAAAATACTTCAAAATATATATATAAATAGTGTAATTGAATAATTACACATTAAAATAGTATTTGTGCCATGTATGACACAGATAATTTACAAACATTATATTTAGAACATCATTAATACATACCAACAAAAATATAAATATTATTCTCCGAATATTATAATAATGGACTAAACATATTAGTCCACAAAAATGGGAGGTATCCTAGTCTCAGATATTGCCATCAAGATCACCTAAAGGTTTTGACAATCCTGATAAATATATAATATAGAGAGAAACAATAATACAAAAATACCTAATGAGTCCACTGTTTTCAATAATAATATGATTGCTGATTTATTAGAAATAAAGAATACAATGTAATGACATAATAAAATGACAGTTTTATATGCACAATCTTATTTATTTAAATAACCATTTTCTTCTAGCATTCACCTTATAGAGTCGTAACTCTAACAAATAGATTCAATGAGACGTTACTCCAATTATTAGAATCTTAGGAGACGTAACTTCTGTCTAACGTGTTATAGGAGACGTCACTCCCGTTTAGCGAATGATAGACGTCACTCCCGTTTAGCGAGTTCTAAGGAGACGTCACTTCTCTAATAATTATTATCTTTTTGGCACAGACAGACGTCACTCCTTGGTCCGTAGGCAGACATCACTCCATACTCTGTTCTTTATTAATATTTTTGGCTCAGACAGACGTCACTCCCTGATCCGTTGGCAGACGTCACTCTCAACTTTGCTATAATTAAATTCATTCATTATAATAACAAAATATGCAAATTCACATGCGCAACCAATTAAATAAAGCAGAAATCATAACATTATGGAAATTCAGTTCTCTGCTACAAAGAGAGATCCACATAAATAATGACTGCATAGTTATATACATTTGATAATATATTAGTATAAAATACTAAGAACCTATTTTAACATTTTATCACTTTCGACTTATAAATCACGTAACACAATTTCTAATGTTACTTAAATATTATAACGGCATAAAATAGGTTAATTATATTACCACATATTTTATTATTATGACATTTATTAATTAATATCCACAATACTTTTTAAGTAAAAACGGTATTATAAAAGCTTATTTATTTTTGTACCAAGTTGACATAGTGACTCCATTAATATAGTTAATGGGTTTTATATTTTAAAAATACACAAGCGATACAGTATAAATAATCCTTATTTTAAACTTATAAAATTTGAAAAAATAAAGGCATTAGTATTAATAATTTCTAAAATACTTTAAAATATTTGATTGGCATAACGGCGCTTTTGTAAAATAGTGACTTTTTATTCGGGTATTATAACGGCATGTTTTATAAATATTTTGCGCTACTTGAAAAACCTGTTTTAAAACACAACTTAAAATATTAGATACTAATAATAAAAACTATAAAATCACAAAATATATTAAAACAAAGTTAATAACTTAGAAATTACATAAAATAAATCAAAACCTTTAATTAGAAATTTACCAAATATCTCAAAGTAGTATTTTGAAATATTAAAGGAACTAGCTGTACAAATTTATCATTTCTTTATATATTATCTCTTTTTTTTTTGTTTATTTATTTATTTATTTATTTTATTATCTCTCTTTCCTTATCTTTTTTGCTTCTTTTTATCACTTTTTGTCCTTGTTGACCGAAAGAGGGAAGGGGAGAACTTCCAGAAAATTCTCCTCTCTTCCTCTCTTCTTTTTTATTCGTTCCTTTTCTTTTCTCTTGCTGGAAACCGAAAGTAAGAAGAGAGGAATAGTTTTTCTGTTGTCTTTTGCACAGCCCCGAGAGTGAGAGATGAGGAAATTAAAGCTGGGTTTTAAGAGCTTCTATTTCTTTTCTTTACTGATTCTAAGCTAAGAAGGAGAAGAGAGAGCTGCTGTTTTTGGGAAAGAAACACAGAATTTCTGCAGCAAATAGAAAAACAGAGAGAAGAAGAAATATGCGTGAATGGATGAAGGGACCTCTCTATTTATAGACTACCTAAAGGGTTGAGATCACTTGCAGCTGGAACTGATCAACAGTTGGGTGTTCGGTGAAGAAGGCAACACGTTGTTGATGAGCTGTGGGAGTGAGCTGGGCATGACGTGCGTGAAAGGGGGGTCTGCACTTAGCTTGGACGGCTGGATCTCCAACATGTGTATTTTGATCGAAGGCTCGGGAGATTGCAGGTGTCAATCGTAGATTCAAAGAATAAAATCACTAATATCTCTTATCTCTAACTAATCATTCCTTGGTTCTAAACTTAGCACTAGAAGTCTATTCCTAACTGAATTTCCTTTTTTGGTTTCTCTGTTGATTGAGCTGGATTGGGTGTTGGATGAGCTGGGTTGGGCTGAGCAAAAATCGTATGAAAACGGGTTGGTCTTGGGGTGGACTGGACTTGTGATCAAAAAGAAATAAATCTGAAAAAATGGAAACCCACGTGAACCACTACCAATTTTATTAAATGAAAACTAGTCCCTTTTAAAAACATGAGGAGTGGGCTGATATTAATGATTCCATATGGGCTGGGCTAGAGGCTGGGTTCTTAGACATGTGGGCTGCTGGGTCTTAAGAAATAGAAATGGGCGACAAATTATTATTGTTCAATTTTCAGCCAAATTAGGGATATAATTTTTCGCGAGTGTTTTCGCACACTAAACAGAGTTTAAAAATTATGAAATTTGGAGGGTAGTTAGAAGACTTCGAGACAAGCGTTTTGGCTTTTGAATCGACCAAAACGGAGTTTGTTTGACCATATTTTTGTTATTCCAAAGTTTAAGGTCCGTTTGAACTTTTTATCAAATTAAAACTATAAATGTTTTTAAATGAATATTTATTTTCATAAATATTTATATTTATTCTTTTACCCTATTATTATGTCATAAATCGTATTTTCATATATTTTATTCAATATTTTAAAATACATGGTATTATATAGGGAGGCTGGAGAGCAAACGACGCACTACAATAGAGATGAAAATGTTTGAAACCCTAAAGGACCAAGGCAAAATGTATCAGACTAAACAAGTAAACATATTGTGATGTATTGAAATGGCATTGCTTTGGTATTTAAAATACCAAAACGACGCCAACTCCCGTAAACGTAGTGTTATTTTTTCAATGACTTCCTGATGGTTTTTATTTGTTGGCTATATTATGTCGACAAAAATGTTACCATATTAGGGACTTCGTATTTTCAGAATAATATTGCAAGTATTTTAATCAATAATGGAAATGACTGGACAATGGAAGATTTGCAATATATTTCTCAAGATAAGAAATAAATAATTGAAGAAGATCTTCTAAAGACTTTAAAGAATCAGAATAGTCGGTTTCTCTGTAGAGCGTTCTGACATACAAGATCAGTGTCCGAACGGAAGCCACAGAGATTGTCTGTTCGATATATGTTCGAACGGCCCATCGAACACAAATCACAAAAAGTTCATGTTCGCTACCAGTCTGGACGGCCCATTGAACGCGAGCCACATAGAGTCCCTGTCTAGAAGGATGTCCAGACGCACAAGTGAAGATTGCAGACGGAGAAGCTTTTCCATGTAAATGTCCAGATGCTAGGTCAGCCTATCCAAACGTGCTTCAAAAAAATATGATATTGTTGATACATGTCCGGACGCGCGATGACCTGTCCAGACGTCGCCGCCTAGAAATCCGTTATTGACTTGTTTTAGAATTTTCAGAGCCTATTTAAAGGGGCTTTTAGGCAGTGTTATTGTAAGAATTCCATAAAGAATTCCAATGTGCTAAGAGAAGATTATTTATGCATAAATTGTTATATGTATTTATCTTATAGTTTATTTGTGTTGTAACCGTTTAACCGTTGAAATCTAACTAGAGATGAGCTCTAATTAATGAAGTTAATTGAAGAATTCTCTAGACGGGTCTGGGAGAGAGATAGACAAGTAGACGCTTGTTAAAGTTCAAGTGAGTGACTACTTCAAAAGGTTGTGAATATGAACTTCTTGTAACTAGCTATTTATTTTATTAATTGATTTCCTGGGTTTAGTTATTTCGGAGTTTTTTTTTTTTTTTTTTTTTTTTTTTTGTACAAAGAGATTCCCCTTTATGATTAAATACCTATGTTATTTCTTTTTACCATTTTTTTTTTTTAATATTTGATTATCTGTTTAATTGCGATTATTCAGAAATCTAGATTTATTTTCAGTTCCAATTGTGGGCGAGACAATCCTCTTGAACAGAGCAAGAGATCATCTTGAAGTTCAAAAGAACAATCTTTCCAGGTAAAGTTGAGTTTGTCATTTCCAGCACAAAAAATGTGGATTCTATTTGAAGGGAACCTTTTCGCCTTTGGTGTGGTGTTTAGGATTCAGCCTAAAAAGAATTCATTTTCTCGTGCTTTATTTGGCACTGAATTTCTTGCCATCAAACCCATTTACCAACTCATCCACCAGACAAAGGAACACCTCCTTAATTTTCTCTGTTTAAATTTAATTTTTTTTTTTTTATAGAAAAGAAAAAATTTAATTTAATTTAAAAGGTTAAAAAGATTTACAAGTACGTAAGAGCCAAATCCATCTCACAAAGTTGCTGAGGTAACTGAGGGTTACTTTATTATTATCGTTAAAACTTCACATTCTCACCTTTTGTGCATGAACTTGTTTGATAATGCTTTTTAATGACAATTTTCACTTTTTAATAAAAATAAAATAAAAGTATTAACAAACAATTTAAACTACAAAACATTCGTAAAATCACTTAAACAATTGAACCAGAAAACAATTAATCAACCCCAATATCTCTACTACAATTTTGCCTTCTTGTCACATAAAATTTCAAACTTATCCTTTATTTTACTATTTAACAAAGTTATGAATATCTATATAAAAAAAAAAAAAACAAAACAAAAACAAAGTTATGAACAATTTTAATCACGAGTGGATAGACTTAATTTCTTTACAAATTACTTCACTTTGTTCTTATATATATATATACTTCTCCCTAGCATTCTAGTTTTCGTTTTTTTTTTTTTTTTTTTATTTGTTAAATACCTCACAGGTACCTGTGGTTAGGCCTTGAATCAAATTGTTGCCTCGGTTTCAAAAAGTGTCACAAGTCATACTTATCGTTAATAAAAAAAACCCAATCGATACTTCCATCAGTTCTCAGCGAAATTTTTTAACGAACCTCCACGTCACTCACCTTAGAATGCTGACACCTGTCCCTCATTCCATGTGGCCCAGGTATCACACGTGATACTTAGGGTCTCAGTGTCACGTTGAGAAAAATAAAATAAAAAAAATACTGATAAGCCTAATTTTGATATCTAAAAGTGATAATCCCATTTTGCGGATGCGAATGCTGATAAGCTTGATATTACTAGTATCCGTATCCGCATTTTCACCTCTAATTGTAAGGGCTTCAATTTAGCATATATATATTGTCAGTTTTAATACCCACATAGACATAGAGATAAAATGTTTAATTAAAAATAATTTTAAAAAAATAATAATGACTATAATCTAAAAAATTCTATTACCATAAGAAATTTAGGAGAGAATTTTAGTGCATGATGCCATTAATTTGTAATAATTAGTTTGTTTTAGTAATTGTAGTTAGGTTTATATTTACCAGTAATAATTGGCTTTCATTCTCGGCATAATCCACACAATCATGTGACATTTATTATTTTTGATTCCTTTGAGAAAAACGGAAATCCAACGGTCACAAGCTGCATTATTTAATCTTACATATAGATTTAAATAGTAATCCAAAATGTTCATTACCTCATATGCGAATAGCGGATAATAACCGCATTTAATAACTGCAATAATCACGTAAATGTAGATAATAATCATATAATGTAAATATGAATATCTAAAAGTGATAGCCGCATTTTACGGATGCGGATGCAGATATTATTAGTATCCACGTTTTCACCTTTAATTGTAAGGACTTCAATCTATATATATATATTTTGTCGGTTTTAGTACCCAAATAGACATAGAGATAAAAGGTATAATTAAAAATAATTTTGAAAAAACAATAATGACTGTAATCTAAAAAATTCTATTACCATAAGAAATTTAGAAGATAATTTTATCAATTTTAATTCATGATGCCATTAATTCGTAATAATTAGTTTGTTTTAGTAACAGTAGTTAGATTGATATTGATCCAGTAATAATTGGCTTTCATTCTCTGCATTATCCACACAATCATATGACATTTATTATTTTTGATCCCGTTAATCCAACGGTCACAGGACACAATTAAGATAACAAAATAAATACTAAAATTACGTAATCATTCGATCGTTTTACTCAGATTAAGGGTAAAGATCGTGCCTGTGACTGCTCCGAGTGAATGACACCGCCGCCAACAAACGACACTTGTCATAACCCCATTGCCTTAAACATATTCAAAAGTCCAATAACAGTACCGTCAATATTCCTCTAAATAACGAGACTGCCACAGCTCCCGCCGCCGCATGAAGAGATTTGCATAGGGATTCAACTATTCAAGTAGATAAGTATGGATGAGAGCTAGAAATAGAAGCAGAGGAACAGAACCCTAATATCAAACTGTATAACCGACTCAAAACCTCGATTTATTCGCCTCCGATATCTCCTCTTCCACGCTCTCCTCCTCCTTCACTGACATAAACACTGAAAGATATTGTCTCTGTCTCTTAACTGCTTGCTCTATTGTTGAATTTTCTTTGACTCTTTTGGTGAATACTATTGTAAAATCTAAACGCCTCTACGTGATTTCCTTCTTTACAGTTCCGAAGAAAGAAAAAGGAACCGTGTATACATCTGTCCCCTGTCATTCCTTGTTCACAAATTGATTGCTTTTTTTGTTTTTTTTTTGGGAAAGTTCCTTCCTTTCTTGCGTATACAATAAGTTTGAGCATTCCAAGATCGAATTGAAGTATCTTACTTTGTAAATCTGCAAGACCCACATGCAGATTCCGGGTGGTTTTTGTTTGTTGGTTGTTATTTGCGCTGTTCTTGAGTTGTACAAGAGGTTTTTCAAGAGCTTTCTGGGGTTTTTGGCCATGGATTGCGCTTCATGTTTGAAGTTTCTGAGTCAGAGCAGTGGGTTTGGATGTGGGTTTTTGGGGTTTGGGTGTTCCTCACAGGTTTTCAGTTTTTTGGAGTTGTTTTTGATTTTTGGTTTGGGGATTAAAGTTTTGCAACTTGGTTGGCACGGCAAGGGTTTGATGCGATTTTTGTGTGACTTTAGAGGCAAGTCAAGTGGTCTAAGAAATAGGTTTTGTCTGAAAAATAGTGAGTGTGGCCCTTTGACATTCTTGGTGAGTTCAAATTCATCAACTAAGGGCGATTTACTTGTAAGCAAAGAGGTTACGAATTCAAATGATGATGTTAAGGCAAAGGAGGTTTTGGAAGAGGATTATGAAGAAAATGAATGTTATGATGAGGATGAAGAGTTTGATATAATGGCACTGAGAAAATTGGTGAAGATAGAAAGACAGCGAGTAAATGCTGCTAATGCAGAGCTTGAGAAGGAAAGAATGGCATCTGCAACGGCAGCTGAGGAGGCAATGGCCATGATTTTGCGCCTTCAAACCATGAAGAGCTCAACAGAGATGCAAGCCAATCAATACCGCAGGTTGGCGGAGCAGAGGCAGCAATATGACCAAGAAGTGATCCGTTCTCTGAGATGGATTGTCATGGAACACGAGTCTAACAGGAGTTTGTTCGAGGATCAATTGAGGTTGTGTAAGAAAAAGTTGAAGCTATATATGAAGGGAGATGAAGTGGATGGACGTGAAGGGATTGATGCAAGTATGAATTTCTTAAATTCCACTACTACAAAAGATTGTCTTGATGATGAGCTAATTAGCTCTCTTGACATGGATTCCTTGATATTGTAACTTGTAAGTTACCAAGCATATGTTGAATAATACAATACATTCCAATATATTTTAGTTGATTAATTTTCATTTAGCTCTCATTGATTTGATTTTCTGAGTTGGAGATTAAAATTTCATGCAGTACCTAATATCTGTTCCCCCCCTTTCAGAGTGGTATATGTATAGGCTTCGTAATCAGATAGTATTTTTCCATGTTAAAGTGTTTTGTAACGGAATGATTCGACCTGAAATAGATATATATCCAGAATCTCATGAAGATGGATTGTTACCATTTCTTCACCTTTTGTTATTTGGTATGAATATTCTCTACTCACAGCTGCTCCTAATTGTTTTGGCTACTAGCTAGCATTCTCTGTGAATGGACGTATATTAATTTGTTAGTGTTTATGCACATCAACGAACTCTCGGAATTTTTTCATCTTTTTGTCCTAATTGAGATACTAGAGTATTTAATTACTTGCTTTATATTTAAAATTGCAATCAAAATGTTTTTTTTTTTCTTAATTCTTTTAAGATAGGATTGCATTTTCTACAAATTAAGATGTCTCTTTCAACCTATGAACTTTGGGTTATTTATACCTTCTCCAAATTCTCAACCCTACTTCCCCTAAACTCCCTCCCTGTTCCCCACCCCTTCCCATTTTCAGTCCCTTAGGATTCACCTCGATAGTTAATTCCAAGCAAATTGCTTGGTACGTTTCCCTTCTTGGTGATTTCGTTTTCAGGTGTTAGGTGTTATGCACCTTTCTTTGTTTTGTCTTTTCTTTATCTTTTCCTGTTTTAGCCATAGTTCTTATTTACCCTAAAGAAGCTCGATCTTCTTGTTGTATTCCAGTGACTTCATAGCGACTCTGAAAAAGTGCCAGCCTTTTTTTTTTTTTCGTGCTACTATAAGTAATAACTAGTCAAGTTATAATTGAAACTCATTATAATTAATTATAGAGTTCAGTTTTACCTAGTAAAGAACTAATGTAAGACTTATACACATGAACTCTTTTATAATTCATCCACACTCCATTTGGGTAATTCATTTTCTCAGTATGGAACTAACTTTTTAAGGTGTCACATACATGTAATAATATAAGTATATAAGAGTGAGGCATATGAACGTTAGGCGAGTCAAGCTAACGAGTCGAGCCAAACTTTATATGAGTTAGACTCATGAGCGTTCATCAAGTTGGGCGGAACTTTATATGAGCTAGGCTCGCGAGTGTTAATCAAGTTAAACCAAGTTTATACGAATATCTATCATTTAATATTCAAGCGAATTTTTGCTTTCATGAACCGAATTCGAGTCAAAGTTGTCGAACGGACTTATTTATTTACCGCCCTACTATCGCATATCAAAAGTTGTAAAATAGATATACTTGTAGCAGTACCCAAAGGGTTATTTGACCCCTACTGACTGCTGTGTTACTTCAAGAAAGAAAAATAGAAGTCTCTAATTAGGCTGCTTCTGTGAAAAGATTTTTGCTGGGACAAACTATTTCCTTTGTCCCTTTATCAACTATATATCCTAGACGTATGGCCCAAGGTGATCGATCTAGCTAGTTCAGGTCAATAATAAAGGGGATTTGATTCTTACACTACACTAGCACAACAAGTGTACAACACCCCCTCACATTGGGGTGGGTCCAACCCACCCTCATGTGAAGGGGTGTTGTGCACTTGTTGTGATGGTGTTGTAAATCTATCATTTTCTAAGAAAAAAAAATGGACCTGTAGAGCCAAATACAAGATCCAAGGCATTGTTCTCTCGCTTCCTTCTCATACCCACGAGCAAACCAGCAAGGGTTTCAAGGACCACCTGACCAGTCCTCACCACCACTGAGCGTGCCAAAAATTGGTGATAAAATGGGAATTCCCCATAGTGCCTGGCCTGTCCCAGAAACAGATATATATATAGAAAAATTATAACTCTCACACAGTGGCGGATCTAAAGTTAACAATTTGGAGGGGCCAAATTGAAAAGAAAAAAAATTTAAGAGAGCAAAACTAAAATAAAAAATAAAAAATTTAGGGGTAAAATTTTAATTTTTTTTAAATTATTATTATTTTTTTTTGAAAAAAATCTTGGGGTTGGGGGCAGGCCCCCTTGGCCTCTTAATGGGTCCGGCCCTGCTTGCACAATTATCCCACAGCCTCAAGATATATAAATTGGACCTATATGCATGGTCCCACTCTATGTGTTTTAATTGTGAGATAATTATACAATATAGATTGTGCATGATTCACTCCTAATATATATATATATATATATATAACAACTGTTGATGAAATTTTTTTTTGTTTAAAAAAAAGGCAATCGGCTTATAGGTATAATTAACGACATCAAAGTTTACGTATAAACCCCAAAGAAGAAATTAAACATTTGAGTTTGAGAAACTGCTTATAAGAGTTGAGATGCGATTTCAATGAGTTTTGTACCTCCAAGAAATTAACCAATATATTAAGAGCAGTACAACAATCCACTTCCGTCTTGGTTTGGTAAAGGAACAGTTAAAACTTAAAATCATGTACGTGGTTGTTCACGAAAGTTAAGACATATAAAAGGAAAAAAAATAAAAGAGAAAAACTCTGAAAAGCCAAAACTTTTATAGGAAGTTGAGGCCATTAGGTAATAGGAAAATATTCTTGCATAATAACATGGTATTATTGTGCAAGAATCACTTCTCTTAAAGAACAGCAGTTCATACTACCTAACCCAATCAGGCATGACATAACTATTTGGGCGAGTCAGTTTGCTCATTGCCTCGTCTACACGTCAAACAAGGCCTCGACCAAGTTCAGCAACTACTATTAATTGGCCTCTAGAACTTTCTTCCATAATGAACCATTTGATTATGATATGATCTATCACATTGCCAGATCATGGCCAATTAGACAGGACCATTTCCAGCCTGATCGATCAACACAATATAAAGAACTCTAGCTCATCTAAAAGAAACTAATAAAAAGTGCTAGATTATTATTCATAACCATAGTAGCCTGGACATGGTACAAGCCATGACTTTAAAAAGAAACCAGATATCTTCACAGCAGAGATGAAGAAAGAAGCTGAAAATAGTTCCGCCAGGTGTTTAGATTAGTTAATATGTACAATATATGTCTATTTTAGTTAATATGTATGTAACAATGTAGATTTTCCCAAAAAAAAAAAAAAAAAAAAAAAGGGAAAAAAAATTAATGTAATAAGTTTTAAGTACAATCTTAACATTAAAATAGTTTCTTGTTTATACAATATATATTCAAGAATCGTGCAAAACGTCTAATTATTGAAACCAGAACTTTCCAGGGAGGATTCAACCCACCAAATCTGTTTTCTTCTATGAAGAATTATCGAGTTTTCATTCCACATGTTGTTGTAATTTGGATTAAGATAAGATTAATAGTCGTAAGGCGAATAAGTCACAAACCATGTGTATATGCGACCATTGTTTTAATTTGTTTACCAAATCAACTTGACTTTGTTAGTTTTGACTATATATACGGCTATCATCTCCCTCATGACAAATCCACATTAAGCTTCCATCATAATTAACGCTAAATTAATTATCAAAAGCTAGCATGAATTAATTGCCATTTCTTAAGAGTAGTGACATAGAAATGCCTTCTTTTTTTATTTATTTATTTTTTTAACCTGAGCAAAAGCAGCAAACAGAAAAGCTAGAAATGGAAAATAAGGAGGGAAGGAAAATGAAAGGGCTTAAGGCTCCGAAAACGTAAGGCTTGCTAACTCCAGTGGCGTTTGACGACTCTTGATGAACTCCAGTTTGGAGGCTGGCAACCTCCGGTAGTACTAGCAGAGAATGAACTGCGAGAGGGAGTGCGTGTGAAAAGAAAAAGCTCAAATTTAAAAAATAATTTTCTTACAAAATTTTACGTCAAAACAAACAGAGCATATATAAAATCACTAATGGGGAATAAAACGCAAGAAGGGAGGGAGAAAATGGAATGCTTTCATATACAACCATCTAGCAAGGTACAAAATGAATCATCGTCAGTCGGTTTGAACAAAATTTACTGAGGGCATTTGGATGGAACCGCTTGGCACGGGAAGTTGTAACTTGTTTGTAACCTCGCCTGTAAAAGTGAAGGAGATTTGCGTTGAAGTCGATGATGCAGGGGCATAATACATGGGCACAGGCATATGGGATGGAAGGCTCGGCAATGGTGCTTCAGAATTAAGAACCTGAATTGCCTGCCTTACAGAAGGCCTTGATTTGTGATCTGGATGAGCACACCAAAGCCCTACACTCATCAAACACTTCATCTCATCCTTTTCATACTCCCCATTTAGCGTCTTATCGGCTGCGTCGAGAAGCCTTCCGCTTCCATAAAGCTCCCACACCCAGTTGACTAAACCAACTTCTGACTCTTCTGCCTTAGGCTCCACCACTTTTCTCCCGCAAGCGATCTCCAGCAACACCACCCCAAAGCTGAAAACGTCCGATTCCTTACTAGCCTTGCTTGTGATAAAACACTCCGGAGCCATGTAGCCCATCGTCCCGGCCAAAGCTGTCGTTTGCGAGCCAAGTTCGTGGTCAACAAGCCTGGCTAGACCGAAGTCACCAAGTTTTGCGTTGAAGTTTGAATCCAACATCACGTTGCTCGATTTGATATCTCTATGCACCACGCATTGCTCCCATTCCTCGTGGAGATAGAGCAATCCAGCGGCTAACCCGTGAGCAATTTTGTATCTCACTGGCCATGAGAGATGACTTTTCTTGCGAAATAAATGATAATCTAAGCTTCCATTGGGCATGTACTCGTATACAAGTAGGAAGCTATCACGCTTTTGGCACCAACCGACGAGTTGAACCAGATTCCGGTGTCTCAGACGGCTTATGGTCTTCACCTCTGAAATATACTCCTTTTCCCCCTGGTTAGAGCTGCTGGACATCCTCTTGACAGCAATGTCCATGTTTTGTTCCGCCAAGAAACCTCTGTAGACGCCTCCAAAACCTCCTTGTCCAAGCTTCCCTTCCTCCGAAAAGTTATCCGTTGCCACAACCAATTCCTTGTACGCAAACCTTTTTGGTCCTGTTCCTTCTATTAGCACTTCATCCATGGGTTCTAGAATGCCACTTTCTTCATCATCTTCTTCTTCTTCTTCTACTGCCCCCTTTCTTTTTGTATTCCTCCTCAGTAAAACGCAAAAGACAAAACTTGTCGCTGCAACCAAAACCACCACTCCTACTATTAATCCTATCACCAATCCCATCTTAGAATTCCCTTTACTTGGAGTCGCAGTTGGAGTTGGAGTGGCAGCCAGATCCGATTTCGAACTGAAGTTCCAACTTCGGAGAACTTGAATTGCTACTGCTTCTTCGGTCGACGCTGAAAAGCCCACGATAACTTTTTCGGGGAGATAATTACTCAAATTTACATTATAAGTGAGATATAAGAACTGGTTTGCTATCCTAGGAACATCTACGCCTTGCAAAGCTACATTGAGATCCTTGGAGATTCCATCATACGAGATTGTAGCATTATAGATGTCCCCGGAGGTCAAAGGATTATTCCAAGTACGGCTAGTCTTGGAGACAATGGAGTTGACGTTAATACCAACATGGTTGTCACTAGGATCCCACTGATCCTGGTAGGTATCGAACTCCACGGCCACCATCCGATTGGATGAATTCCCGTCGGTGGTCTCGTTGAAGAGACCCAGCCAACCTCCAAACGAATTTTCAGGAGCACCCAAAGAATCTTCCGAAGTTATAAAGAATGCAATGCCACCAGATCTCTCGTTTGAACTAACGTTTCTGATTACGAATTCAAAAGAAGTAGTGAAACTTATTGTAGAGTTTCTGATGGGATCCCACAGTGGGATGGGTTGGTTATAGTAAGCTCGGCCTGTGGAGTTAAATATTTTACCGGCGGTCTGATTATCGGTAAGTTGGATTGACAAGCGGCCATCAACTAGGGCTTTTGTAGCTCCGGGACGAACTGTGATGTTGTTGTCATTGGTTGGGAAGTAGGGGAACGAGAAGTTTAGGGAGGAGGTCAAAGAAAAGCCAGAGAAGAAGATAAGAAGGAAGAGAAAAGAATAGAAAGATTGATAATCCATAACTGATGGTTACAATAGCAGTCATTAGAGTTGGCTTCATATATGATATTCTTTTGGTATATATGCATTGCTTTGCGCGTAAGTTTGACCATGGCTAAAAATTATACGCGGTTGGACCATGTCCGAGTGTAGATGGCGCTGTCGAGTTTTGACCTTGAGCCTTCTTATATGCTTCTTTCAGACAGTACTGTTTTGATTCCTCCCGAATTATGGTAGGTTTAGTGTTTGACTTTTAATAACATTTATATAAATTTTAAAAAATTAAATTTGACTTTCTTTTTTTTTTTTTTTTTTTTTTTTTATGAATTCTGATTTCATTCCACACAAAAGAATACAAAACTCTCCAGCTAAGAAGCTACACAAACATAAACCTCCAAAATACTAAATCAATCTCTGCTATATATACAAAGAACCAAACTCAAAGGAGGAGCAGGAACCCACACCCAAAAAACCAGAAACTAGCCGGGTACGTATCACGTGACCAAGCCCCAATTATTGGTTAAATCAGTGATGGAAGAGGCATTTTCTCCCACCAAACTGCTACAGACGGCTAATTAACCGAATTCATATTGACGGTAACAATTTTTGACTATTTCAGTTAAGTCCATCACATATCGGTCGGTTAATTGTGAATGTTTCAAACAATGAAATGAAACAACGTCATTTTAATTTCAAATAAAAAAAAACACAGTTCAGTTGAATTGGTTTAGTTAACTGGCTAAAAAAAATCTCTACTATCTATCGAATCAAACTGACATCGAAACGGTAATTTTATTTCATCTATCGGCCGTTGAAAGTCAGTTGCCGGTTAGTGACAGTTTTGTGGGGGTCAGGTATTCTACCCACACCTAATCAAGCATGCAGCCACCAAACATATGTGATGTAAGTCAGGTATTCCCAAGGCCTTTACCCATAACCCGACTACTAACCTCCCAACATATGTGATGTAAAAGATGTTCTTCACACCATTGTTATAACGATGACATGGTTTTATTAAGTCTTGTGGTGAGCCTCTCTTGTTTGATTAGTGGAGATGATTCAGCTCCACTGTTATTGGTTTGTTGTTTTTCTTTTTAACCACTTTTTTACTATAACTTTACTTAATCGAGAAGTAATCACTTTACTTCTTGGAATAGTGTCCTGCATTTTTATTCTTACAAAAGAGTAGTATTATAACGTGAATATACCATAAGAGAGAGGAGAAGAAAGCGAGTCTCATCTCACTTAGCATAGAATAGGAATTTTTGGGTATATTGAAATTTTTGTACTTTGAGTGATTTTCTCTTTATAATTGTTTTGATATTGAATTTTCTCATGCTCGTCTCCTATGATGGATGTACCTCACATTGAGGGAATCACTTAAATCTTGATTTCGTGTGATTGATTTAATTTTTTCGTCTTTTTATTTTTTGCATCTCACAAGTCTTGGGAAATATAACATATTTCCTAGCAACCACAGCTGATTGCCAAACTTGAGAGGTTGTTTCTGATCATCATCTTCCAAAGATTGAGCACAGCAGCACCAAGAGCCAATCTACAAATTAAGGAGTCTAAAAAGGCTTTTGCCTTTCCAAGTCTTCACCCCTTCTAGAATAATATCACCCCAGTCAACTAACATTAACAGAGGAGCTAGCGTAAGCCGAATTTTTCCAAAACTTCTTTCCAAATCCTTTTGTTCAACCCACACACAAATAATAAAAATTTAGACTTTTTCTTCTAATTACTACAAGAAAAATGGTCTTCAGCGACCAATTTTTTAGCGACGACCCACAAGTCGTCGCTAATAGTGACTTATTAGCGACGACATTTTGGGGTCGTCGTTAATACACTACAAAAATGCATGCAAATAGCCACGTGCAGTTTGACACGTGTACAGTGTCGT
Source organism: Alnus rubra (assembly GCA_028654335.1). Classification (NCBI taxonomy): domain Eukaryota; kingdom Viridiplantae; phylum Streptophyta; class Magnoliopsida; order Fagales; family Betulaceae; genus Alnus; species Alnus rubra. The sequence goes on from JAJPGS010000518.1 coordinate 24,529, forward strand.
ACACGTGTCAAACAGTTAGACACGTGCATTTTGACACGCGTGATACGCGTGTCAATTGTGCATGTCACGAACTGCACAATTTGACACGTGTATTAGAATACACGTGTCAAACGGTTTGACACGTGTATTAAAATACTTGTGTCAAAACGGTTTGACACGTGTATTAGAATACACGTGTCAAACCGATTTTTTTAAAAAACAATTCCAAATTGTTAGCCACGTGTATACATACACGTGGCTAAATGTGTATATATATATATATATATATATGATAGATACATGCACACAAATATAATGAAAGAGAAGCCTACCTGTTGCTTCAGACCAACTTGAATTAAAACCAAGTTCAACGCATCAACATCATCATGATGGTGGGAAGCAAAAAATAGCAACGAGCAATAAAACCTCTCTCGACAATCTGACCAGAGACTCTCTAACAACAATGTTTTTGTCTCTACTCTTTTTTTCCGTTAATGAAAATGTCTTCTTTCTCTTTGTCCAGAAATTTCTTTCTTTTATTTAAGCTCCTTGTTTTGACAGTTTTTGTTTTTGGATTGGGATTGGGAATTTTTTCAGTTATATGCTATTTTTTATGCCTTCTGGTTTGCTCGTCAATAGCAACTTCTTGTCTGAGACACTGAGATGTAAGTACATCTTGACGACTTGCTTTTTTTTCTTTTTCTTTTCTTATGAATAAAATCTTTCATAGAACCGCAAACACGTACTTACAACACTCCAGCGAAAAACTGGAACCCAATCCGAACAACCCCGATTACAACAACACCTCAGCCCACAAAGAACAAGCTAACAACAAGCCATGCTACTACAGATCGAGCTGCAGGCATGACACACCCAAGCCTTACAGGCTAACAGCACCAGAACTCAGAAAACAAAAAACCACCCTACAGCAACTAACAGAAGAAGCTAGCGTGCAACACCAAAGAACAAACAAACAAATCAAGTCAAAAAACAATTAGCTATGTACATTCCACCGGAAAGCAAGTTCCAAGTTCTTTCTAGAGCACTTAGAACTGCCCTTTGCCATAAATCTAGCTCCCACGAACTTCCCATTTAATCTGCGCTACAATGGACTCCTCAGTCCGAAGAGTATATATTGTGATGCATCAAGTCATTCTGCTGCCACCAAAGCTGGTAAACAGTAGCACCCTAAGTGTTGACGGAGAGCGAGAGAGTGAGAGAGAACGAGAGACAGAGAGCGAGAGAGTGAGAGAGAACGAGAGACAGAGAGCGAGAGAGTGAGAGAGAGCGAGAGACAGAGACAGAGAGCGAGAGACAGAGAGGCGAGAGAGAGAGGTGAGAGCGCGCAGAGAGAGAGAGAGCGAACGAGTGTATAAAAAAAAAAAAATTCTTTTTGAAACTTAAATTAAGAATGCTCATCAGGTGGGCGCGGGATAACTCCCGCGCGCCTACCTACACCATTCCGGGACGTGTATTTAAATACACGTCCCCAATTGTTAAAATTTTATTTAATTAAAAAAATTATATTTAAAAAAAATAATATTTTGACACGTGTATTTAATACACGTGTCCAATTGGACACGCGTATTAAATACGCGTGTCCAATTGTTAAAATTTTATTTAATTAAAAAAAAATTATATTTAAAAAAAATAAAATTTTGACACGTGTATTAAATACACGCGTCCAATTGGACACGCGTATTAAATACGCATGTCCAATTGTTGAAATTCTATTTAATAAAAAAAAATTATATTTGAAAAAAATAACAGTTTGACACGTGTATTTAATACACGTGTCCAATTGGACACGCGTATTAAATACACGTGTCAAATTGGACGCGTGTATTTAATACGCGTGTCCAATTGGACACGTGTATTACATACACGCGTCCAATTGTGGCGGCTGTACAATTTGACACGTGTCTCATAAGACACGTGTCAAATTGGACGCGTGTCTACAGTAACCGGTACTGTAGACACGCGTCCAATTGTCAGTATTTTTGTAGTGATATCATAAAAAGTTTCAACAATAGCGACAACAATTTTGTTGTTGTTAATATTATGACCGTAATTTTTTTTCCATGTGAAAAGTATTAGTGACAATATTTAACTTATTAGCGATGGTTATGTTGTCGCTAATAACAGACTTTATTAGCGACCACAATAGTCGTCACTAATACTTTCTTATTAGCGGCGACTATGTTGTCGCTAATAACCGACGTTGTTAGCGACCACAATAATCGTCGCTAATACTTGACCATTAGCGACGACTATTCATGTCATCACTAAAATCATCCATAAATAATATATTTGATTCAAATTAGCAACGACACATCGTTGTCAATGTCTCATGTATTTAATTTACATTTAAAAAAAAAAAAAAAAGAACTTTCATGAAAATATTCATCGTTGCTAACGTCTTAGTGCATTACTCCTATCGATCAAACATCCAATCGATCCTAGTACATTATTCTAATCGATCGTGACAGAGTTTGATCAATCAAACTTACACAGTGAAGGTTCAATTTAACGTTCGATCGATTCTACTATACTAGTCTGATAAATCATGATATGATAATAGGATCGATAAAAGATCCGATTGATCCTAGTGCATTACTCCGATTGATCGTGATAGAGTTCGAAAAATCAAACTTTACACAATGAAAGTTTGATCTAACGCCCAATTGATTTTAATGTATTAGTCTGATCGATCATGATACTATAATAAGATCGATAGAAGATCCGATCAATCCTAGTGCATTACTCCGATCAGATGATCTATCATGATCGATCGGATGATCTACCATGATTGATCGGATAATCTATCGATCTTATTGATCTATCATGATCGATCAGATAATCTATCATGATCGATCAGATAATCTATCATGATCAATTGGATGATCTATTGATCCTATTGATCTATCATGATCGATCGGATGATCTATGGATCATATTGATCGGATGATCTATCGATCTTATGGATCTATCATAATCGATTGGATGATTTATCAATCCTATGGATTTATCATGATCGATCGGATGATCTACCATGATTGATCGAATGATCTATCGATCATATTGATCTATCATGATTGACCGGATGATTTATCGATCCTATGGATCTATCATGATCGATCGGATGATCTATCATGATCGATTGAATCTTCTACCATGATTGATCGGATGATCTATCGATCATATTGATCTTTCATGATCGATCGGATGATCTATCGATCCTATTCATCTATCATGATCGATCGAATGATATACCATGATTGATCGGATGATCTATCAATCATATTGACCTATCATGATTGATCGAATGATCTATCGATCCTATTGATCTATCATGATCGATCGGATGATATACCATGATTGATCGGATGATCTATCGATCATATGGATCTATCATGATCGATCGGATCTTCTACCATGATTGATCGATCCTATTGATCTACCATGATTGATCGGATGATCTATCGATCCTATTGATCTATCATGATCGATCGAATAACCTACCATGATTGATTAGATGATCTATCAATCCTATTAATCTATCATGATCGATCGGATGATCTATCGAACATATTGATTTATCACGATTGATTGGATGATCTACCATGATTGATCGGATGATCTATCGATCATATTTATCTATCATGATTGATCAAATGATTTATCGATCCTATTGATCTATCATGATCAATCAGATGATCTAGGGATAGCCCTCCGAACTACCAACGCTTGGACTTTGTTACTCTAAACTATCAAAACTTTGAAAAAGATATAATTTGGCGAAATATTCCCAATTACCCTAATTGGCTGTCATTTTTCAATTAAAAAATAATAAATTTAAATTTAAAAATAAAAAAACATTAAAAATTAAATTCAAAAATAACTAAAAAACTAAATAAAATTAAAAAAAAAAACTTAAATTCTATTTTTTAAATTGAGAAGAATCTCAGTTGATTAAAATTTTATTTTACTTTTTAAATATTTTCTTGGAATAAAAATATGAACTTATTATTATTATTTTTTTAAAAAAAAAAATTAGATTTAATCATTTTTAAAAATCATTTGTTTTTTTTTTTTAAAAAATAAAAAATAAAACGAAGTCGTTTTGGGGGGGGGGGGGGGGGGGGGTGCGCGGGAAATTTTTTTTTCCGTGTCCCGTACACCAGCCCCATTTTGTGTCCAGTTTTTATTTTCTTCTCCCCCCTTTCTTTCCCCCCACGTTTTCATCTCCCTCTCCCTTTCTTTTGCCCAGTCAAGTGACAACCCGAGAGAGAGAGAGGGAGGGAGGGAGAGAGAGAGAGAGACGCTGGGTTTGAGAAGAAAAAGAAGAAGAAAAGAAGATGGGTTTTCGGCCATGGGTTTTCATGAGGTAAATCTCTAGCTTTTCTTTGTGTTTTCGTTGAACCCATCAATTATATAGCACAAAAATCATCTTTAATTGTTAGGATTATATTTGGGTTTGATTTAGGTTGATTTTTGAGGGCTTTGGTAGGGGATAACCGAATGGGTGTTCTTGGATTTTGTTTATGGGCTGAATGGCTTAGGAAAATTTTGGGTGGCTTGATCGATTGTAGGAGAAGGAGGAGTTGGGTTTTGTTTTTCTTTCTATTGGCCGAAATTGGAGCAAATTTGGGGTTTTTTTTGGAAAATGAAAATGCAGATATTGAACGCATGGCTTTTTTTTGGAAAATGAAAATGCAGATATTTTGAACTGAACTGAAATGTTGGGATTTAATTCCAATGTCAGACGATTGAGAATAAGGAAGATAAAATGCTACTGAATTTTATCTCAAATCATGGCATGCGTCTGTGCATGACAATAATTTTTTTGGGGTGCTAGCCGAGTAAGTATGGATTGGGATTTTGTCTTATTTTGGGATTTCTATGATAATTTTTCAGGTGGTTGGCTGAGTCAGGGCCTGCGATTGATGAATTGTGGGTTGGGTAATTTCCTCTCTTACAATTGAGCTAACTTTTCAAAGAGCTGTGGGTTCTTTAATTGTAAACCAAGATTCATGTGAGTGGGTTTATTGTTTTCAAGTTATATTATACCGTTTATGATAAGATGCTTACAGTGGTTTCAGCAATGAATGAAGTTGCATAGCTTGTATATTTGAATGTTTTATTCGAATGAGAAGATATAAGGTGTTTAAAATAGAGCGGCTTGTGTTTTTACTTCAGATGCATTCTTTTTTGAAATCTACTTTATGGTTGGTTATATTCTTCATAAAATAGTTCTGTATCCATGCCCTTGCTTTATCTACTATGAGAGATTATGGGCCTAGTTGATTTTAGCATATGCTCTGGTACTTTTACCTATCAAAAAATAATTGTACTGTTTCTTTGTACAATTTTGTATCTGTTTATTATTTAACTTAGGTGCGTATTCTTTTACACTTCTAATTTCTATTGGTTTCATTAGTTTAAAAAATGGCTATGCATGCTGTAGTATTTGTATTTTGAAACCTTCTATTCCATTGGTACAAGTACTTTATATTTCCTTAATATATCCATCAACAAGTTTTTATTTATTTATTTATTTTTATTAAGATTGCCTTCTCTTCTATAGATTCATTGACATTTTTTTTTATGCCCAGCCAATATATTAAGACCATAAGAGCTTTAAGTAGTTTAATTATGTAGTATTTAGCTGTTGGATTTGGTGCGCTGAACATGCTTTAGTGTTCCAATATATTTTCGAAGGAAGATCCTAATAAATATATTTTTGAAGGAGGATCCTAACGTTTGCTTATTACAATATAGTTTTTATTTTTATTTGAAGTGAAGTGTTATATTTCTATTTGGGCTTCAGTTTGCTGATAGTTATCATTTATTTGTTTTTTTGGCAGGGAATCTACCACTGCCAACACTCATGTGCTTATGTTAAATTCTGGTTGCATTAGTTAAATTTTTGATACACCTAATGTCTTATCAGATTTTTGGATCCATCCAATGTTTTAGATGTAATCTGACAAGGAAGACTCAGTTTTTCAATACCTAATGTTTTTTTTTTAAGATTTCGTTTTAAGGATGATTGTTATGCTTAAACAATTTGGCAGTTGGGATTGCATTTTAGTAATTTCTTTTTGTTCTTTTTTTTTTTTTTTTTTTTTTTTTTTTTTTAACATGTATAGATAATGCATTGCTTAAAGATGTGAACTCAGGCAAACCAAAATTCTATTTTTGGTTTGTTATTTTTTATGCAGATTAATAAATGCAATTTAGATAATTCATACCAAACATTAAAATATTAATTGGCAAAAAAAAAAAAATGCAATTGTCACATTTTTTTTACTAAAATAAATTATTTATCATTAGTGACGACTTACGTAGTCACTAATTAATATACAAAATATTATTAACGATGACTTTTGTCGTCGCTATTTAGTCTTTAACGACGGCTTTTCAGCAACCACTTTCAATAAGTGCTAATATCAAGCAACCACTTTTAGGGCTGTAGTGACGATTCAGGTCGTCGTTAAAGACCATTTTTCTTGTAGTATATAAGGTCAAAATAAAAATTTATTCAAATACATGGGATGTATATAAACGCTGTCGTCTCATATATATGCTTCTTTTGCTGAAGTTTAATTTGCCTTCGTCACCCGGCCACTTGATCTCCCCTAGCTAGTCCCTTGGAACCCAACCCAAATTAAAATGGATTTGCATCCGGTCTTTTAGCCTTTATATAAAAAATCTATAAAAATGTAAATTAAAATTGTATTATAAAGGTATTTTAGGAAATTTAATTACAATATCATTCAATTTTCCAGCCTATTGCACATCACCAAAATAGTGGAATACATATTCAGAATTCTATTCTAATGTTATAATCAAACTAATAAATAACATGTTCGCGTAATCTTCACTCAATTGAGTTTGCGAATAAAGGCTAATTTTGTAATTTTTATTTTAGGATTGTGTCCCTAATCTTTATTTAAACACCCTAAGACCGGCTTGGTCAATTATTATTTGCCCCTATTATCAATTTTTATAGATAAGAATACTCTAACTAAAGTTTTCATCTTTAGTTTTCCTGAATTCTCTAGAATTTATATATACAATTAATTAAGGGTTGTGAGTTTTGTATTTATAGATTTTGTTTCTCACTATGCAATGCTCCATCAGTTAATATCAGAACCAGGCTGTGTGCAACAACAGTAATGATATAGACCAAATTAAAAGTGGCTTCACCAAGGACTTTAGAATTGATTCCAGTAAAAAAAAAAAAAAAAAGTCATGGAATTAAAATTCTAACGAGAGAAACACAAAAATCCCAAAACATCTCATTAACAAAAAAAGATTAAAAAAGTTAAAAGAAAATAAAAACAATGACCCATATAGCTTGTCTGTGGATCTGGATTGACCCATGGTGTTGCTGCGTGAGTCTTGACTGACCATGGCGGGGATTTTTAGTCCTTTTTTTTTTTAATTAGTTTTTTACATTTTGAATTTTTGAATTTATTTATTTATTTTTTTATGGGGCAGAACACCAATTTAATCAGGGGCGGAGCCAGCTTTTACAATTTAAGGGGTCAAATTGAAAAAACAAAATTGGGGAGCAAAACTTAAAAAATAAAAAAATTAGGGGTAAAATTTTAATTTTTTTTTTTTTTAAGAATATATATATATTTTGGGAAGAACCTTAGGGCTGGGGGCCAGGCCCCCAAACCCCTTGCTACCTCTGCCTCATTTTACTTGCTAGCTGTTTAAGTTAACGAAAAAAAAATCAAACAATAAGTTATGATTAAAAGGGGCAAATTATAAATTAGAACCTTACGTTGCAAAATCAAATTCTCATAGTCTAGGGACAATGGCCAAGTAAAGGAATATGATACTCTTCATTTCAAGACTTGAAATGGAAATGAGTGATTGTATTGTGAGAATTTTATTTTATTACAATATTTATCTGTATACGTGATGCTATGCGGTGATATATTGCTAGCTCTCATTTAAATTTTTTAAATGACATGTTATCATGTATATAGTTAGATGTAACAAAATAAAATCATAACCGCCATGAAATGTCTCATCTCAATTTCAAGGGAAGTGAAGATGATCATCGATGGGAAAAATATATCCACAACTTTTTTTTATGAAAAAAAAAAAATGTAAAGTCACTCATGTGGTTTTACTAATTAGTATATAAGAATTACATAATGAAATTATTTATGGTACAAACAGTCTGTCATACGTATCAAATGTCTATTTATGTACGTTGTCAAGATAATTTTTTTACCTGGTAGCCGAAGAAGATGCCGTAGTGATTTGTGAGGAACCTTTGTCACTATAACTATGGCTTGAAGACTGAGCCTGCTGGACTTCGGAAGCAGTAGCTGAAGATGTAGATGCCCTACCAGAAGGGGCAACATAGGTTGGCACAGGCATCTTTGTTCCCAGATCAACGGGTAATGAAGTTTCAAAATCAAGCACACTAATGACTTTCCTTATTGAAGGCCTGAGACTATAATCTGGGTGAGCACACCAGAGCCCTACGATCATCAACTGTTCCATTTGCTTCTCATCAAAATCTCCACACAATCTGGGGTCGGCTGCATCAAGAAGCTCTCCCCTTCCATACAGCTCCCAAACCCACTCCACTAAAATTATCTCGTCTTCGTTAGCATTCGATTCGATGGCTTTTCTTCCGCATGCTATCTCCAAAGCCACAATCCCAAAACTGTATATATCTGACTCCTTGCTAACCTGCCGGAGATAACACATTCAATGGCCATGTAGCCCAACGTCCCGGCCAAAGCCGTGGTTTGTGATCCCTTTGCATGTTCCACCATCCTGGCTAAGCCGAAATCCCCAAGCTTTGCATTGAAACTTGAATCCAACATGATGTTGCTCGACTTTATATCCCTATGGAGAACGCATCGCTCCCATTCTTCGTGCAAGTATAGCAACGCCGACGCCAAACCTTTGGCAATGTTGTACCTCGTCGCCCATTTTAACAAACTCTTACTTTTGAAAAGACGCGAATCCAAGCTGCCATTCGGAATGAATTCATAAACGAGTAGGAGATCTTTGTTTTCGTGGCACCAACCAATGAGTTGAACCAAATTCCTGTGCCTCAGTCCACTAATGCTCTTCACCTCAGATGCGTACTCTTTTACCCCTTGGTTGGACCCCCTTGACACCCTCTTGACAGCAACATAGGAATTCATTTCTCTTAGAAATCCTTTGTAAACCCCACCGAACCCTCCTTCTCCAAGCTTATTTTCCTCTGCAAAGTTATTCGTTGCGCGAACCAATTCTTTGTAGGAAAATTTCTTTGGCCCTGTACCACGTTCAAATTCGTCGTCCATGGAAAGATCAAAGCCCAAATCCTCATCTCCTCCCCCTCTAGCCCGCTTCTTCCTTTTCATAAGCCAAACTATCCCCAAACCCATAATTAAAACGCATCCACCCACGCTCAGCCCCACCACCAAACCTGCCTTGCTTTGTTTTTCATTCTTGTTTGGCTGTGGTTGTGGAGATTTCGGAATCAGAAGTGGTGTTGTTGATTCAAAAGACCACGAGCAAAGAATATGCAACTCGGAAATCAGTCCTGTTCCGGCCGTGAAGCCAAATTTAACCCTTTCTGGTAAGTGCTCTCTCAAATCAACTATAGAAGAAAGGTGTTGTTTTATTGGGACGTTATCATTAGTACTATTGAATCCAGTGAAGCTGACACTTAAATTTTGTGTGGTGGGATCGTAACTAATACTAGAACTGTATGTTCTATTCTCCTTAATGATGCTATACCATGTTGTCGAGTTCCGAGATGTCATGCTGTTGATATTGATACCAACGTGCTCTCGAACTGGGTCAGGCGGATCCCATCCATCATTCCGGAAAGTATCAAATTCCACCGCAACGAATTTATTTGTAGCTAAGAAAGCTGAGTCACTCATTTGCTTGCGGCTCACAAGGCCAATGCCAGAGCCATCTATTGGAATAGGTGGAGGGAAATCGGAGGCTGCAAGGAAGAACGTTAGCCCATCTGAATAGCTTTCTGCACCTTCCGAAGAGATGATAAAAGAGAAATTGGTACTGAAACTCGCGACTTTTGCTGTACTGTTTTCCCAGAGTTGCATGGTGTCTGAATATCTGGCTCGACCCCAGTTGTCCACTTCATTCGGCGTGAGTCGAATGAATGAACCTGAGAATGTAGCGTTTCCTGTCGTTATTATAACTTCGGAATTAATTTGAGAAAAATCTGTGTAGTTGAATGATAACTGGGATGCGCAGGGGATTATGAGAAAGAGGAAAATAGTTGTCATCATGTAGGGAAGATGAAGAAGATGAAGAAGCAGCTTTTGTGAATGGAAAGCCATGGTTGGGAGAGAGGTTACCGGCCAAATTGTCATCAAATGTATGACTTGGCGTCACAGCTATATAGCTAGCTGCAGGTGCTAGTCTTGCAATTTATTGACAAAATGATTCCGTATGTTGAATTTTTCCTTTGAAAAGAAAGTTTTATGCTGAAATTTCTTCTTTGAGGACTTTTTCTAATAAGTGCCGCCATAGGTAAGGACCGGGATCAGTAGGGTGCCACGATGCTCTAACGTCACCCCTATTTATTTATTTATTTATTTATTTATTTTAAAAAAAGAGAAAAAAATAAAAATAAAAGAAAAATTTTACAAAGAGTATCAAATTAACGCGCTTTTTTCCATCAAGGGTACTAATGTTGCAAAACGTTCAATTGAGTGTATGAATTTATCAAAACTATTCAATGTAGGGTATTCTGTCACCCTCCGTTCTAAATCGATGACGGAACCCAAAACACATGCGTTTCACGTGATTTACTTAAGCATTTCTTCCCTTTATACCCCTCAGAGCTCTCAAAAAAATTAACTAAAAACAAAAACCATGCCACTTTCAAAATGCCCCGTTTGAATAAAAAATCACACTCTACGTCGTAGTCGTCGTCTTCTTCCCGCGTTTTCTCGCATAGTCAGCCCAGTTAAAGATCAAGGCCACTGTGGATCTTGCTGGACATTCAGCACCACTGGAGTTGTTGAGGCAGCCTACTCTCAGGCATTTGGGAAGGGAATCTCTCTCTCAGAGCAGCAGCTTGTGGACTGTGAGATGGAAGGAGTGCTTAGCTAAATTAGTTGCCTGGGATTCCCTTACGTGGTTTGCTACCCTCATTACAATGGCTGGGTATCTCAACAAATATGGTCTTTGCTTTTTTTTTTAAAAAACAAAATAGGTTAGTGATATTAGCCTAGCTACCACACGTATCACCAATGCAATTCCCAAAGATCATGCAGCCTCTCAACATGACATATATGCTGCATATCATGCACACTCAGCCAAAGACACCTATGCAATCACCACAAATCATGATGTAGAATCCAATGCCACTAATGCTCAGATCATCACATAAATGCTACATCGTTGTGGACTCTGTCACTGCCTCTCAGTATGAAGTTCATGAAAACAAGATCTTAAACCACGGCATCCATTGTTGTATCTCTACTTCATTCACACAAAAAGTCTTTCACTCTCTTTCATGTACAAAAAAAAATTCATACTGTCATCACATCTCTCTTTAAGACGAACTCCTCCAATACCCACTCGCAAAAAACCGGTCCCACATTTCCTTCTCCAAATCGACAGTGTCTGTTCACCCATCACCCCTGTCCTCATCATCGTCTTCACCACCACTCGGCCTCTTCATCTCAGCCTCAAACTCCGTGCACGTGGGCCCAACAACGGCACTCCCGGGCCTGTAGGGCAACAGGCCCGTCGTAATATGCTTCTGATTCTTCTTCTTGATCAAACGATGACGTTTTCTCTATTTCTAGGCCTTTCTGCAAAGGCCTGCCAGGACCTTGTAGACGGCCAGGACGAGGAGGTTCATGACGCTGCACAAACAGCACCAGCATATTGCAGCCCACTCCGTTGGCGACCGTCGCCGTCCCTCCGGCCATCTCCCCCAGCCGCCTCCTGTCATTTATTAGAAAAATAAAGAGAAAACACAGATTTTTGTCTGTTGAAAGCCGAGACACAGAGACGAGACTGAGAGACTGATAATGAGGAGACTTTGAGGAAGAGCTGATGAAAGCTCACTGGTTCTGTGGCTTGACGGAAGATCCAGGAAAAATGACGTGGGCTGCTGCCAATGAGAAAATAAGAGCATGGAGTGAAGAAAGAAGACAGAGAAGGAAAAATGACATGGGCTGCTGCCAAAGTAAAGTTTTGTTTTTTTTTTTTGGTGAAGAGAAAGGAGATGGTAAGCATCAGACTTGGTGTTTGAAGGAAGACTGGGTGAGAAAAGGGTTGACAGTTGCAGAAAGGAGAGACATCATTGGGTTAAAGGAATGGAGAAAGTTTGCATATGTTAGAAGGAGGGATGACAGTAGATTCGGTGACATAAACAGAGAACAGAAGAGAAAGGGTGACAGTTGATGAGAAGAAGAGAAGGATGACTGAAGAGAAGTTAGACTTTTGTCTATTGAAGGCAGAAAACAGAAAACAGAGAAGCTTCAAGAAAGAAAGAACGACCATGGATCATGCTGTTGGTTGTGTCTGATGGAGCAGTTTGAGTTTGCCATCAAGAAACAAGATAGTTTTCCTATATGCTGTGGTTTGGTTTCGTTGTGAGTCAAGTACATAAACAGAGCAGGAGAGAGAAAACGCTGGAAGAAGACAACGACGACGACGAAGAGTGTGATTTTTTATTCAAACGGGGCGTTTTGAAGGTGGCATGGTTTTTGTTTTTAGTTAATTTTTTTGAGAGCCCTGAGGGGCATAAATGGAAGAAATGCTTAAGTAAATCACGTGAAACACACGTGTTTTTGGTTCTGTCATCGATTTAGAACGGAAGGTGACAGAATACTCTACATTGAACAGTTTTGATAAATTCATACACTCAATTGAACGTTTTGCAACATTAGTACTCTTAATTGAAAAGGCGTGTTAGTTTGATACTCTTTTGTGAAGTTTCCTCAAATAAAAATGAGTGTTTCGGTAGCAACCACCCTTTATGTGAAGCGGGCCACCCCATGAGTCGGGTGGCCTCGGTTTTTCGTGGATTTAGTTTTTATCTTTAATTCTAAGAATTCTCTAGGTTTTATGTATAGAAGGGTTTTGAATTTTGTATTTATATATTCTGCTTCTCATTATGCAACACTCCATCAATTGATATGAGAAGCAGGCTGCGCAACATCAGTAATGATGCATACTAGATTACAAGTGGCTTCATGAAGGAATTTAGAATTAATTCTAGCAAGAAAAAGTTATGGAATTAAAATTTTAAAGAGGAAAACAAAATGACCAAAAATATCTCATTAAAAAAAATTAAAAAAGTTAAAAAATAAAAAATTTGAAAACAATGAGCAATTGCTAGCACTCAGTCAGGCGAAGGAGTTGGTGGATGCTCTTGACAAGTTGAGTAAAGCAAACAAGTCAAATCGGAATTTGAGGTAGTTTCTAACAACTTCTCTTAACTTTAAAGTGCTATTTTTATTTTTATTGATTTTTTTTCTTTTCTAATAAACAATAATTTTGTAGAGAGTACAAGTTGCAATGCCACATCATTCATGGGATTTTTGAAAAAAAGAAAAAGAAAAAAGTGTAATAAAAATATGTGGTTCTTGATAAATTGTCACTTATATAAGTGACAACAGGTCAAATATTGAATTGAAATTCGAAGGGGAGTTAGGGTTTGAACTTATGACTTCTGACTCTGATATTATGTTAAATTATCACTTGTCCTAAAAACTTAAGCCTTCAATTTTTAACAATAGCGTTAGGCGATGGCTCCAATACTATGAAGTAAATCATAAGACTATGAAAATTAAAAGAGAACATTGGAATAAGAGAATAAAGAGACCATTAAAATTAACATGCCACATTATTTGTGGATTCAAACTTTATTTTTAATATGCGAGATCCTATACGCTAGAATATTTAAGTGAAATAAGAGAGGAAAGTCAGAGTTTGAGTTTATGACCTTTAACTTTAATACTATGTTAAATGACTACTTGTCCTAAAGGCTTAAACTTTTGAGTTCGAACAATAACGTTAACCAATGACTCTAATGCTATGAAGAAAATCTTAAGACTATGAAAATTAAAAGAGAATATAAAAAAAAAGTCTCTTCTAAAATGTTATTGTTTCCTAGAAATTAGAGAGTTAGAGAAACTCAACCCAACAAAGCCACATGGCTTAAATTAACCTTAGTTAATCTAAGTTTTCCTTTTTTCTAACTTCTCAAACTGGCAGACAATCTAACATTTCAATAAAAAGTAAATTTACTCAAGAGTAAACTACTCCTTTCCCAGATCCCAAATACTATAATTGGACATAAAATAAAATAAAAAGAAGAGAAATTTGCAGTGACAACGGGGCAACCATCCCAGGCTCCCAGCCAGAGTTCATGACTCCTCCACTGCATTAAAGGCCAGAGGGCCACGACGCTGTCACTCAGACTCTGATCGCACGGCTATGGTTCATCAACAGATCCTGTTTAAGTAAGGCCGTACTGCTCGGAGCAGGAATCGCGCTACATAAACGGCGCATTTATTTCTTAAGTTTTCGATGTGGGACGCTAATTACGTTAATTGTAGGTTTATGCGTACATTGCATAGGTCGACTAAATAGTATTATTGTGGATTCGAGGTCCTCTAGGCTCTAGCAATCTATTATTAGACTATTTAGTTATTCACTCGATCATGCTATATAAGCAGATCTTCACATTTATTAAGTCACTTTTTTTTTTTTTTTTTATTTATTTATTTTTTTTTTTTTGGAACTTGATAGCATATGCTATCCAGTGTATTAACTAAAAGAAGCTCGAAGGCTTACATGAGAAGGAGGTCTATTTAGTTATTCACTCGATCATGCTATATAAGCAGATCTTTACATTTATTAAGTCACTTTTTTTTTTTTTTTGGAACATGATAGCATATGCTATCCAGTATATTAACTAAAAGAAGCCCGAAGGCTTACATGAGAAGGAGGTCTAAGACCCCTACAACTCAAAGTTAGAAAGATCTGTCTTCAAAAAAGCTGTCAAAGCAAAAACATAAACATTACAAGAATTACATTTTGGCTACATTTGGGCCTCTCTTTATATTTACGCACACTCTCAACATAAAAGAGGGTCGATTTAGCAATTAGCCAACACAAATTCCAGTAAAATTTATGCAACACAGAGACAAACTGTACCGGGGAAACAAATGGAATGCACAACACAAAGGTAGAGAAAAACCCAAAAACAAGGCGCCAAAACAGTGGAGAAAAGACAGACTTCGCCGGAGTGGCACTTCCAGCGGTAGGGGCGGAAAGCGACGGGGAACGCGGCTGAGTGGCACGTGTCAAGCAGAAATCGACGAATGTGCGTAGATCTAGCTTCAACTCCTCTGCAAGAAAACACTAAAATCCGGCCAGAAACACACCGTCGACGACACAGGAAGCCGACCACTCCCCACTGGACTTCTTGAGTTGGATCTCCCTACCAAAAACCAGAAGAAATAAAACAAGAAAAACAACAACAAAACCACCATAGCTCAAAAGGAGTTAGGGGAACACCAACCTCCACCGGTATTACCGGGGGGAACCAAAGAACTCTACAGCTCAAAGGCTGAGAGGAAAAACCTCCCGGCAAAATAGTTCACACTATAAGATTCTCTTTCTTTTTTCTCTCACAGGAAGACGAAGAGAGAGAAAGGGAGTTGTTCGATGAGATTTACCACATTTATTAAGTCACTAATTATATTTCACTTAAAAAAAATCAGTACTTATTTTAAAAAGACAAACGGGTTAGAAATTTAATAATATTTAAGAATTATAATTCTAACTTCATGAAAGAAATTAAAAATAAATAATTAACGATCCAGGTATAATTAAAATGCTATAGTGGGGTTTCAGAGCTGAGCCTATGCATGCCCCTGGGCAAAAGTTAATCCAATCACTTTCTCTGCTTAGCAGACAAACTTCCAAAATTTTTATTGAAAGTGTCGAGAATAATTTCATTCAAATCGGCTCGTTCTTAGAATTTTAGGCCTTCGAGTCGGTATCGACCTAAGAAGAATTGACAACATAACTCCCGAAATAGTTTTGTTTCGAGACATAGATATTAAGCAACCAAGACAACAGGACTTCCAAGAAAGTTCTATTTTGGGAGGTAGCACAAAACAATTATTCTCGAGAATACGCGATCAGAGGTATATTTTGATTGGGTTTCAGAGATGTAGACAACCTGAGACCGAGAGTCAACTCAGCCAACCAAAACTCAGGACAAGCATGTCTTGGGGACTTAGTCATCAGCCCCAATTAAGGAATGAGTTGTAACACGGATTTCGTGGGATCGTACTTGATCCCAAAAAATTCGGAATTGAAAATAAATCTCGGATTTGCCGTCAAAGATCTCACCTGGAGGTTTATAAGGAAAGAATCATAAGATTGGAGGAGAGAAGAGCCCGAGTCTAAGTCGGAATCTGACGGTACTCCCAAGCCAAAGAAGACGAAACCTTAGCAGTAAGGGTGCTCATCACGCAGCCTCTAAATAGGCCCATACCCCATATAGGGAATATGATCATTTCCATTTCATTAAATGAAATGGATACTCTCAATTTTAAATGAAAGGTCAGGATTTGAAGTTGGTGTATCTAATGGTATATATAAAGTCAATGTTGGTATATTTTTCAAAATTTAAAATAATTATGTGAAATCATGTACTCCATTAAATGTATTAACTTTAAATCTTGACCATAAAATGGATAACATCCATTTCATTTGAAATGGAGAGGATCCTATTCCCAGGTATAGAGGGGGACTAAATTTTTTGGATTAAACAGACTCTTTTTCTCACAAAAGTTAATTTAGGTAGACCTCCGGAAGGGTGTCCTAGTTTTTTGTTATTTTATAAGAATATTTTGACAAAAGTAGCATTTTTAGCACACTTTGGTAGTTTGATGGGTCACATTAGTACACTTAGAAATTCATGAGACTATTTTAAAATTGGCTATTAGTTCATAGGGTTATATATATATAATAAACAAAAATTTAAAATAAAAATGAAGTATTCTATATCATAACGTGTATAACAATAACAAAAAAAATGTATCTACGAAACTTCATAAATATATGTGTGTAAAAATTAATATATTAATAAAGTAACATGTAGTACAAAAAGATAAACATAAAAGAGCAGAGTCCATACGATTGATATCACCATTATTGCCATTATACCAGACACCAAAAGTCTGTATAGGATTCTAGTTCTGCTATACAAAACACAAACAACCAAAACAAAGAACCAAACTCAAAGGAAGAGCAGGAAAAAACACCCAAAAAAACCAAAAACCAGCTGGGTACGTATCACATGACCAAGCTCCAATTACCAGTTAAATCAGTGACCGAAGAGGCATTTTCGCCCACCAAATCGTTACAGTCGGTTAATTAACCGAATTCATACTAACCATAACAATTTCCGATTATTTCAGTTAAGTCAGTTACATGTCGGTCGGTTAATCGGTTAATCGTGAGTTTTTCATATTGGGCAAAGACTGTTTTTTATGGGCCAAAATGAGTTTTTTTTTTTTTTTTTTTTTTTTTTTTTTTATTTTAAAAACAATGTTGTTTCATTTGAAATAAAACGATGTCGTTTTGATTTCAAATAAAAAAAAAAAAAACACGTTCAGTTGAATTGGTTTGGTTAACCGCCTAAAAAAAATCTCTATTGCCTACCGAATCAAACCGACGTCGAAACAGTAGTTTTATTCCACCTACTAGCCACTGGAAGTTAGTTGCCGGTTAGTGACGGTTTTGCAGGGGTCGGGGTTTTTGCCCACTCCTAATCAAGCATACAGCTACCAAACTCGTTCAAAACCATACCTACAACTGCAGAATACTAAGGGAAATACCCCAATTATCACAAAGTTTAACATTTGCCACTGTGAGCTTGAATTTCCCAAGGCCTTTAACCATAACCCGAGTGCTAGCCTCCCAACATATGTGATATAAAAGCTGTTCTTCAGATCACAGCTGATTGCCAAACTTGAAGTTATTTCTGAGCTTCCAAAGATTGTACACAGCAGCACAAAGAGCCAATCTACAAATTAAGGATGCTAAAAGACTTTTGCTTTTCTAAGTCTTCACCCCTTCTAGAATAATATCACCCCAATCAAATAACAACAGAGGAGCTTAAGCCACATTTTTGCAAAACTTCTTTCCAAAATCCAAATCCTTTGCTCAACCCACATACAAAAAATAAAAATTTAGACTTTTTCTTCTATGGACTCTTTTATTTAATCCTGCTTGCGTTTCCAAAGTAAATTTTCATACCTGTTGACTGTTGTTGTAGCTGCAAGATCTTCAATTTCTTCACAGTAATGTTTTTCGAAATTATGGAAATTTAGGCCTTCAGGAACATAATTTTCTAGGGGGTTGTATATATATCCATTAATTGTTTGAGTTTCGGATATTTTGATTGTCACGAAGCAAAACCCATATGTTAGGGAATATTCTCAATAATAAGCAAATGAGCTTACAAATTTATGTAGCCAATTAATATATGAAGCCCGAAAAACTAATTAAAGTTGAGGCCATCAAGAGACAACTTCAATAGAAGCTCTGAAATATTTCGGAAGTATCCAATACCGAGATATTAGAGATGTACGTTGAAGATATGGATCCCGGATACGTTAGAAATATGGATCTCGAATATGTTGGGAAGAAATCTCGGAGTCAGAAAATTAGTTCTCACACAATCTGGAACAACGGTTGAAATTCCATCCATATGTAAGTGCAAACCATTAAGTATGAGATAGATGCATGAGTATTTTTATTATAAAGACTTGATCTAAATTATTTCCTAAAAGTTGATTTAGGCATCGAAGTAGGTCCGGCTGGGTCGGCTGACACCTCCGGCAAGTTCTTTTATTGATATTTATTATTTTATAGGGGTAAAAGAAGAATTTTACAAAAACTTGTATTGCCGTACTGAAAACAGTCCTAACACGATAGATTTATAATTTATTCAAAGATGTATATAAACGCTGTGGTCTCATATATATATATATATATATATATATATATATATATATATATGCAATTCTTTTGTTGAAGTTTGCCTTCGTCACCCACTTAATCTCCTAGTTAGGGTTGACAATTTTGACACGACCCGCGAACCCAACACGAACACGACACGAAAATTCAGGGTTTGGGTTTGACATTATCGAGTTCAGGTCATAATCGGGTCAATAATCGTGTCTGGCGGGTTAGCTACTTTTTTTTTTTTTTTTTTTTTTTTTTTTTTTTTTAAGTCAGGTCCAAAAGGACCGAAACCCTAGCCGGATCACGCTATTACCGTCTCAGTGTCTCACGCATCACCCATTTCTTGTTTTCTTTCGTTTCACGCCTTCACCCAGTTCACCGGCTTCACGAAGCTCACAGTTCACACCGCAACCCTCCTAAACGGCCAAGACGCCTCTCGGAGACTCGGATCCTCCACGAGGTCCAGGGGCACAAGCTCTCAAAGCCGCAAAAGCCGAGTTCTCAAAGCCGAGCTCCACCACGCAACCCTCCAAAACGGCGTCGTCCCCACCGGCTCTTTCCCTTCGATCTCCACCGGCGTCGTCCCCACCGGCTCTTTCCCTTCAATCTCCACCGGCGTCGTCCCCACCGGCTCTTTCCCTTCGATCTCCACCGGCGTCGTCCCCAACGGATCTTTCAGGGTCCAAGCCCAGTCGACCTCCTAAAGGCTGAAGTCCTCGATTCTAGTTGTCAAATCCGGAGACTGGGCTCGCCAGCCTGGCTCGGCTGCTCTACCTCGTCGACGTCGTGTCTTGTGGGCTGTGGGGTGGGCACTGGGCTCGTCGACGTCGTGCCCTGTGGGTTGTTGGGTGGGCAGTGGGCACGCAATACCGGGTTCAACGGGTTCGTGTCGTGTAACCCGGTTCACAACCGGGTCGTGTTCGGGTTATAGTGTCTGACCCGATTAATAATCGGGTCGAGTTCGTGTCTGACCCGATTGTGTAATCGGGTTAGCAAGGTCGACACGAACCCGACCCGCCGACCAGAATTGCCAAGCCTACTCCTAGTCCCTTGGAGCCCAACCCAAAATGGATTTGCATCTGGTCTTTTAGCCTTTATTTAAAAAATCTATAAAAATGTAAATTAAAATTGTATTAGAATGGTGTTTTAGTAAATTTCCTGGCGTGTGATGGCCACGCGCCACTCTCCCGGCTTCCTTTACCACGTCGGACGGCGGTTCTCGGAAGATCGCTCCATCACTTCACCAAGCCTATGTTTGGGTTGTATTTGTTTTTGGTTTTCTTAGTTGCAGTGTTCCGGCCATCTTCGTTTGTGGGGGTGTTTTGTCGGTTGCTGTGTTCTTTAGTTAGATTTGCAAGCTACTTGTTTGATGCTTGGATTTTATTGGAGTTTTTCGCTTTATAGCGTAGATCAGCCATCTTTTTTAGTAGTGGTACTTATTTGGTTAATGTGGCTTCCAATGTATGATCTTGTAATCTTTGACTGTTCACTACAAAAATACAAGCATTTTGACGCGTGTCTACAGTACCCGTTACTGTAGACACGCGTGCAATTTGACACGTGTCTTTGGAGACACGTGTCTAATTGTACAGCCGTCACAAATTGACACGTGTATTAAATACACGTGTCAAACTGTTTTTTTTCCAAATATAATTTTTTTTTTAATTAAATAGAATTTCAACAATTGGACACGCGTATTAAATACACGCGTCCAATTTGACACGTGTATTTAATACACGTGTCCAATTGGACACGTGTATTAAATACACGTGTCAAACTGTTATTTTTTTCCAAATATAATTTTTTTTTAATTAAATAGAATTTCAACAATTAGACACGCGTATTAAATACACGCGTCCAATTTGACACGTGTATTTAATACACGTGTCCAATTGGACACGTGTATTCAATACACGTGTCAAACTGTTATTTTTTTCCAAATATAATTTTTTTTTTATTAAATAGAATTTCAACAATTAGACACGCGTATTAAATACGCGTGTCAAACTGTTATTTTTTTCAAATATAATTTTTTTTTATTAAATAGAATTTTAACAATTGGGGACGTGTATTTAAATACACGTCCCGAATTGGGCAGGTGTATTGAGTACACGTGCCCAATTGTTTGGCCAGAATATATGTGTTTTCTCCCGGTTATGTGTTTTTTCCCGCTTATATATGTGTATATATATATATATATATATAATTTTTAAAATTCAAATAATATAATAATATAATAATAGATTAAATATATATATATATATATATATATATATATAGATCGGAAATGGGTAGCAGAAACCCATTTCCGATCTGATTCTCTCTCTCTCTCCCTCTCTCTCTCTCTCTCTCTCTCTCTCTCTCTCTCTCTCTCCCTCTCCGTCACAGCCGCGCCGGCCAGCTTCCGGCCACCGTGCATCAGCCCTTCCCGCCGGTGAGACGCCCTCTCTCCACCTTTCTCTGCTCGGTTCTCGGTTCTCGGTCTCTCTCTCTCTACCTCTCTCTCTCTCCCTCTCTCTCTCTCTCTCTCTCTCTCTCTCTCCCTCTCCGTCACAGCCGCAGCGGCCAGCTTCCGGCCACCGCACGTCCGCCCTTCCCGCCAGTGAGCCGCCCTCTCTCCAGCTCTCTCTGCTCGGTTCTCGGTCTCTCTCTCTCTTTCTCTCTCTCTTCCTCTCTATCTCTTTCTCTCTCTCTTCCTCTCTATCTCTTTCTCTCTCTCTCTCTCTCTCTCTCTGTGTATCTCTCCCTATCTCTCTCTGCCTCTCTCTCAGTATCTCTATGTCTCTCTCTCTACTCTCTCTCTCTCTCTCTCTCTCCCTATCTCTCTCTGCCTCCCTCTCTCTCTTACCGTTTGTTTTTTTTGTATTTTTGTCGTCGAAAATAATAAAATTTGGAAAAAAAAAAACAAAAATTTATTAACCCAAATAAATTTAAATAAACAATAACAAAATTAAATTGAAAAAAAATTCCAAATTTAAGTTTTAAAAATTCAATTTGGATTTTTTTTTTTTAAAAAAAAAACGTTTTGACACGTGCATTGAAATACACGTGTCAAAATGTGCAATTAGAGTCTTTCACATCTGACACGCGTAAGACGCGTGTCAAAATACTCGTGGCAAACATTTTGACACGTGTACAGTGTCGTACACGTGTCAAAATGCACGTGGCAATTTGACAAAATTTTTGTAGTGGTTTTTTAGGTAGTTTGCTCCCAAATTAGAACTTAATTCTGATTTTCTGTTTAGGGAGTCTTGGTATTCATTAACATTGTAATGAGACCTTCGGGTCTTTGGTTTGTTTTAATGAAAACAGTATCCTTTTATCAAAAAAAACAAAGAAAAAAAAATTTAAATACAGTATCATTCAATTTATCAGCCTATTGCACTTCACCAAATAGTGGAATATTCTCTTCTAGTGTCATAAATTTATAATCAAACTAATAAATATGAAATGTAGTAATATTATTTTAAATTCTAGCCATTCCATGTATTAAAGGTAGCATGAATTAAAAAGAAAACGGATGAGTGGCTAGAAACTGATCATATTGATTGGTGTTTCACGAACAACATGACGGATAAACAGAAGCCGTATGAATGCTGATTGACGGAGACCAGATTACACTTTATGCCCACTACATGAAGCTATTTGCAATTAAATAAAATGCTTCATTTCACTTGAAATTGGGAATAGTTTTTTCATGGCTATGATTTTTTTTTTTTTTTTTTTTTTTTGCATTTAACGATATACATAATGTCATGTCATTTAAAAAATTTAAATAAACTAGTAATATATCCATCACATTGTATCATATACACAGTTAGATGTAATAAAATAAAATTCTTATTATGAAATCCCTCGATTCCATTTCATTTGAAATGAAGGATGGCGTTCAACCTAGCCGCCAGGAGAGGAAAAAGTCTTGAGAGCTTGGTTTTCACAGGGAGGGGGTGGTTTTTTTGCCTCTCCCTCCCGGTGGCGATTTCCCTCTGACTCTTCGTGAGTCAGAGTTTTTTGTTCCCCCTAAGTTGGTTCAGTAGGGTTAGTTTTTCTCCTAACCTTTAGGGTTGTGGAGCTTTTGTTCCTCCTAACTAGATCCGGTGGAGGCTGGTCTTCCCCTAGCCTTTTTGGGCTATGGTGGCTTTTATGGGTCGTTATTTATTTGCTTTCTTTTGTTTTGGCAGGATTTCTCATCTCAAGTTGTCTTCTTTGGGGGATTGGCCAAGCGTTTGTGTCGTCGGCGAGATGTTTTTTGGCCCATTCTTTCACCCTTTTTCTTCATAATTTGGAAGCCAGATCTGCTCTTCCTCGCCCATTTCTGACTGACACGTGCCCCCCAGCCCGGTTCTCCGTCGACTTCCGCCGCTAGATCCGGCCCTGTCGGTCGCCGGTGACCGGCGCGTGGGAATGGGCTCTCCTCTGTTTGGTGCGTGTGTGGGCCACGCACCGCTTTTTTTCTGGCCGATCTCGGCGGTTTTCGGTTCTCCGTCTGGGTGGCGCCGGTGTCAGGGCGTGTCCCCCACTCGCCGCCGTCTGGCTTCTTGGCCCTTTTCCTCCACTGCCGGCAGCTTGTTTTTGGGTGGTCTCTGCTTCAGTGTCATGTGTTTATTTCTCTTTTATTGGATCACAGTCTGCTTGTGTTGGGTTCAATTTTGCGGGAATATTTGTTGGCTAATTGCTAGATCTGGTCTCTTTTATTTAGAAAGTGAGCGTTAATGTAAAGAGGCTCAAATGCTTTCTTGTAAAAGTTGTATTTCTGCTTAGGCAGCTGTTTATTAAGCCAGATTTTTTTGGCTTAGAGAATGGGGGGCTTGTCCTTTATTTTTAAGTTGTAAGCCTTTGGCTGTTCACCATATCAATGATAGATTATCATTTTCGTTCAAAAAAAAAAAAAAGAAAAAAAGAAATGAAGGATGTCTTATTCCTCTACTTAACCACTGCCCCTAAATTACGAATATTTTTTTTTTGCAATGAGGTTTTGATTTATTAGCCCCTTAATTTAAAAAGCATAAAAAAATTAAATAACAATAATAATAAAAATATTCACGGCCACGCCATGGGTCAGCCAAGACTCACATCGACGACGTGGTGGGCCAGACCCACAAACATGCTTTGAGTTATTGTTTTTATTTTTTATTTTTTAACTTTTCTAGTTTTATTTTTTTAATGAGATATTTTGGTAATTTTGTTTCGCTGGTTAGAATTTTAATTCCATAACTTTTTCTTGCTAGAAATAATTCTAAATTCCTTCATGAAGCCACTTGTCATCTAGTCTACATTACTGGTTAAGGTGTAAAGGAAGAAAGTTACCTGTGACTTAGCTCACACTTGACTTGATAAACCTCAACTTATACGCAATTTGGTTAATTAATAAAAATAATTTGTATGCCCATAATCAATATATATATATATATATTAAGCAACAATATACGTTATATAAATAGATATGAATTATATACACAAAAATATTTTTAATACAAACAATGCATATCGTGCAGTAGTACATGAGTTGTTCACTTTAAATTTTAAGTGGTATCCTTGTTGGCAACCACTCATTGAACGGTCAAATTATAAGAGACTACAACTATCACTCATCTTAGCTATTAAATGACTGGCATGTAGACTATGTAGTACTCATGCACATTACCAAGCTTCCCACTTTCTCACAGCTAACCTTATCTTCTATCTTATCCTAAGGAAATCTAGAAGGCCACTTTTATTACACCACGTGGGCAAAAGCTGACAAGAGGGAAATCACTTCGGGAGATGAAATAATACTTGTGCAAGGAAATAAGAGGATATTTCAATTCAAGGTTCTCTCTTTGCATTCAAAGGGTTGACTGATCAAAAAATTCTGGATTCCTAAGCTCGAGCTTTGTACAGTGTAAATGAGTCGAGCTCGCACATACAGTACTCGTCCGAGCTCAATCGGCTCATTTACAATCCTTATACTGATGTTGGGCAGTCTGGTTCTCGTACCAACCAATGGTGTTAAAATATATTGAAAAAATATATAAACGAGAAAGAGAGCGGAAGAGAGAGAGAGAGCATAGGCATGTACTGGACCGGGGCGTTGCATAATGAGAAGCAAAATCTATACATACAAAATTCAAAACCCTTCTATATATATATCCCAAGAGGAGTCTTAGAATTAGAGATAAAATCTAAATCCTAGAGAATCCGAGTCCACCCCCTTCCCAAAAACGGTGCCGGCCACCCAAACCCCTACATTTTTTTTATTTTTTATTTTTTTTAAATTGACTCGTAGACTCGCAGTCAATGATTCATGACCATGAAAGGAAACGCCTTCATTTGGTGTGAAGTTAGAGCATCGTACGTGGCACCCTCCTGATCGCGTCTCCTTACCTAGCCGCACTAGCTTATTAGAAAAGTCCTCAAATAAGTGTCACTTGACTGGATCACCTATCTCCCAACCATGGCTTTCCATTCACGAAAGCTGCTTCTTCATCTTCCCTACTTGATGTCAACTACTTTCCTCTTCCTCATAATCCCTTTCGCATCTCAGTTATCATTCAACTACACCGATTTCTCTCAACCTATAATACTGACAGGAAACGCTACAATCTCAGGTTCAGTCATCCAACTCACCCCAAATGCGGTGGACAACTGGGGTCGAGCCACGTATTCAGAAACCATGCTTCTCTGGGAAAATAGTACACGAGAAGTTGCCAACTTCACTACCAGCTTCTCTTTCATCATCTCTTCGGAAGGTGCAGAAAGGTATTCAGATGGGCTAATGTTCTTCCTCGCAAGCCCCGATTTCCCTCCACCCACTCCAACAGACGGCTCTGGCCTTGGCCTTGTGAGCCGCGACCAAATGAGAGACTCAACTTTCTTAGCTGCAAATAAATTCCTTGCCGTGGAATTTGACACTTTCTGGAATAGCGATGTGGATCAGCCTGACCCAGCTAATGCGCACGTTGGTATCAACATCAACAACATGACATCTCGGAACTCGACAACATGGTATAGCATCATTAAGGAGAAGAGAACATACAGTTCTAGTATTAGTTACGATCCCAGCACACAAAATTTAAGTGTGAGCTTCACTGGATTCCAGAGTAATGATCCCATCCCAATAAAACAACACCTTTCTTCTATAGTTGATTTGAGAGATCATTTACCAGAAAGGGTTATATTTGGCTTTTCCGCCGGAACAGGATTGATTTCCGAGACGCATATTCTTTGCTCGTGGTCCTTTGAATCATCACTTCTGATTCAGAAATCTCCACAACCACAGCCAAACAAGACTGAGAATCTCCATAACCACGTCCAATGATATGAAGTTACGTGGAAGGGCATGGCATAAAGTAGTAATAGTATTTCACTTTTTGTTGGTCAGTTAGATGAAGCACAACGATGTCTAATTGTAGACTTTGTTGTCTTTCGTTTAATAATGTTTGTCATTTCGTTTGAGGAAGGCAGTAACCTCCGTAATAGTAGTCTTTTAAACGATGTTATCATTTAAATTGAGTAGAAGAAGGGTTATGTGAATAAATATCCAACCAATTATCTATAAGATTTATCTCGTAGTTCTCGTAGGAGAGGTTATCACCGAGTCTGTGAGTGATCTTCTCCAAGTCGTGTAGTTTTTTTTTTTTTTTTTTTTTTTTTTTCTTTTTTTCAAGAGTTGAATGTAATAATAAATGACATGCAAATTTAATCCTCAAACATTGTGTTTGATACGAGACTCAGGAATTTTTAATTTCCTACCATTGACTATTGCAATTAGCAATCATAGACAAGAATAAGAAACAGGATCATGTTTCTTTTTCTTTTTAATTTTCTGTTGAAAGGTAGAGCGCGTTACAAGATCCGTTACGTATTCACGTAACAATTTAGTATCAAAATCTACTTGCTCAATAGCTCACCCAAAGTTCGATCCACTGGAGCAGCAGAATACGAGTATCCAAAAAATACTTGAAGACTTCATCAAGCTTTCGACAGATAAGTTAAGCAAGGTAGAGGAACAACAACAAAGAATGAAGGACAAACTAAGTAACCAAGGGCCTAATGGATCTAGGGATAATTCCATGATAAAAAATTGTGAAAAGAATGCATATGGTTCCTAATATGGGTTTGGAGGTGGCTAAATTAGACTTCCGAAAGTACAATGGAATGGATGATCCCACGAGTTGGATATGTAGAGTTGAGTAATACTTCAATTTTAAACAAATCAAAGAAGGGAAAAAATTACCGTCTGTAGCTATGAAACAATAAAGTGATGTGGATTCTATATATAGACATGCTATTCATGTTTAGCTTCAGTACAATTTATATGAGTATCTGGATTCACTACAAAAAAACATACAATTAGCCACGTGGCTATAGTAGCCGTTACTGTAGCCACATGGCCAATTAGCCACGTGTAATAAATAGACGTGGCTAGATGACAGTTAGCCACGTGTAATTAATACGCGTGGCTAATTGGCCACGTGTAATGAATACGAGTGGCTAAAATATTTATATTTTTTATAATTTTTTATATTTATATTTGCAATTGGCCACGTGTATTAATTACACGTGGCAAATTAGCCACGCGTATTAATATGCGTGGCCAATTAGCCACGTGTATTTATTACACATGGCTAATTGGCCATGTGTAATTAATACACATGGCTAATTGGCCACGTGCAATTAATACGCGTGGCTAAAATATTTATATTTTTTTATAATTTTTATATTTATATTTTTTTAAATTATATTTATAATTTTATATATATATATATATATATATATATATATATATATATATATATAATAAAAATATATTTAAAATATAAATAAAAAATTTGGCCACGTGGCCAAAATTGGTGCAGGTAGGCGCACGGGACAATTCCCGCGCGCCCACCTGCCATTACTTTGAATATATATATATATATATATATATATATATATATATATATATATATATATATTATATTCTCTCAGGCCCTCTCTCATTATTTCTCTGTTCTCTCTCGAATTAGAGTTCTCTGTTCTCTCTCTCTCAGTGTTCTCGCTCTCGCTCGCTCTCAGTGTTCTTTCTCTCCCTCTCGCTCTCTCTCTCTCTCTCTCTCTCTCTCTCTCTCTCTCTCTCTCTCTCTCTCGCTCTGTCTCTCTCTGTCTCTGTCTCTCCAAAATCCAGCCGGCCAGTAGCACAGGAAGCACCAAATTAAAATAGAATTTAACAAAAATAAGAAACAAGAAAAAAAAAATTAAATTAAAAATAAATTAACAAAAATGAATAAAAATAAATTAATTAATTAATTTAAAAAAAATTAAATTTCTAACATTTTGCAACGTGTATTTAAATACACATTGCAAAATGTTAGCCACGTGTATATAAATACACGTGGCTAACTGTCAGCCACGTGTATTTAAATACACGTTGCAAAATGTTAGCCATGTGTATTTAAATACACGTGGTTGAGTGGCCACGTGTTGTACCATACACGTGGCCAATTGTACAATTAACTACACTCAGATCTACGACGCACCGAATATGTGGTCATTTACACGTGTCTAACATTTCGCCACGTGTACAGTGTCCGTACACGTGGCGAAATGCAAGTGGCAAATTGCACAAATTTTTGTAGTGATTTTAAAGTAAATTGGTAATTATATCATTGAATTTGTTAGAATATGTATTCTATATTAAGTTAATTAATATTTTTATTTTTTAAGAATAATTTTTTTATTTAGGTTTGATTGTATTATTACTTTGCCTGTATTCTGTCAATCTACCACAGTTTTCTTAGAAATAAAAACTACTTGAATTATTGTAAATTAATCAAGAGAATTATAAGAGCATAAACTAGCTCTTAGGACAATTATCAATGGTCTAACGACTCTAACGTGGAACCACTCCGAATTCTTTTCTCTGTTTACTTCTGCTATAAGTCTCTTTTTTATATTTTATATAAAGAGGTTAGAAATATTAGAGTTTTTTTAATGTCTATTTGTTATTTTTTATTTTATTTTATTAAAAACATGGTACTATGTCAGCATAAAAGTATTCAGAAGTACGCTAGAAGAATCTCTTGCCTTTCACACAATCATTACGCTCGATCCATTTGCAATATTTAATGGACTTTTTTTTTTTTTTTTTTTATTAAGTACATCAGAAACTATTACATAGAAAAAATAAAAGAACAAAAACAGGAGGGGTTGGGCAACCCAAATTTAAAACTAAGAATGAAAGTACGCGGGGGCAATGCTTCAGAAGATGCGGGCCCTTTGGCTTGAGGCACTGATGCCTCAAAATCGGGGTCACCAATAAAGGTGATTTCACAAGTGTATTGAGTCACAAGGACCCAAACACAAAAACAGGGATAAACTGGGGGAGAGGGATACAACATATAATCCCAAAAAAACAAGGTTACAATAGAAAAGCCCAATACAAAACATAACAACAATACAAAAACAAGTAAAAAACCAACAACAGAGGCCCGGAGAGGAGGGGGATGGGAGCCACCTCTGGTGGCGCGTGAGAGCCACGCGCGGCCAGAGGAAGGCCTCTCGCCAGTGGGAGACACAGGAGCCGCCGAAGTACGCCGCAAGCCGCGGTGGGGAGAGGCGGTGGGAGGAGACGTGTTCCACACGCGCCAGGAAGATCCTTGATGCGTGCAGAAGACGCTCCGGCAAGTGTGCAGCGGTGGGGGGCACGACGACCGTTGGCAGACTCGGAGGACGCCGGCAAACCCACTGGTGAGGCGCGTGTAGTGCGAAAAGTGGCCGGGAAGTGTAGATCTAAATCCTAAGATGTCGACCCAAAAACCCAACAAAAAAACGCACAAAACACGGTGGAAGGAGGCAGGATAAACCGGTGAGCTCTGTGTTGAGAGTAGAACAAGAAGAGCTGGAAAAAGGTAAGGTAAGGTAAGGTAAGGTAAATCCGGTGCAAAGCCGGCTCTATGGAACCGGAGCAAAGCCGGCATGGTTTGAGAGAAAGCTCTCAATCTTATTTGGGTATGGGTTGGTGGGATGTTGGGTAGTTGTGGGGAGGGTGATAGGATGGCAGAAAACGATGGAGAGGGAAGCATAAAGCTTCCCTCCCATGGAGGGAACACCAGCAGCAAACGAGCAGGAAAAATTTTAGAGAGATAAGCTCTGCCTTCTCTCTAGGAAAAATTTTGCAATATTTAATGGACTTTTAGTTGTAATGGATTCAACTCAAAGATCCATTGCATGTACGTCTTATAAGTACTATCCTACCAAAGTGTTGGGCTAAGGAGCCGTAGAATATAAATAAAATTATTAAATTATTATTATTCTTTTTTTTTTTTTTTTTTTTTTTTTTTTTTTATCAATTTAAGCAGCTTTTTATAATAAGTAGTAGTTTAATATAATATAATTTCTAAAGATTCTAAGTTCAATCTAATGTCTCCGTCATTTATCTTAGTGTGTGACGACCCTTTTTTTTTTTTTTTTTTTGAAAACATACAAACGGATCTTCACAGTGGCACGACTACATGTCGCTCAGCCAACATATGACATATGCCCCATAACATGCACCTGATAATCAGAGTTACACTTAACAGCGGAATATAATAATCAATGTGCAGCGAAAATACATCTAATACATAACAGTTAATTACAACAAGAGCCATTTACAAGTCTATCTATTTAAGGTTTATAAAACATATTATACAATTACATACTAAAATACAGGCTCAACAAATACATATGCCACGTAGGACACGAGTCATAAATAAAATACCCAAAATACAGACTACCTATGAGTCCGTGACTTATGACTGTCGCGATATGCTCCAATCATAGCATCACATACGCTAGGTGGACGAGTCAATATCTATATCCGCAAAACCTGCAACCACAGTATCAATGTATGCATGGTTGCGGGGGTTGCCGCATCCGCACAGGTGGAATTATGAGTCTACCGCCTTAGCATAAATAATTACACTAAGACCTCAGAAGTATACTATTCACTGAGTTTTCGCAAAGAACTAACTTTTCAATTCTAGTCATGCGTACACTATAACAGCAACCAATTTTATAAGCTTTTGTTTAAAAACCCCCATAGCTGATATAGCAAACACTGACTAATAAAAAAAACATTTAAAGCATACTACGCAGCTGAGCTTATACGTAGAAGTTCCATTGTTGGAAACAACTACATACATCCTCACCTACTATAATACTTTTGATGCAGTGAGACTTAGAAAGCAATAACATTTAAATCATGCAATTATTCGATAAAAATACACATAAGCTCTTTTTTATTGAGACTCTTATGCATACTAATACGTCTAGCAAAACTACTCATAACATAAAAACATCACTCATAAAAACAATGCTATACATGCTCATGCTCATTGTTTTATGCCTTGGGAATCGAACCCAAGTATAGTGCTTCAAGGGAATCTAACCCAAGTAAGCACTAGTACCTCAAGGGAATCTAACCCATGGTCGAGGACCTCAAGGGAATCTAACCCAAGTATAGTACCTCATGAGTACTTCAAGGGAATCGAATCCAAGTAAGTACTAGTACCTCAAGGGAATCTAACTCAAGTAGGCACCTCATGGGAATCTAACCCATGGTCGAGGACCTCAAGAGAATCTAACCCAAGTAGGCACCTCATTAGAATCTAACCCATGTATAATTTCCCATGGGTTGTGAACCTCATTTCTATGCACGTTTAGCGTTCATATGCTTATGCCTCATGCCTTAAATCAATACATTTCATTTCATGAATCATGCTTTTAACACATGATTTCTTTATAAAATATAAACAGTTCAATATGTCATTTCTTAAACAATTTTGCATAACTTAAATCACTTTAAAATCATATTCATGTTCCATTGCAATCACAGTTTTCAAAGCTCCCGATCATAACCTACAGTGACTCCATTCATTTAAACTCAACATATTATATTCATACTTCAAAACATCATCATAATTTCAATATACTCAAAAGTACTCAAATCATCCAAAACAATTCATAATCAACATACAGTTGGTTCAAGTTTGTAAAAAAATATATATTTTGCAATTCATCATATTTGAAAATAATACTTCTCAGTGAGTAGAATACTCACCTTGGCTGTACGGATATTAAGCATTAGGTCTCCTAGACACCACCTTACAATATATCACTGTGGAATAACACATTGCACTATTTAGCACTTTAAATAATTAACATTCTAATTAGCACTTGATCGCTCAAGGTTAAACCGTTGGAAAACCCATAATATTTTAAGGGTTCCAAACGACTACCCATAAATCTTAAACACTAACTAAAAGTCAAACAATACTAACCCAAAGTATTTACTAAGGATTAGATATTAAAATCACTATTTAATTATTTACTTATAATATACTAACCCGTAATTAATTCCACTAACTCATACATTATTTTCACTAACATTTTTATAATATTATTAGCCCTAAAATTATATTCATTAATCTCTAGATTATTTATCACTAACATTTTATCAATATCATTAACTCTAATATTATGTTCATAAATCTTTTTACATCAATTACTAACATAATTTAACTATCTAAATTTTAATCACTCAAAACTCTCAAATTAATTTAACTCACCAAATTAGAGTATCCAAACTTAAACCATAATTTATTTTACTAACCCATAACATAATATTGTTATTTAAACATTAATAACACTAACCCATATGGTTTACTTAGGATTAGGCACAAGAAATCGCAATTAAAATATATAATCCAAAAGTTAGGGTTTGAGGGAACTCAACAAAAATTCACCAAACCAAAACCCATGGTTTGGGTAGTCTCAAGCAAGTTCCAAGTAACCCATTACCTAAAGAAAACACTAGATTAAACTCACATTTTAATATTTTAACCCAAAATTACGAAATCATGATTTTAGTGTTTTACCTCAAAACGATCGGTAGAAACGTAAATCCAAGTGCAAGGATCATGTTTCCGAAATCGAATTTGAGTTTGGACGGTTGGATCTTCGTAGATCAAGAGAAACCCAAGAGAAAATAGGAAAAATCCTTCAATTTCCGGACTGCCCGTGAAAATGGGCGCACTGCATCCTTAAATGAAGTGTTGTACTTTATTTTCTTCTTTTTTTAAAATACTGTCCATATCCTTTTATTTGAAATGTCCATCATACCCTTCTTTTATTGTTGACCGTGTATGTGCCTTTCAAATGGTCATTTGGCCATCATTTTTAATAACCTACATATTTTGTTTGTCTAATGCTTCTTCTCTTTGACTTTTCCAATTTTGTTTAATCATCACTTTTTTTTGAACATTTTTTTTTTTGTTTAATCATCACTTGATTTCTCTCTTTCATTTATTCTTAATTAATTCTTTTATTATATTTGCCTTTTTATCATTTGCATCTATTCAACTTATTTTACTTTTTCCCTACACCTGATGCTCATTTTTTAATTTATTTGATCTTTCCTTGAATTTTCTACACTCTCCTTCTCTTTTTATTTATTTAAATTCCTATTTCTTATATTCTATTTAGTATATCATATTTTATTTGGACCTAAAAATATCACTTATATTCTCTTTTCATGACTACCATTTACAAGCCATAGGATAAAAATAAAACACTTTGTTTTACCACACTAAATAAAATTATTTTTATTTAAACCTGATAAACCCATTTTATAAACTTTAGTCTTTTAAAAATTCTCTTGCATTTTAAATACACCTAATTAAGTTTAATCAATTATTTACTCAAATTAATACTTTAATTATTAAATAATTTTCCGAACATTATTTATATATATATTTAAATAAGTAATAATTTAACAAGTACACCAAATAGACGTGAAGAGTGTTCCATTCCTTCAGTAAGCGATACATAATTACCACCTGTCCACGATTAATTAGGAAAGAGGCGTTAATTAGTAATTACTAATGTATCTATAGAAATAATATTTAGAATTTGACCTTTCTTTCTTTCTTTTTTTATTTATTTGGAATTTGACTTGAAGTAGTTGGAATTTGACTATCATTTCTTCTCATTTCGATATCACAATCACATGAAATTAAGCAGTCTCTGGGGAGCTGATTCAAATGGCCGGCTAAAATTTTGTAATTAACGAATAATTTTTAATTTTGATATTTAATATTAACTATTTGTCCCTTATTATCAATTTTTACCAATAAGAATACTCCAAATAAAGTTTTTATCTTTAGTTTTCCTGTAATTTTAAGAATTCTCTAGAATTTATACATAGAATTAAGGGTTGTGAGTTTTGTATTTATAGATTTTGCTTCTTACTATACAATGCTCCATCAGTTGGTATCATAATCAGGCTGTGCAGCATCAGTATATATTAATGATGTAGACCCGAATACAAGTGGCTTCATGAAGGTGTTTATAATTAATTCTAGCAAGAAAAAGTCATGGAATTAAAATTCTAACGAGGGAAACAAAAATACCAAAACATCTCATTAAAAAATAAAAGATTTACAAAGTAAAAAAAAAAAAAAAATCGAAAACAATGACTCATGTGTGTCTATCGGTCTGGATTGGCTTACAGTGTCGCTACTGTGAGTCTTGACTGACCCATGGCGTCGCCGTGAGTCCTTTTATTATTATTATTATTATTTACTTTTTTGAATTTTTGAATTTATTTTATGTGGCAAAACTTCATTTTACCTGCTAGTTGTTTAAGTCAACGAGAAAAATCAAATAACAAGGTATGATTAAAAGGAGCTAATATATCAGAATCTTACATTGCAAAATCAAATTTTCGTAGTTTAGGGCCCGTGGGTAAGTAAAGGAATAAGATAGTACTTTTCATTTCAAGTGATTTAGAGATGAGTGATCATTTCATGGGAATAATTTTATTTTATTACATTTAACTATATACATGATATCATGTACATTGTAGGCCTCTATGGTAGAATCAGTTGAGGGCCTAAAAGGCGGTGGTTTATCCTGTGGTGGATGTCAGTAGTTCAAGTTCGCTTATCTCCAACTTGTGAACTTAGCTGATGCAAAGTTATACGATAGCACCCAATTTTATTTTTTTTCTTCCAATTTGGCATTTCGATCTATGATTTATCATTAATTCATAGTCGTTGCAACACCTTAGGATGACATAGCCTTAAAGTTAAGGGCGAGGTTCAAACGAGGTGGTGGATATGTTGCTAGCTCTCATTTAAAATTTTTAAATGACACAGCATCATGTATATCGTTAAATGTAACAAAATAAAATTAAATTACCATGAAATATCTTCTCTCATTTTCAAGTGAAATGAAAAAGATCATTGACTAAAAAAATATAACCACCACTTCTTCTTCTTCTTCTTCTTCTTTTTTTATTTTTATTTTTATTTTTTTATTTTTTTTTATTTTTTTATAGACAACATATATAAAATCAGTTTGTATGATTTTATTTAGAATATAAAGAATTACATAATGAAATTCACTGCTACCCACAATCCAACACACACACTTCTCACACTTTTGATTCTCACAGTACATAAACACACACGTTCACTGCCATACACTCACATTCACTTATATTTACCTCATAATTACACATGTCCTATGGAAATGCTAGTGTTCCCACCAGCATCCCACCCCCATCCCACCGCCCCTAAGTGCAAAAATCTGAAAATGAATTTATTAAATAAAAAAAAAACCAATCACTTAGGATTGGTGGGATGGGAGTGGGATGCTGGTGGGAACACTAGCATTTCCCATATTACAAATCAATAACCTCTCACACTCATGTATAGTCTTTCACAAGCTTCAAACTTACCGATTTACTGTTCAAATTCAGCCAGAAACTTCTCTGTTTACAAGCAAAAGAGAAGTTAGTCCGAAACACACACACACGTTTTATATATATATATATATATATATATATATATATATATATATATATATATATATATATATATATATATATATATCTTACAAATCAATAACCTCTCACACCCATGACCCATGTATAGTCTTTCACAAGCTTCAAACTTACCGATTTGCTGCTCAAATTCGGTCAGAAACTTCTCTGTTTACAAGCAAAAGAGAAGTTTATATATATATATATATATAAAACATGATTGTTTCTTTTTTAAAGAAGAAGAACAAGTCATGATTCAAAACAGGAAAATGAGCTATTTATTTTCTGGGAAGTATGAGGTAGAAAGTGCTCACTAATGCTACCCTTAAGCAACTCAAATGGGGAGGAGAAGCTGCTATCCAGATTAGAAAATTCCACCCAAAAGTTGCTCTGTTTTCCGTTATAAAAACAGGCGCTGATTCCAACTTTGGTTCCTACTAATTTTGTGGAAAAAAAGAGAGTAATTAATTAAGACTTCAATTCTTGGCTTATTAACTTCTTAAAATATGGAGAAACTAAGGAGAATACTTATCAAAGTTTCTGCAATCAAAAGAAAAGAAAAACAGGAAGTATTCCGTGAGAGAGGGAGTTTGCTGAATGTTGGTTCTTTGGTGAAGATTTGATCGTTCATGCATGTTTTATATAGAAGCCTTGAAAGTTTGAGATCAAGCCGGCAAGGAAGTACTTCAGTGGCTAGATTAATGACAACTCAGTTAGGGGGAAAACAATACTGAGATCATTCATATCTTCTAAGATTGGATTTCATATCTTTAAGTATTAATTATGTCAAATCAAGTTTGTTTTGAACCAAACTCATCTAACTAGACTAACTAGATGGATTTTTAATCTTCTGAAACCAATTACACGATATGGGTTTAAGAGTTAAAAGGAAATAAAATCGACACTTGTAGCTTATACGTAAACTGCATCGTACTAGATAATAAAGTCGCTCGATCGACTTCGATCCTAAAATTGCTCGATACTCTAAAGTCACTCGATTGGTTTTGGCTGAAATAATATTGCTCAAACAACTTCTATATGTATATAAGATTCTATTCAATCTACAACTAAAGATAATTAAATCCTATACTTATGCACACATATGCAAATGTTTATATTTATGCATCAATAACCTAAGCAGGTTATTCCTTGGGTGTTACATTTATGGTACAAATAGTCTGTCATACGCATCAAATGTCTATTTTTTTGTCAAGATAATTTTACCTGGTAGCCGAAGAAGATGCCGTAGTGATTTGTGAGAAACCTTTGTCACTACTATGGCTTGAAGACTGAGCGTGCTGGACTTCAAAAGCAGTACCTGAAGATGTAGATGCCCAGCCTGAAGGGGCAACATAGGTTGGCACAGGCATCTTTGTTCCCAGATCAACGGGTAATGAAGCTTCAAAATCAAGCACCTTAATGACTTTCCTTATTGAAGGCCTGAGACTATAATCTGGGTGAGCACACCAAAGCCCTACGATCATCAACCGTTCCATTTGCGGCTCATCAAAATCTCCACACAATCTGGAGTCGGCTGCATCAAGAAGCTCTCCCCTTCCATAGAGCTCCCAAACCCACTCCACTAAAATTATCTCGTCTTCTTTAGCCTTCGAATCGATAGCTTTTCTTCCGCAGGCTATCTCCAAAGCCACAATCCCAAAACTGTATATATCTGACTCCTTGCTAGCCCTACCGGAGATAACACATTCAATGGCCATGTAGCCCATCGTCCCGGCCAAAGCCGTGGTTTGTGATCCCTTTGCATGTTCCACCATCCTGGCTAAGCCGAAATCCCCAAGCTTTGCATTGAAACTTGAATCCAACATGATGTTGCTCGACTTTATGTCCCTATGGAGAACGCATTGCTCCAATTCTTCGTGCAAGTATAGCAACGCCGACGCCAAACCTTTAGCAATGTTGTACCTCGTCGCCCATTTTAACAAACTCCTACTTTTGAAAAGACGCGAATCCAAGCTGCCATTCGGCATGAATTCATAAACGAGTAGGAGATCTTTGTTTTCGTGGCACCAACCAATGAGTTGAACCAAATTCCTATGCCTCAGTCGACTAATGCTCTTCACCTCAGATGCGTACTCCTTTACCCCTTGGTTAGACCCCCTTGACACCCTCTTGACAGCAACATAGGAATTCATTTCTCTTAGAAATCCTTTGTAAACCCCACCGAACCCTCCTTCTCCAAGCTTATTTTCCTCTGCAAAGTTATTCGTTGCGCGAACCAATTCTTTGTAGGAAAATTTCTTTGGCCCTGTACCACGTTCAAATTCGTCGTCCATGGAAAGATCAAAGCCCAAATCCTCATCTCCTCCCCCTCTAGCCCGCTTCTTCCTTTTCATAAGCCAAACTATCCCCAAACCTATAATTAAAACGCATCCACCCACGCTCAGCCCCACCACCAAACCTGCCTTGCTTTGTTTTTCATTCTTGTTTGGCTGTGGTTGTGGAGATTT
Organism: Alnus rubra; assembly: GCA_028654335.1. Classification (NCBI taxonomy): domain Eukaryota; kingdom Viridiplantae; phylum Streptophyta; class Magnoliopsida; order Fagales; family Betulaceae; genus Alnus; species Alnus rubra. The sequence continues at coordinate 62,818 of JAJPGS010000518.1, forward strand.
CGGAATCAGAAGTGGTGTTGTTGATTCAAAAGACCACGAGCAAAGAATATGCAATTCGGAAATCAGTCCTGTTCCGGCCGTGAAGCCAAATATGACCCTTTCTGGTAAGTGATCTCTCAAATCAACTGTTGAAGAAAGGTGTTGTTTTATTGGGATGGTATCATTAGTACTATTGAATCCAGTGAAGCTGACACTTAAATTTTGTGTGGTGGGATCGTAACTAATACTAGAACTGTATGTTCTATTCTCCTTAATGATGCTATACCATGTTGTCGAGTTCCGAGATGTCATGCTGTTGATATTGATACCAACGTGCTCACCAACTACGTCAGGCGGATCCCATCCTTCATTCCAGAAAGTATCAAATTCCACGGCAACGAATTTATTTGCAGCTAAGAAAGTTGAGTCTCTCATTTGGTCGCGGCTCACAAGGCCAAGGCCAGAGCCATCTGTTGGAGTAGGTGGAGGGAAATCGGGGCTTGCGAGGAAGAACATTAGCCCATCCGAATACCTTTCTGCACCTTCCGAAGAGATGATGAAAGAGAAGCTGGTAGTGAAGTTGGCAACTTCTCGTGTACTATTTTTCCAGAGAAGCATGGTTTCTGAATACGTGGCTCGACCCCAGTTGTCCACCGCATTTTGGGTGAGTTGGATGACTGAACCTAAGATTGTGGCGTTTCCTGTCATTGTTATGGCCTCGTTGTTAGATTGAGAGAAATCGGTGTAGTTGAATGATAACTGAGATGCGAAAGGGATTATCAGGAAGAGGAAAATAGTTGTGATCAAGTAGGGAAGATGAAGAAGCAGCTTTTGTGAATGGAAAGCCATGGTTGGGAGAGAGGTTACCAAATTGTCATCAAATGTATAACTTGGCGTGAAAGCTGCAGGTGCTAGTCTTGCAATTTATTGACCAGAAATTAATTACAGCTTTGACAAAATGATTCTTTTAAAGCTTTTTATTTTTAGGTTTTTTTAATTGCATAAAGCATATGATTAATACTCGAGAATAGACATCTGAACTACCATGAAATTTTAGATGAAAATTTAAAAGAAAGTATTATTTTTATCTTTTTCTAAAGTTAGAGTAATATTTACGATACAAAATGAATTATAAAAAGTAAAATATAAAAAATTAAACCACCGAAGACGAAAAGGTGTTTATCCCTTTTATTTTTATTCAACTTCTTTCTAATAAACAATAATTTTTTAGAGAGTACTTCAATAGTAAGTGCGGTTAGGTAATTAAGGAGACGCAATAAGGACGGTGCCATGATGCTCTAACTTCACACCAAATGAAGGCGTTTCTTTTCATGGTCATGAATCATTGACTGCTCTAGGATTTAGTTTTTATCTTTAATTCTAAGAATTCTCTAGGATTTATATATACAAGGGTTTTGAATTTTGTATTTACAGATTTTGCTTCTCATTATGCAACGCTCCGTCAGTTGGTATGATAACCCGGCTGTGTAGACTAGATTACAAGTGGCTTCATAAAGGAATTCAGAAGTAATTCTAGCAAGAAAAAGTTATGGAATTAAAATTCTAACAAGGGAAACAAAAATGACCAAAATATCTCACTAAAAAGAAAAAAGATAACTTTACAAAAGGGTATATAATTATATGCCTTTTTGAGATAAGGATACTGAACTAACAAACATCTCAAACTGGGATATCTACATTTTCAAATGTCTCACTTATGGGTACTCCGTTAAGATTTGCTGTTAAATCCTAATGAAATACTTAAAATAACCCTATTTTTTTTTTTAGGAAAAAAAAATAGAAAAAAAACTGCTAAGATTTAGGTGTTGGTTAAAATTTAACGGGATTTCCAAAAATACCAATGCCTGAATCTTTGAAAACTATTATATTTTTTTTTTTTTTAAAAAAAAAACAGGGGTATTTTGAAAATTTTGGTAAAATTTAACAACAAATCCTAACGGAGTACACTTAAGTAAGACGTTTGAAAACGTAGATACACCAGTTTGAGACGTTTGCTAGTTCAATATCCTTATATCAAAACGGTGTATGATTCGATACCTTTTTGTGAAGTTATCCCAAAAAATAATTAAAAAACAATGACTTATATATAGCATGTTTGTGGGTCTGGCCCACCATGTCGCTGCAGTGAGTCTCGACTGACCCATGTTGTGGCCGTGCATATTTTTATTTTTATTATTATTATTTAATTTTTTGATTTTTTTTTTTTAAAGTAAGAGGCTAATAAGAAGAAAAATCAGACAACAAGGTATGATTAAAAGGGGCTAATAAATCAGAACCTCATTGCAAAATAAAATCTTCGTAGTTTAGGGGCAGTGGTTAAGTATAGGAATAAGACATCTTTTCATTTCAAGTGAAATGAAAATGAGTGATTTCATAGAAAGAATTTTATTTTATTACATTTAATTATGTATATGATGATATGTGGTGGATATATTACTAGCTCATTTAAAATTTTTAAATAGCATGACATCATGCATATTGATAGAAGCAAAAAAAATAAAATTATAACCATGAAATTACTTCTCTCAATTTCAAGTTAAATAAAGAGGATCATTGTCCGTTCAGGTAGGGCATCTACATCTTCCACTATTGCTTTTGAAGTTCAGCACGCTCAGTACTCTTGAAGTCATAGTAGTGACAAAGGTTCCTCACAAATTACTACAGCATATTCTTCGGCTACCAAGTAAAATTATCTTGACAACGTACATAAATAGACATTTGGGGCTTGTTTGGCGAGGGAGGGAGAAAATTCTACCTCCCCTTCTTCACTTTTTCTTAAAAACAATCAACTTTAAAATATTCTAATTTTATATCACATCGATAATTTTTTTATTACATTTTAAATAAAAAAATTCACTACAATACAATATTTTTTTACTTTTCCATACAAATTCTTTTTACATTATATCACATCTATCACTTCTTATTACTACCCCCAACTCACATTTCCTTACCAAACAAGGCTTTAATGTGTTACATCATGCGTATGACAGACTGTTTGTACCATAAATAGTTGAAAAAATAAAAAATAAAATGATAATAATAAAAAGACTGACGGCCACGCCATGGGTCAGTCAAGACTCACAGCAGCGACACCGTGGTTCAATCCAGACCCACAGACACGCTATGGGTCATTGTTTTTGATTTGGGATAAATATAAAAAAAAAAAACCTTATAAACTAACAACCGATTTTAGAATAGTCTCCTGAATTTTCAAGTGTGTTAAATTGACCCATCAAACTATTAAAATGTGCCAAAAAATATCACTTTTTTAGTTATATTTCTATAAAACCCTTGTAACGTGTCATATTTTTATTAAAAAAATTAAAAATCAAGAAAAATATTAAAATATTAAAAAGTATATATAAAAAAAATCCATAAGGGGTGGCTCTGAATTTTTTTTTTAATATTTTTTTATTGAATTTTAAATTATTATTTTTTTAGTTTTATTATTATTCTTAGTAAAAATATTACACGTTACAAGATAATACAAAAATATAACTACGAAAGTGGCCTAAAACTTTGGTGGTTATCACACTTCAACAATAAAATAGCCTAGACTGAGAGAGAGGAAGCTAAAGACCTGCAAAGGGATTAGACTGGGCAATTTCTGTACCTCAACATTTCAATATAATTAATTATATGAGCTACTTTTGCGCAAGCAACATTTGGCGTGCTCGTTTGGTTTGGAAAAAACGGACAGTTGCTTCTCTCAGTTGTCAACGTACATAAATAGACATTTGATGCGTATGGCAGACTGTTTGTACCATAAATAATTTCATTATATAATTCTTTATATACTAAGTAAAACTACACGGAGTGACTTTACATTTTTTTCCATAAAAAAACTAGTGGATATATTTTTCCGGCCAATTATCCTCTTCGTTTCATTTGAAATTGAGAAAAGTTATTATACGACGGTTTTGATTTTATTTTATTATATTTAACTATATACACAATTAATGCTATGTAAATTAAAATTTTTAAATGAAAGCTAGCAACATATCCACCACATGATTACTTTGACAAAATGATTCTGTATGCTGAATTTCTTCTTTGAAAAGATTAAAGTTCTATGCTGAAATTTCTTCTTTCAAATATAAGTTCATCCAATCAAGTGACACTGTTGGGGATAATTTCTACTCAACTCGATCTAAGTATAATTTGATAAGTAGTCCTATTTTCAGTAGAATTGGGATAGGACTCAGGGTCCAATCAGATCAGAAGTCAAATAAGATATCAGATTAGAAGTCTAATATAAGATGTCAAATTAAAAATCTAATAAAAGATTAAAGTTCAATTAGAACTTTGAAAGCAGTTCTAGATCGACAACGAGTAGGAATTCAAATCCAGGTTTGACTCCACCTCTTTGCCTATAAATAAGCCCATACTCCAAGTATGAACGAAGACTCAGTATTTTATGCACAAAGCATTATTTTCTCACGGAAGATAATTTAGGCATTAGAGCGGGATCTCCGGAAGGGTCCCTAGTTTTTGTTTTGCAAAATTATTGAAAAGCGTGAAGAACATCAAAAGAACGTGCAGATTCACACCATACTGAAAATTGTACCAACAGTTTGGTGCAGTCTGTGGGAAATGATTATTCGTTCCTCATAAAAGAAAAAGAAGATCCAGCATGGTGATGAACACATGTTCTGGAAGCCAGACCAACCGAGAGCCCATAGTCCGAATGGAGCCAATTATTTACTTAATCAAAATAATCCACAACCTCCACCATTCCCTCCCCCGGGAGATGGAGATCAAGATCGCATAGCAGTGTTGGAAGCCCAGATTGAATCTTTAACACAGCGGAATGCCGAATTGCTGCAAAAGAGGCCGGGACAGCTCCATCCCGAGATGAACAGGCATGAGCACCAAGAAGATAATTTCCGGGAAGTTCATCCCCAAGAATTAAGGAACAAAAGGCCTGACCCTCATGGATACCAAAAGGAGGATGCAGGAGATCTAAGTAGAGTTATTGCCGAGCTGGAGAGAAGGTGCACGTACATGGAGATGGAAAGAAAGGACAAAAGCAGATCCGTAGTTGTGGACAAGCTCCTAATGGGTACAGACTCACCCTTCACCAGACGGGTAGAGGACTATTGGCTTCCCAAGAAGTTTAAGGTACCCCAAATTCTAAGTTATGCTGGAGATGGAGATCCCCTAGATCACCTAGAGAATTTCCGAGCTCATCTAGACCTTCATTGGACACCCGATGAAGTAGCGTGCCGAGCCTTCCCCCTTACTCTTTCGGGGAATGCTCGAGACTGGTTCAAGAAGCTGCCCCCGAATTCTGTTGATCATTTCAAGGAGTTATCCATGATATTCCTAATGGAGTTTCTAGCTTTTCGGACAAAGAAGAAGCCTTCAGGATATTTGCTATCGTTGCACCAGTAAAGCAACAAGAGTCTTATGGAGTTTATGGCCCGGTTCAACCGAGAGAAGGTTACGGTCGAAGATCCAACCGAGGATATATATGATCTTTGCTGCCATTTATCAGGGAATTTCACCCGATGAGCCTTTGATAAGAAGTTGGTTTAGAAGCAATCGAGTACCTTATAGGGCCTGATGGATAAGGTAGAACAATTCATCAATCAGGAAGAGACACTAAAGGCTATGACTAGTTCTAGGCTACCCCAAGAGACAGCCCCGGAAAAGAAAATGATAGAATTCAAAAAAGATGATAGGGAAGAGCAGAGGCCAGTAAAAAAGTTCAGAGATTACAACTTTACACCTCTCAATGCCGAGATATCAGAAGTCCTTATGGAGATCAAAAGAGATTTAGCATTTCAGGAACCACCAAAGATACCAAGTAATCCTCCTTACAGGAATGCAGGCAAGTATTGTGATTTTCATAAACAAGCAGGTCATTACACCGAGGGATGTATATCTCTAAGGTTGTTAATAGAAGAATTCATAAAGAATGGCAAGCTGGTTTGGTTTTTGGGAGAGCAATGAAACCGGTCAGGACATAATAGGCCCCGAAATCATTGAGATTATCAACCCCAAGATCAGCAGCCATTGGATGTCCTCAGCTAGATGAAAGGGATCAGGAGAATGATCGTCGGGATGACATAGAAAGAAGAGAGGACCAAGGAAGCAGAAGCCCACGACAGAGAGAGCCGAGGCAACAACAGAATCTGCTCGTGATCATGTAGAAAGGACTCTCGGGAATTTCATGCTAGACATTTGTTTTTAGCATTTATGTTTGCAAAGAACTAGACTTTTATTTTTAACTCAGACTAATTATAATTAAGACAGAAAATTCCCCAGATTTGAAAATAAGTATTTTCAGAATAAAAGAATAGAGCTGACTTAAGCATCGGAGTGTTCCCGATCTAGGGACCGGGAACCCGTTGATGTCACTTCTTTTGTAGGTAAAGTCTCTGGGATCAGTCCTTGCCGAGAACAAAAAGAAAACCTCTCAGATCAGTCCTTGCAGAAAGAAAGAAAAAAGACTCTTGGATCAGTCCCTGCTAAAACCAAGAGTTAAAACCTCTCGGGTCAATCCTTGCCGAGAGCAAGAACAAAGCCTCTCAGATCAATCCATCCCGAGATAAAGAAGAAAGCCTCTCGAATCAGTCCTAGCTGAGAGCAAGAAGAAAGCCTCTCGGATCGGTCCTTGTCGAGAGCAAGAAGAAAGCCTATCTGATTAGTCATTGCTGAGAGAAAGAAGAAAGCCTTTCGGATCAGTCCTAGCCGAGAGTGATGTGTTTTAAATAGTACTCGCAAGTGCACGAATCATTTTGCAATATAGTGTTATGCAAGTGCGAGGTCGATCCCACAGGAAAATGGTCAAATATTGGTATCTTGCTTAATCAACCTCATTTTAACCTAGTTCCAAAGGTTTGAGACTTGATTCAAGAACAAAAGACTAAATGAAAGAGATGTAATGAACTATGTAAAATAAAAGGAACTAAGGTTAAGGAATCCACCAAACCAAATCCTACAACTCACACTCTTGGTTTCTACTTGAACACCCAAAGAACATTAAGCTTAGGGTGTTATTCAAGTTTCTTAACCATAAACCCAAGAACCATTAAATGAATCCAACACATTGACAAATCACAAAGAGTACCGATTGAAATCAAAACATCCAATGTATCATTCAATCACAATGGATATCATCATTCGAACCGATAAAACAATGTATTGGTCGGTTGAAACACATAAAATGTCCTCTAACCACCCCTAACCACATTCATTGCAAAAGATGAAGCATTAAATGAATGGAACTTGAACAACTAAAATGATATATCATTAAATGTGCAAGTGGTACAGCAAGGTTGTGAGTGTCATCAATGGAAAGGTTTCATCCTCAACCCTAGTTGAGGTTACTAGCCTTCCATGACTAAGAACACCACAATAAAATGATGAACAACCATGGAAATGAAAGAAAAACTCTACAAAGAGAAAGTATTCTTAAAATAAACTACTGAATTACACTACAATAAGCACGAAATTAAAACTAACTACAGAGTTTCTGCTCTATCCTACTCTCTCCACCACACTCCAACAAGGGGGCATGGCTATGGCTTTATAGAAGAAGGCCATGGCAAGAAAATGACTTCTCTACCCTCCTCTAGGGTTCTTCTGCAGCTAGAGACAACCCCAAACACGAAACCAGCGTGTTCTGCAGCGGAAATCAGAGGGAGTACTGCTTTTTGGCTTCTGATTGGGCGTTCTGGCGCGCTCTGCAAAAGCAGTTTCTGGGAAAATTCGATCGATCGACTTTTATTTCGATCGATCGACTTTGGGCAAATATTCGATCGATCGAATTTTAAGTTCGATCGATCGACTTGTCAGGGTCTCCGAATTTCCAGTTATCTTCTTATGAATTTTGTCATTTCTCTCTTATTGTCCTACAGACAAAGAAAACACAAAAACTAACCAAAACATTAGAGAATAACAAGGCTAAAGGTCTAACTAGTGCAAATCAAGGGGTCCAAATACACAATATTTGGCACTCATCAAATACCCCCAAACTTACATTTTGCTAGTCCCTTAGCAAAAACAAAATAAAAAACAAAATCAAAGCATGAAACATAAGTCCTCTTTCGTGGGAGAAACGATTGCATTTAGCACATGCAATAAGCCTTTTAAACCCCTAGGACTCCCTAGTGGACGAGTGAAGTCTCGTGAGGGTTTGCCAAAAATGGTACCCACAAACATTGAAATGCCATATTATCAATTGAGCGAAAATCATCATTCAAACACATGGTTCACACATCATGAGCATGTTTAACAAAATGAATATCACATTATCATGTTATAAAAAATAGATCAACTCATAGATGGAAAATTGAGACAACACATGTTCAAAAGTGTAAGGTGTGAATAGCATAGAATCATGGGGTTTCGATTTTCCTCAAAGCACATATATCCAAAAATTCGCAGGACTTCCGTCAAATAACCAAGGCTCATCATATATTTATTATCATTTATTATTATTTTGTGTTGGCTGTGCAATGTTTGACTCCTTTAAGCTTTCTAGTTGACCTATGTAACGAGTGTTGGGCCAGTGACTCCCAAACCAGATGGTTTTAGGGCACTAGATGTAAAAACATCCTTAAGGGCTTAATTACTTAAGTTAAAAAGGCTACGAAGTCAAACTATCCAAACAATCATCCAAACTGAAATTCTCATCTTTTGACGCGAACACCCAATGCTTAATGAGGCAAGGGGTTACTCAATGAAAAGTCAAATTGGTGATTTTATTCTAAACTTTTTTTTTTTTTTTTTTTTTTTTTTGATGTATATATATATCAATAAGCCAATGTTTCATCAACAAGTCATCCTACAAATCTCAAGACACATAAATTTTAATTCAAATCTCATACCCCACAGAAACAAATGCTAATGTGCTTGTGATGAACAGTTTAAACATATCAAGTCTCTCTAACCCAAAGATGAGTCAAAAGATCTTAGATTTTAATAATATGCAAAATTCAACATGTTAAACAAACCAATGAGGTGCAAACCATAGCAAGATGTAACCATGCTCAACTTAACAATAAGGCATATTATTGTTTTTTTTTTTTTTTTTTTTTTTTTTTTTTTTATGAATATTAGCAAGGCAACAAAGCAAGAATTAAATGAAAACAGACAGAGATGTCTACCCCACCCCCAAACTAGAATAACACATTGTCCCCAATGTGGCTAGAGATACAATACCGAAGGGTGATGCAAGTTGGGCACACTGTAAGAGAAGCGCTCCCCCAAACTTGAATGGCGGACACTGTCCTGAAAATCACAACTAAAACACAAGAAAGAAAATCAAATGATAGGGAAAAGAAATGATGAGGGTTGCCTCCCACAAGCGCTAAGTTTTCAGTTTTCAGCCAGACTTTCCATGACGACAATCACTCCGAGTAACTCGGGTCCTCTAAAAGGGTCGTCTCAACCTCCGAGCTCTGTAACTCCAAAAATGGCTTCAGTCGTTGCCCGTTCACCTTGAACGTGCTGCCATTTTTTGGATCCTCAATCTCAATGGCCCCATAAGAAAACACTGATCGAACTATGAAAGGGCCTGTCCATCGAGATCGGAGCTTCCCTGGGAACAGATGCAGACGTGAATTGTAAAGGACTTTCTGACCAGGCTCAAAAGATCGTCTCAATATGTTCTGGTCGTGGGCCTTCTTCATCCGTGCTTTGTACATCCTAGCACAGTCATAGGCATCGTTCCTCATTTCTTCCAATTCATTGAGTTGGAGCTTCCTCTGTGAGCCAGCCTTTGTGAGATCAAAATTCAGCTGCTTAATGGCCCAGTAGGCTCTGTGCTCCAACTCCACAGGCAGATGGCATGCTTTTCCGTACACGATACGGTAAGGTGACATGCCAATCGGTGTCTTGAACGCTGTCCGGTATGCCCATAATGCATCGTTCAACCGGAGAGACCAATCTTTTCTTGACGGGTTCACCGTCTTCTCCAAAATCCTCTTGATCTCTCTGTTTGAAACCTCCACTTGTCCACTCGTCTGAGGGTGATAAGGAGTGGCAACCTTATGCGTGATGCAATATTTCTTCATCAGCTGTTCGAAGACCCGGTTGCAGAAGTGCTTTCCACCATTACTAATAATTGCTCGGGGAGTACCAAAACGAGCAAATATAGTGTCTTTTAAAAACTGGACCACAACTCGGTGGTCGTTGGTCTTGCAAGCAACTGCTTCCACCCATTTGGACACGTAGTCCACAGCAACCAAAATGTACAGATAGCCGAAGGAGTTTGGGAAAGGTCCCATGAAATCAATGCCCCATACATCGAAAATCTCAACAATAAGAATCGGGTTGAGGGGCATCATATTTCGACGTGAAATACTCCCTAACTTCTGACAGCGCTCGCATGCAACACAATAAGTGTGAGCGTCTTGAAAGATGGTAGGCCAGTAAAAACCGCACTGCAAAATCTTTGCAGCGGTCTTCTTTGCACTGAAGTGGCCTCCACAGGCATGATCATGACAGAAGGAGATGACACTGGATTGGTCAGGCTCGGGAATGCATCTCCTGATGATCTGATCGGGACAATACTTGAAAAGTAAGGATCGTCCCAGAAAAAATTCTTCACCATGGACATAAATTTGGACTTATCTTGTCGTCCCCAATGCAAAGGCATTTGACCGGTGACAAGATAGTTTACTATGTCAGCAAACCATGGTGAATGAGCATGAGCAATATGCATCAACTGCTCATCGGGGAAGGTCTCAGAAATGGGGGCGGCTTCTTCCGTGAAGTCCACGGTAATCCTCGAGAGATGATCAGCTACCACGTTTTCGGAGCCCTTCTTGTCCCGAATTTCAATGTCGAACTCTTGTAAGAGCAAAATCCACCGGATGAGGCGAGATTTAGCATCCTTTTTGGAAAAAAGATACTTCAATGCCGCGTGATCCGAGTAGATGATGACTTTCGATCCTAGGAGATAGGATCGAAACTTGTCCAGAGCAAACACGACCGCCAACAGCTCCTTTTCAGTGGTTGAATAATTCAGCTGGGCGTCGTTCAGAGTCCGACTTGCATAGTAAATGACGTGGGGAAGTTTGTCAATGCGCTGCCCCAACACAGCTCCAACGGTGTAATCTGACGCGTCACACATGATCTCGAAAGGTGTACCCCAGCTTGGGGGCCGAATGATGGGTGTGGACGTCAGAATTGCCTTCAAGGCCCCAAATGCCTTCTTGCAGTCCTCGTCAAAAATGAAAGGGGTCTCCTTCACCAACAGTTTGCACAAGGGCCGGGCGATCTTGCTGAAGTCCTGAATGAATCGCCGATAGAATCCTGCATGGCCCAGAAAAGAGCGAACCTCTTTCACCGTCCGTGGGGGAGGAAGGTTGGATATCAGATCTACCTTCGCCTTGTCGACTTCAATCCCCCGACGAGAGATGACGTGCCCGAGCACGATTCCTTGTTGTACCATAAAATGGCACTTCTCCCAATTGAGCACCAGGTTCTTCTCTTTACACCTCTCCAAAACTAACGTGAGGTGGTGCAAACACTCCTCAAAAGATGACCCAAAAACCGAGAAGTCGTCCATAAATACTTCCAGAAAACGCTCCACCATATCAGAAAAGATGCTGATCATGCACCGCTGAAAAGTAGCGGGTGCATTGCATAAGCCAAAGGGCATGCGTCGGTAGGCGAACGTTCCGAACGGACAAGTGAAGGTCGTCTTCTCTTGGTCTTCAGGGTCCACAGGGACCTGGTTATATCCAGAATAACCGTCCAAAAAGCAATAATACTCGTGCCCGGCCAACCGCTCCACCATTTGGTCAATGAATGGAAGAGGAAAGTGATCTTTCCTGGTGGCGGTGTTCAGCTTGCGGTAGTCAATGCAGACTCTCCATCCAGACTGTACTCGAGTTGGAACCAACTCGCCTTCCTTGTTCTGCACGACTGTAACTCCAGCTCGCTTGGGCACGACATGTATGGGGCTCACCCATTTGCTGTCAGAGATAGGGTAGATGATGCCAGCATCCAACAACTTGATGACTTCTCCTCTGACGACTTCTTGCATGGTCGGGTTGAGCCTTCTCTGTGGCTCCCTCGATGGTTTGGTGTCTTCCTCCAAGTGTATCCTATGCATCACCACCGAGGGGCTGATTCCCTTAATGTCTTCAATTGTCCAGCCTATAGCTTCCTTGTGCTCCCTCAAGACATCTAACAACTTCTCCTCCTGAGCGGTGTGAAGATCTGAAGCTATGATCACAGGCAAAGTCTCTGCTGGACCGAGGAACTTATACTTGAGATTGTCCGGTAGGGGCTTAAGTTCTTTCTTTGGAGGCTCAGGTACTGCTGCCTCCTCTTCCTTCTTGCTCTCCAGAGGAGCAAACTCCAAAACAGCATTTGCTTGCTCAAGTAGGACATCCAAGTCCAGATCCTCTCCAAATTGAGCAAGGCATGCTTCCAGGGGGTCTTGTATGCTTGATTCTTCAATGCTTTCCTCCAGGATTTCCTCTATCAAGCAGACATTGTTGACCTCATCGCACTCCCTCGGCTGTTTGCTGATGGTGAAAATGTTCAGCTCTACCGTCATGTTGCCGAAAGAGATCTTCATTACCCCCGTCCTACAGTTGATCAGGGCGTTAGCCGTAGCTAAGAATGGTCGCCCTAGGATTACCGGTATCTGAACTCCAACGTTCTGTACCGGCTCGGTGTCAAGCACTATGAAATCCACGGGGAAGTAAAACTTATCCACCTTGATCAAAACATCCTCCACTATTCCCCGTGATATCTTCACTGACCGATCAGCCAATTGCAATGTCATCGAGGTGGGCTTCAATTCTCCTAATCCTAATTGCAGGTAAACTGAATAGGGTAGGAGATTGACACTGGCTCCAAGGTCAAGCAGGGCCTTCTCAATGTGGCTGACTCCTATGGTGCAAGAGATGGTAGGACATCCAGGGTCCTTGTACTTGATGGGCAGCCGGTATTGGAGGATTGAGCTGACTTGCTCGGTCAGACAAACTTTCCTCGGGACATTGTTCCTCCGCTTGACGGTGATTAAGTCCTTCAAGAACTTGGCGTAAGACGGCATTTGCTGGATGGCATCCAAGAATGGAATGTTGATCTGCACTTGTTTGAATACCTCCCGAATGTCCTCGAATGTTCCTCCTTTCTTGGGCGCAAGAAGTCTATCAGGGTAAGGCGCCCTAGGTATAAACGGCCTAGGAGGAGGAGTCTCTACGGTCGGAGCTAATGTAGATGGCTCGGCATCTTTCTTCTCGACGCTCCTGCTTCCTTGTTCTCCTTGTGCAGCAGGGTTCTCTTCTGGTTGAACCACTTGGTTGTCCACTTGTTTCCCTGATCTAAGTGTGACAACGGCTTGTACATGCTCCTGCCCATGCACTGCATTTGATGATCCTCCCTCGTGAAATTGCAACTTCGGATTCGGCACAGGTTGACTAGGGAGCTTTCCCTTCTCTCTCTCCCCCAGGTGACTAGCAATTTGCCCGATCTGGGTCTCCATCTTGGCAATAGCTTGAGTGTTCACCATGGTAGCATTCTTCACGTCACTGATGGATTGGCCGGTAATCTGGATGAAGGCTTTAAGAGTGTCTTCCAACGATGATTGTGAAGAAGAGGCAGGGGCTTGAGTGGAGGACTGGTATGGTGCTGGCTGGGATGGACGGCTTTGATGATGAACCGGCTGATGAAATCCAGGGGGGTATTGAGTATGAGATTGGTGAGGAGCTCCCCCTTGAGCCATAGGCTGGTTCTGCTTCCAAGAAAAGTTAGGGTGGTTCCGCCACCCTGGATTGTATGATTCGGAGAAAGGTCCACTGGCTTGCTTTCGATAATCATTGAAAGCGTTCACTTGCTCCATTGGAGATTCGACAAAAGCCGGCAATGATGGGCAAGTCTGTGCTAAGTGCAAGGGACTAGCACAGATGGAACAGCAGTCAACATGGAATGGGTTGGCAGCATTCATGGTTTTGCTAACAACTAGGGCTTCGACCTTTTTGGTGAGGGCATCTATCTTCATTTTTAATTCTATATCCTCCTTAACCTCATAGATGCCTCCCTTCTTCTGAATGCGAGCAACTCTATCTCGACAGCTAGAAAAATCCCACTGTTGGGAATTGTCGGATAACTGATCTAAGGTCCTATACGCTTCCTCTCCCGTCAAACTTAGAAATGCACCTCCATTCATCGACTCGATCATGCTACGATTGGATTGGGTTAATCCTTGATAGAAAAATTGCACCAGTCTCCATTTCTCGTATCCATGTGGAGGGCACTTGATCAGCATGTCTTGAAATCTCTCCCAACTCTCAGAAAATTTCTCATCTTCTTCTTGAGTAAATGAGCTTATCTCCTTCCTACACTCATTGACTTTGGACATGGGGAAGAATTTGTTGTAGAACTTGTTGAGCAAGTTCTCCCAAGAAGTGATGGAACCAGGCATGTTTGAGTCCAACCATGCTTTGGCCCTATCATGGAGTGAGAAAGGAAATAGCCTAAGATGCACCGACTCTTCAGAAAAATTTTGAAATTTGAAGGTGGCACAGATGTCCTTGAATTTCTTCACATGGCTATAAGGATTTTCGAGGTCCAAGCCATGGAATGCGGGTTGGAGTTGAATGACATGAGGCTTTAGGTCAAAATGAGTGGCATTGGTTGGGGGTAATACGATACATGAAGGAGAATTTGTTGCCACGGGTGCAAACAAATCCCTAAGTGTCCTAGTATGATCCACGTTTTCTCCCCGATTCCTCTCATTTTCATTTGCATGCATGTTATCTCCCATCTCAACAGAATTTCTAAGATTTCTCCTAAGAGTTCTTTCAATTTCGGGATCTAAAGATGTCAAGTCTAAGTTCAATGATCTTCTACCAAGCATACACCAAACATACACAAATGTTCAACCAAAAGACAAACAAACAAAAATAAAGAAAATAAGTTGCTAACAGGGAACAAAGTTCTCCAAAGTACAATCTAGGCTAATTCCCAGGTAGGTGAGGGGGGTCTCAATGGACACACTTAAATCCCAAGACCAATCCTTGCCAGAATTCACCTTGACATTGCCTTAAGATTGCTAAGTACCCCTACTAGCAAAATATTTTCCCTTTTTTTTTTTTTTTTTTTTTATAACAAAGAAAAATAACACAACTAAGATAAATTTGAAAGACTAACACAAATGCATACAATTTACAATAAAACAGTAGTAAAAGTCAAGATAAGAATACTTACAAGTTGGGACCAAAAAGAGTTTTTGGTAAAAATTTTCTGCTACTGATCTAGTCCAGGAGCTGCCTTCTGAGCTGAGGTCGATCGATCGAATAAAATTTAGATCGATCGAACTTTCGATCGATCGACCATTATATTCGATCGATCGAATGTTCGAAATTTGCAGGGCCAGGAACAGAAACAAAAAGTAGAACAGAAAATCTTTTTTTTTTTTTTTTTTTTTTTTTTTTTTTTTTTTATAGAACAAAATAAAACAAATTGAAGATAATATAAAACACACACTAAACAAAATTTGAACTAAGTTATAATAAACTAAAAGAAAATTTAAACAAACAGCAAAATACTATTAAACAGAAACAAACTATGAACAAAAAAATGCACAAAATGGACTAAAAAAGTACTGGAACAGTGATACTCACCAAGCTCCGAGCTACTGCTGTGCAGGGAGTCGATCGATCGTTTTTTTTTTTTAAAGTGCAGATTCTAAGTCGACCGATCGAAAGTCGATCGATCGAATTTATTTTCGATCGATCGATTCTTTAGGGCACCCAGTAAGTTGCAGAAGCTGCAGAACAGATCCGGGAAAAACAAAGAAAAGACTTAGAATGCAGAACAGAAGCTAAACAACAGTAAAAATGAAACAAAAATCTATCTAACTAGTAGAAAACTTGATGTGTTTTAAATAGTACTCGCAAGTGCACGAATCATTTTGCAATATAGTTTTATGCAAGTGCGATGTCGATCCCACAGGGAAATGGTCAAATATTGGTATCTTGCTTAATCAACCTCATTTTAACCTAGTTCCAAAGGTTTGAGACTTGATTCAAGAACAAAAGACTAAATGAAAGAGATGTAATGAACTATGTAAAATAAAAGGAACTAAGGTTAAGGAATCCACCAAACCAAATCCTACAACTCACACTCTTGGTTTCCACTTGAACACCCAAAGAACATTAAGCTTAGGGTGTTATTCAAGTTTCTTAACCATAAACCCAAGAACCATTAAATGAATCCAACACATTGACAAATCACAAAGAGTACCGATTGAAATCAAAACATCCAATGTATCATTCAATCACAATGGATATCATCATTCGAACCGATAAAACAATGTATTGGTCGGTTGAAACACATAAAATGTCCTCTAACCACCCCTAACCGCATTCATTGCAAAAGATGAAGCATTAAATGAATGGAACTTGAACAACTAAAATGATATATCATTAAATGTGCAAGTGGTACAGCAAGGTTGTGAGTGTCATCAATGGAAAGGTTTCATCCTCAACCCTAGTTGAGGTTACTAGCCTTCCATGACTAAGAACACCACAATAAAATGATGAACAACCATGGAAATGAAAGAAAAACTCTACAAAGAGAAAGTATTCTGAAAATAAACTACTGAATTACACTACAATAAGCACGAAATTAAAACTAACTACAGAGTTTCTGCTCTATCCTACTCTCTCCACCACCTTCCAACAAGGGGGCATGGCTATGGCTTTATAGAAGAAGGCCATGGCAAGAAAATGACTTCTCTACCCTCCTCTAGGGTTCTTCTGCAGCTAGAGACAACCCCAAACACGAAACCAGCGTGTTCTGCAGCGGAAATCAGAGGGAGTACTGCTTTTTGGCTTCTGATTGGGCGTTCTGGCGCGCTCTGCAAAAGCAGTTTCTGGGAAAATTCGATCGATCGACTTTTATTTCGATCGATCGACTTCGGGCAAATATTCGATCGATCGAATTGTAAGTTCGATCGATCGACTTGTCAGGGTCTCCGAATTTCCAGTTATCTTCTTATGAATTTTGTCATTTCTCTCTTATTGTCCTACAGACACAGAAAACACAAAAACTAACCAAAACATTAGAGAATAACAAGGCTAAAGGTCTAACTAGTGCAAATCAAGGGGTCCAAATACACAATATTTGGCACTCATCAGAGAGCAAGAAGAAAGCATCTCGGATCGGTCCTTGTCGAGAGCAAGAAGCAAAGCCTTGCAGATCAGTCCTAGCCGAGAGCAAGAAGAATGTCTCTCGGATCAGTACTAGCTGATAGCAAGAAGAAAGCCTCTCGGATCGGTCCTTGCTGAGAGCAAGAAGAAAGCCTATTTGATCAGTCCTTGCCGAGAGAAAGAAGAAAGCCTCTCGGATCAGTCCTAACCGAGAGCAAGAAGAAAGCCTCTCGGATCAATCTTTGTCTCGGATTGGTCCTTGTCGATAGCAAAAAGCAAAGCCTCGCGGATCGGTCCTTGCCGAGAGCAACAAAAAAGCATCTCAGATCAATCCTTGCTGAGAGAAAGAAAGAAAGAGAGCCAGGGGGTCGAATTTAACCCTCGGGTTTTGCAGGTTTTCAGGAGTGAGCCATTCTAGGAGATAGGGAGAAAACCCTAAGGAAAAACAAGAAGGTAACCAGGGGGGGTAAGATTTAACCCTTAGGTTTTGCAGGTTAGATGGGTTTTTTGAAAGAGACAAAGCTCGAGTTTCCTAAGACATAGAATTCTCACTATTCAAGCAAGCTTCGGATAAAGGAATTGAGGGGTAACTGTTGGGGATAATTTCTACTTAACCCGATCCAAGTATAGTTTTATGAGTAGTCCTATTCCCAGTAGAATCGGGATAAGACTCAGGGTTCAATCAGATCAGAAGTCTAATAAGATATCAGATTAGAAGTCTAACAAATGATTAAAGTCCAATTAGAACTCTGACAGCAGTTCTAGATCAACAAAGAGCATAAATTTTAATCCAGGTTTGACTCCACCTCTTTGTCTATAAATAAGCTCATACCTCAAATATGAACGAAGACTCAGTATTTTATGCATATAACATTATTTTCTCATAGAAGTTAATTTAGGCTTCGGAGCGACACCATACAAAATATACACCCCAATGATATCAAATAACACTTTTTTATTAAATTTTATTTTTTAAACCAAAATAGCCTGAAAGAGGACTGTTTCCGTTCCATGCATATTAGCTCTCTTTCTAGTAAGTGTCGTTAGAAATGGTGTGGAGACGCGATCAGGACGGTGCCACGATGCTCTAACTTCACACCAAATGAAGGCGTTTCTTTTCATGGTCATGAATCAATGACTGGGAGTCAATATTATTATTATTAATTTTTTTTAAGAAAAGAAACAAATTAATAGGGGTTTGGCGCCACCCTTTTTGGGGAAGCAGGTGGCCTCGGATTCTTTAGGAGTTCTATTGTCAGAACGACGTCACTGTTGTTAGAATAATAAGCCTTACCTAATTACCTACCAACCTAAGCTACCATTGAGCAATCGAAGTTAATCTGTGTTGAAATTTGACCCTACTTATTTATGCTATCCATCTACCCTTGCCCACGAAATGAACTGACATCTGCCGGTCGATGTCACTGTTTTCAAATCTGCCTTCATCTTTACACCAAATACGAAGTTTCCCTTCAACATAACCAAGTAAGATTTATGCCAAAAGAAATTCTAACGTTGTTTGCAGATTTTTTACTAGTGTCACGTTTTGATTGAGAGACACGCATAGTGCTAAAGGCGGTGAGATCTATATGTAGACAGATGTATGCATCATAGTATTGGTCCAGTTTTTAGTATGACCTTCACAACACGCTTTTTGAATATTTCTCGTCTTTGGATTGCTGCAAAACAAATAAAGTCAAGAAAATACATCGGGAGTTGACAAGCAAGAAAGAAGCTTAGATTTCATGGCGGCCAAAAACGGAGGAGCAGATTTAAAAAAAAAAAAATTAATTTCTAGACAATCCATTCTCGGATTTCAGGGAAGGGGAAGTTTATCAAGTCTAAAAAAAATGTACATCTTCGCCAAATGTGAAATCTTCCTAGTTCTGTTCAGGCTTGAACGGTTAAGTTTGTTTGTTTTTTGCCCTTGTTCTGTTTCTGGTTGTTAGCTTGGGCAGTGGCGTTTTGTTGGTCTGCTTAGACCGTTGATTGTATTCTATTTGTTTGGAATGAAAAGTGCTTATTCATTATTAAAAAATAAAAAATAAAAAAATAAAATAAAATTGTACACTAGATAGACCTGGAGAGCGTATCTATCATCGATAATATTTGGAATTTGACTTGAAGTAATGTTCCGTTTGTTTCGGCGTAAAATGATTTCTGGAAAATGATTTCGGCATTTTTCAGTGTTTGGTAGGGGCGAAAATAATAGTCAACCGGAAAATGATTTCTGTTCGACCAAAAAAGCTTAGTAAATTTCGAAAAATGATTTACGCTTTTTAAAAGCGTAAATCGTTTTCCGAAGTCGGTCAGTGACCGAATCTCGTCATCGATGATTTTTATATTATTTTACATTAATATTTTTATGTTGTGAATAAAAATTGATTTTTATAAGTTAATATGATTAAATAAAAATATAAAAAAAATATTTGCGATTTTCCGTACGCGCCAAACACTGGAAAATGCTTTCGACGGAAAATGGTTTCCTGAAAAATGACTTCCCTGAAACCATTTTACGTCGAAACAAACGGAGCATAAGAATTTTATTTTATTACGTATAACTGTGAACATGAGACCATGTGGTGGATATGTTGCTAGCTCTCATTTAAAATTTTTAAATGACATAGCATTATGTATATTGTTAGATACAACAAAATAAAATCTAACTGCCATGAAATGTCTTCTCTCAATTTTATTGGCCGGAAAAATATATCTATCATTTTTTATAGAAGAAAATTGTAAAATTGGTCCTTGTAGTTTTATTTAGAATATAAAGAATTACATAATGAAATTATTTATGGTACAAATAGTCTGTCATACGCATCAAATGTCTATTTATGTTGTCAAGATAATTTTACCTGGTAGCCGAAGAAGATGCCGTAGTGTTTTGTGAGTAACCTTTGTCACTACTATGGCTTGAAGACCGAGTGTGCTGGACTTCGGAAGCAGTAGCTGAAGATGTAGATGCCCTGCCTGAAGGGGCAACATAGGTTGGCACAGGCATCTTTGTTCCCAGATCAACGGGTAATGAAGCTTCAAAATCAAGCACATTAATGGCTTTCCTTATTGAAGGCCTGAGACTATAATCTGGGTGAGCACACCAGAGCCCTACGACCATCAACCGTTCCATTTGCTGCTCATCAAAATCTCCACACAATCTGGAGTCGGCTGCATCAAGAAGCTCTCCCCTTCCATACAGCTCCCAAACCCACTCCACTAAAACTATCTCGTCTTCTTTAGCCTTGGTTTCGATGGCTTTCCTTCCGCAGGCTATCTCCAAAGCCACAATCTCAAAACTGTAGGTATCTGACTCCTTGCTAGCCCTGCCGGAGATGACACATTCAGGGGCCATATACCCCATTGCCCCGGCCAAAGCCGTGGTCTGTGATCCCTTTACATGTTCCACCATCCTGACCAAACCGAAATCCCCAAGTTTTGCATTGAAATTTGCATCCAACATGATGTTGCTCGACTTTATGTCCCTATGGAGAACGCATTGCTCCCATTCTTCGTGCAAGTACAACAACGCTGACGCCAAACCTTGAGCAATGTTGTACCACGTCGCCCATGTTAACAAGCTCTTACCCATGAAAAGACGCGAATCCAGGCTGCCATTCGGCATGAATTCATAAACGAGTAGGAGATCTTTGTTTTCGTGGCACCAACCAATGAGTTGAACCAAATTCTTGTGTCTCAGTCGACTAATGCTCTTCACCTCAGATGCGTACTCCTTTACCCCTTGGTTAGACCCCCTTGACACCCTCTTGACAGCAACATAGGAATTCATTTCTCTTAGAAATCCTTTGTAAACCCCACCGAACCCTCCTTCTCCAAGCTTATTTTCCTCTGCAAAGTTATTCGTTGCGCGAACCAATTCTTTGTAGGAAAATTTCTTTGGTCCTGTACCACGTTCAAATTCGTCGTCCATGGAAAGATCAAAGCCCAAATCCTCATCTCCTCCCCCTCTAGCCCGCTTCTTCCTTTTCATATGCCAAACCATCCCCAAACCCACAATTAAAACGCAACCACCCACGCTGATCAGTCCCACCACCAATTTTGCCTTGCTTCCATTTTCATTCTTGTTTGGCTGTAGTTGTGGAGATTTCTCAGTCTTGTTTGGCTGTGGTTGTGGAGATTTCTGAATCAGAACTGGTGATTCAAAAGACCACTAGCAAAGAGTATGCATCTCGGAAATCAATCCTGTTCCGGCCGAGAAGCCAAATATAACCCTTGCTGGTAAGTGATCTCTCAAATCAACTATAGAAGAAAGGTGTTGTTTTATTGGGATGGTATCATTACTATTGAAGCCAGTGAAGCTCACACTTAAATTTTGTGTGGTGGGATCGTAACTAATACTAGAACTGTATGTTCTCTTCTCCTTAATGATGCTATACCATGTTGTCGAGTTCCGAGATGTCATGTTGTTGATATTGATACCAACGTGCGCATTAGCTGGGTCAGGCTGATCCACATCACTATTCCAGAAAGTGTCAAATTCCACCGCAACGAATTTATTTGCAGCTAAGAAAGTTGAGTCTCTCATTTGGTTGCGGCTCACAAGGCCAAGGCCAGAGCCATCTGTTGGAGTAGGTGGAGGGAAATAAGGGCTTGCGAGGAAGAACGTTAGTCCATCTGAATACCTTTCTGCACCTTCCGAAGAGATGATAAAAGAGAAGCTCGCAGTGAAGTTGGCAAGTTCTCGTGTTCTATTTTCCCAGAGAAGCATGGTTTCTGAATACGTGGCTCGACCCCAGTTGTCCACTGCATTTGGGGTGAGTTGGATGACTGAACCTGAGATTGTAGCGTTTCCTGTCAGCATTATAGCTTCGTTGTTTGGTTGAGAGAAATCGGTGTAGTTGAATGATAACTGAGATGCGAAAGGGATTATGAGGAAGAGGAAAATAGTTATCATCAAGTAGGGAAGATGAAGAAGATGAAGAAGCAGCTTTTGTGAATGGAAAGCCATGGTTGGGAGAGAGGTTACCAAATTCTCATCAAATATATGACTTGGCGTGAAAGCTGCAGGTGCTGGTCTTGCAATTTATGGACCAGAAATTAATTACAGCTTTGACAAAATGATTCTGTATTCTGAATTTCTTCTTTGCAACACTTTCATCTCCCCTCTTTTTTTTTTTTTTTTTTTTTTTTTTTTTTTTTTTTTCACTTCCCCCCCCCCCCCTTTCCTCTCCTTTTAAAAAAAAAAAATTCGATTTTTTTTTTCTTTTTATATCATATTAATAATTGTTATTATTATTTAAATAAACAAATTCATTATAAAATAAAACTTTTTCACTTTTCTACTAAACAATTCTAAACTTTTTTATACTTTATATCACTTCAATTATTTCTTTCTAAAAAATTTTACAACACAATTATTTACTAAACACACCCAAATTGATCAAGTCAAGTGACACTTATTTGAGTACTTCAATAATAAGTGCGGTTAGGTAAGGAGACGCGATTAGGACGGTGCCACGATGCTCTAACTTCACACCAAATGAATCATTAACTGCTCTAGGATTTAGTTTTTATGTGAAGACCGAGAAAATAAATAGGGGATTTAGCAATTGATAAATAGTGTTTTTAAATATGGGGTTGAATATTTATTGCCAAAAAATAGAAATAAAATTAGATGGGGTTCCACTGTGATTAATAATAGTAGGGGGTTTTAAATAAAAGGAAATCTCGCCACCCACTCACGTCGTGCCACATGTCCCTTACCTTATCCCATTCTTTCTTTTCTTTTTCTCTTTTCTTTCTTCTTTTTCTCACCCGCACAGCCCATGTGCACGCCCATTTCATTTTCTTCTTCTCCCTTTCTTCTTTCTTCTTCTTTGTTCTGCTGCATGAGTGACCCACAGAGAGATTGAGAGTGAGGGAGAGACCGAGTAAGAGGGGGAGATTCTGAGAGATTGGGGGAGGGAAGAGAGACAGAGAGCGTGAGATAGAGGGAGACCGAGAGATGCTGAGAGAGATGAGTTCGGGAGAGTTGAGGGAGATGGAGTCCGATCCTCCGATGGGTGGCGCCTACGAGACCAGAGGACGCCGACGACGCGATCTCCGGTGAGCCCGTGAACCAGAGATGACCCGGGTGAGAGAGAACCCGAAACCCGTAGAAACCGTGACCCACGACCCGTGAGGACCCGATCCTCCATGATCGGCGACTGGGACTGAAATCCGGCAATGGAGGAGCTCTGGCAGAATCCGGGGGCTTGAACCCGCGACCCGTGAGCCCAGAAAACCCAAGGACCCGTGACCCGCCTGACCCGAGAGGAAGACCCGATTCTTCATGGCGTTTTCCGGCGGCTTTTCCGGTGGTCCAGTAGCGATTTTCCGGTGGATTTGTTGAAGAAAATCCCTAAGGTATAAAAATCCTATGATTTTATTTAATTTGTAAATTGGATTATTATAAACCTTGTTGGTTGTTGGATCGGCTGAGCCGTGATTAGGTAGTTGATGTTTTCTGTTTTGGGGGTTCTGTTCCGGTGGTGTGGTGTTTTAGTCGGTTAAATGATTTTTGGATGTGCCCCCTGGTTTGCAGTGTTTTGATTGTTAGGCTAGGTGATGGAATGTTTTGGAGAAGTATGGGCTGAATATAGGTATGCGATTCTTGATAATTTTGGGTGGAACCCGTGAGGTGTAGGGCTCAAAAGTGTCCTATTTTGGTGGGTTTAGGCGATTGAATATTATATTGTTTTGGAGGAGTGACGTCGGAACAGAATAGCGATTATTCTGTAGGCTAATCAACAAGTAATTTGCAAGGAAGAAACAAGAAAATTCACCCAAAAACAGAGAGAAAACTCTGAATTTTGATAATTAATCAATAACAACAATCTGTCGAAAAACGCCCACAAGCCGAGCTTAAATAGCTGAAAATTAGGTTTAGGTGAATTTTTGCCAAAAATAGCAAAATCCCGAAAACCCTAATAAAACAAAATACGTAATAAAATAAGTATTCTGTCGAAAATCTAGCCCAAATCGGACTCAGAATCACCTCCGAAATAATAAACGAAAAGTTACCATAAATGGAAAAAAATATCTAAAATTAGGGTTTTGACAAGGAAAACAGCGGATTTCGGGGCTCAAAACGAGGCGCACCGAGCAAAGCTCGGTGGCCACGACGTGCGCGCCGAAGAGAGCTTTCCGAATTGGGGTCATATGCGCGAAACGGATACTCGTAGCCAAAGTTATGGCCAAATTACTGCAGCGCACTCGGAAATTGCCCCAATTAAGCCAAATTACGATTTCTTGCCAATTTTGCGCTGATCCGCCTGCTCCAAGTATTTCAGCGCCATTATTGTGCAATCAGACAACTCAGCGTCATCAGACTCGGATCCTCCTGCATCAGTCACCCCGGGTTGGAAAGAACTCGTCCTCGAGTTCACAACAATATCATCAGAATCCACAAAATAAGGACTTAAGTGCTTCACATTAAAGACATCAGAGGTCTTCAAATGACTGGGAAGACGCAACCTGTAGGCGTTGTCATTGATCTTCTGCAATATTTCACAGGGTCCGATCTTCCGCTCCTTAAGCTTATTATACTCGCCAATAGGGAACCGCTCACGAGTTAACACTGCCCAAACAAAATCTCCAACATCAAAAAGTACCTGACGACGATGGCGGTCCGCTCGAGCCTTGTACTTGTCATTGCTCTCCTGAATAGCCAGTTTCACCTACTCATGGATGCCTCGAAGATGGTCGGCCAGCTCATCTGCCTTAGGATTCAAACGACCGACATGTGGAACAGGAGCTAAGTCCAAAACTCCGGATGGATTCTGACCATAGACAATCTCGAATGGGCTCATCCCTGTGGTCCTGCTCTTCGACCTGTTGTAGGCAAACTTTGCCTGAGGCAGGGCCAAATCCCACTGCTTTGGCTTAGTCCCTGCCAAACACCGCAAAAGGTTGCCCAAACTCCGGTTCACCACTTCTGTCTGGCCATCAGTCTGGGGGTGGTAGGCACTACTAAAGTTCAACTTTGTCCCCAGTTTTCCCCATAAGCTCCTCCAAAAACTACTAATAAATTTGGTATCCCGATTTGAAGTGATGGATCGAGGGACACCATGAAGACGCACAATCTCCCTAAAGTAGAGATGGGCGATCCGAACAGCATCCATGGTTTTCCTGCAAGCTATGAAATGGGCCATCTTGGAAAACCTATCAACCACAACCAAAATAGAATCACAGGCCCGTTGGGTACGGGGCAAGCCCAACACAAAGTCCATGCTGACATCGAGCCACGGAGCGTCAGGAACCGGTAATGGGGTGTACAAGCCTGCATTGGTGAGGACACCCTTGGACTTCTGACACACATAACAACGCTCCACAAAGTGAGCCACGTCACTAGTCAACTTAGGCCAATAGTAGTCAGAAGAGATAAGTGCCAACGTCTTGTCCCGCCCGAAATGGCCCTCATTATGAAGTTCATTAATAATCTGTTGCCTTAGTGAACAATCTGGAATGCACAATTGTAACCCACGAAACAGATAACCATTATGCAAAATGAAATCAGAACGGTGACCATCTGTTACCTCTTGAATGATCTTCCCAAAGGAAGGGTTTGCTGCATACATGTCAGTGAAAGCTTCAAACCCTGCGACTCTAGTACTCATGGTGGTGAGGAGCATCGTACGACGACTCAGTGCATCTGCGACACGATTCAGACTTCCTGCTTGGTGCCTTAGTGCAAAGGTGAATTCCTGTAAGTATGCCACCCACTTGGCATGCCGTCTACTTAGCTTGTGTTGACCATTGATGTACTTCAGAGCCTCATGATCGGTAATAAGGATAAACTCTTTGTGTACCAGATAGTGACGCCAATGCTTCAAAGACTGGACGATGGCATAAAACTCCAGGTCGTAGGTGGAATAATTCTTCTTTGATCCCGACAGCTTCTCACTGAAAAAAGCTATTGGACGCCCCTCCTGACTGAGAACGCCTCCAATGCCCACTCCAGACTCATCGCAGTTTACTTCGAACACCTTTTCAAAATCAGGGAGTGCCAAAACTGGTGCCTCGGTCATCTTCTGCTTGACCAGTTGGAAACTGATCTCTGCCTCCTCATACCATTGGAACTCACGACCCTTGAGGCACTCTGTGATGGGAGCGATCAGGGTGCTAAAATTCCTGATGAATCGGCGGTAGAAGGACGCCAACCCATGGAAACTTCTCACGTCATGTAAGGTCTTTGGTTGGGGCCACTCCAAAACGGCATCTATCTTGGATTGATCTGCATGGACACCATCAGTAGATACAACAAAACCAAGAAATGTTACCGAAGTAGTGAAGAAAGAACACTTCTTCTGATTAACGAAGAGGCGCTCTGTTCTCAACGTACTGAAAACAGCACGGAGGTGCTCAAAATGTGACGCCCAAGTCGGACTATAGATGAGGATATCGTCGAAGTACACCACGACAAATTTCCCCATAAAAGGCCGCAGAACCTGATGCATGAACCTCATAAAGGTACTTGGTGCATTGGACAACCCAAAAGGCATCACCAACCACTCGTACAGCCCATGCTGCGTTTTGAACGCCGTCTTCCACTCATCTCCAGGCCTTATTCTGATCTGGTGGTAGCCGCTTTTAAGATCAATTTTGGAGAAGACCCGAGAACCGGATAACTGATCCAACATGTCATCCAAGCGGGGAATCAGGAACCGGTACTTTACGGTGATCCGGTTGATGGCTCTGCTATCAACGCACATGCGCCATGACCCATCTTTCTTTGGTACCAACAGGGCAGGAACAGCACATGGACTCATACTCTCGCGGATGTAGCCTCGCTCCAGCAACTCTACCACTTGCCGTTGCAACTCTTCCGCTTCCTTGGGACTGAGGCGATAAGCTGGCCTGTTCGGCAAAACCGACCCAGGAATCAGGTCAATCTGATGCTGGATGTCTCGCATCGGTGGTAGTCCGGGGGGAAAATCTTCTGGCATGAGGTCAGAAAATTCTGATAGCATCCGCTGCACTTCTGGCGGCAATTCTGGAGTCTCGTTTACTGCACTATTCCCACAAGGCAGTAACGCATAAATTCTGTCTTCACGCTCAACTTCGACTAAGAACCTGGACATAGAAAGCAGGTTAGTATTATCGGCTACCTGGGCAGGACTGGCTCCATCCCGACGAGGTGCTAACACAATTTTCTTCCCTTTGATGCTAAGGGTATAGGTATTCTTCCTGCCATCATGCACCACACTGCGATCAAATTGCCAAGGTCTGCCTAATAGTATATGACAAGCGTCCATAGATACTACATCACACCAAGCATTATCAAAATACTTCTTGCCTACAGAAAAAGATACTAGGCTTCGCCTATCCACTTTTACCTCGCTTCCTTTGCTGAGCCATGACAGTTTGTATGGCTTAGGATGATGTTCGGTCTTCAACTACAATTTCTGGACAGCCTCATCAGACTTTACATTCTCGCAACTGCCACTATCAATGATCATCTTACATACTTTGTCGGCCACCGTGCAAGTGGTATGGAAAATATTGGTTCTCAACCAATCATCTCCAGAGTCTCCCTTGGGAGTCAGCAGACTCTTACAAATGACTAGAGTCTCTTGGCCGTCTCCATACAGCACCTCTTCATCTCCATCTTCGTCATACAACGGATCTCCAGTCTCCTCATACGTGTAATCTGCCACGTCTTCCTCAAGCAGGAGGTTTTTGCCCTTCTGGCTGGCAGGTTTCCTGCATTCACTCGCCCTATGCCCCTGTTCCCCACATCGATAACATTTAACATTAGGGTTAGAATTACCCTGTGCTGGTGGTTGGACAGGACGGGATTCTTGGGGCCGAACTGGGCGGTTGCCTTGATCGCTTCTAACCACAGGCCGTTTGTTCTGCTGCTTCTCTGCGACAAGTGCAGGCTGATAGGCCTCCGAAACAGTCCACAGCGAGTGTAGGCTGAGGGCATCTTGTAGGGGCTGTCGCAATCCTCCCAAATACCGCACCACCATCTGCTCTTCTGTCTCAAATAAATCATTCCGCGCGATCAGCTGATAGAACTCCTCGGTGTAATCATCCACCGATCTCATGCCTTGCCTCAACGAGTGAAGTCGCTGAAACAGGGTTTGAGTGTAGCCGAACGGAAGAAAGTGACTCTTCATCTTGATCTTCATCTTCTCCCAATCAGTAATCTTGGCTTTGCCTTGCCTCTCTCTTGACCGCTTCAACTGCTCCCACCACGCAGATGCTCGACCCTTTAATTTGATGGCGACTAGTTTCACTTTGTCGCGATCAGGGACTTCCTTATACTCAAAAATCCGCTCTATCTCATTCAACCAATCGACGAAACCTTCGGCTTGTAACGTGCCAGAAAACTCGGGCAGGTCTACCTTGAAACCGAGGGCTCCATGATGACGTTCCCGACCACGGTGGTCCCGGTTTGGAGCGGGATTGTGATACGGGTTGTCGAAGGTGGAATCGGAATCGGAGTTCTTTATCTCACGATTGCCGAATTCCTGCACCGCGAGGCGCTGGGCTAATTCTGCAACTTGCCTCTGCAAATCTTCAATCATCACGTCCTGAACGCTACGATCACGGTGCGGAGCTTCCTCATTCGGAACCTGCCCACGACGACCACCACGACCACGACCACCAGCCATCGAAACTGATGAAGACAACGTCTCAGGAAGGTGCTGAAGCTCTGATACCAATTGACGCTGGAACAGAATAGCGATTATTCTGTAGGCTAATCAACAAGTAATTTGCAAGGAAGAAACAAGAAAATTCACCCAAAAACAGAGAGAAAACTCTGAATTTTGATAATTAATCAATAACAAC
Organism: Alnus rubra; assembly: GCA_028654335.1. Taxonomy (NCBI): domain Eukaryota; kingdom Viridiplantae; phylum Streptophyta; class Magnoliopsida; order Fagales; family Betulaceae; genus Alnus; species Alnus rubra. The sequence continues at coordinate 91,743 of JAJPGS010000518.1, forward strand.
AATCTGTCGAAAAACGCCCACAAGCCGGGCTTAAATAGCTGAAAATTAGGTTTAGGTGAATTTTTGCCAAAAATAGCAAAATCCCGAAAACCCTAATAAAACAAAATACGTAATAAAATAAGTATTCTGTCGAAAATTTAGCCCAAATCGGGCTCAGAATCACCTCCGAAATAATAAACGAAAAGTTACCATAAATGGAAAAAAAAATATCTAAAATTAGGGTTTTGACAAGGAAAACAGCGGATTTTGGGGCTCAAAACGAGGCGCACCGAGCAAAGCTCGGTGGCCACGACGTGCGCGCCGAAGAGAGTTTTTCGAATTGGGGTCATATGCGCGAAACGGATACTCGTAGCCAAAGTTATGGCCAAATTACTGCAGCGCACTCGGAAATTGCCCCAATTAAGCCAAATTACGATTTCTTGCCAATTTTGCGCTGATCCGCCTGCTCCAAGTATTTCAGCGCCATTATTGTGCAATCTGACAACTCAGCGTCATCAGACTCGGATCCTCCTGCATCAAGGAGTGTTTTGTTTGGGTGTTATATGGAGATTAATTTTTAGGGGACTTTGTTGAGGATTATCGAATGGGTATCCTTGGAGTTGATTTGTATTATTTTGATGAAGTTTAGGTCTTGGTGGTTATTTGTTAGAGAATGAATTTAATGCTTATGGTAGCTTGTGTTAGTTAAAGTCTTGATTTGGGTAATTGTTGACATTGATGTTTAATGGTTGAATTTATTTAGATTGGTTAAGTTGGTTGTTAAAGAAGAGTTGAAGTTTTAATGTTTAAGTTAGTGTATTTAGGTCTTTGTTATATGACTAACTAAGGATAGAAGTTAAAATTGGATTACACGATATTGGTAAGGCCGAATGGGGCTTATGTATGAGGTTGTTGGTAATTTTTGGGATTTATGGCCAAATGGTTTTAGTTGGTTAAAATCAGATTTGGAATAATGATTATGCTTTGATGATTTTGAGTTTAAGTTCCTTGATCAAGTTGTGTTCAATTGTTTAGGGCTTTATGGTTTTGGCTAAATTAGATTTGGTCACTGTTTTTGGCAAACAGATTGAATTAGGTTTGTGTCCATTGTTGATGGGTATTCGGATTTGGGGATTCCATTGATTGTGTTGATTTTAGGTTATTAATGATTTTGATGTTGAAATTGTCTTTGGAATTGGCCATGTTCATGTTTTAAGTGTTAGTGATTGTGTATTTACTGTGGATGGTCGTGTGAGTTGAAACGAGAAATGTGGTGGAGTAGTCTTGGAGAAGATAGTTTTGGTTATGTGACTTAGTTTTAGATTATCCCCTAAAAGGAGTTGAGTTAGTTATTGTTTTGTATGTAGTTAAACGAACAAGATAATTACTAAGGTAAATAAATAAGTAAAGACTACATTGAGTAAATCCAAAAATAGTGATATTATATATATGGATTATGAGATTGAAATATAAACTAATAAGAGTTATTAGATTAGTGTGTTATATAAGATTTAGGTTCTATAATCTAAATTACCTAGATGGGTAGTAGCTAATCTACTTATACAAGCACACGTGATATTTAGGTTTCATGGATTAGGCTTAAGCGTTATATATGTATATGTATGTATGTATGTATACAAATACATGTATATGGCTTAAGTATAAATATTGTAAACTTAATAAATAAGCAACAAGCTATGAAAATGATTAGGAATAATAATGTGACGCAACAATAACAAATAAGCTAATGAAATAATAGATGCATCTTCTAGTGGATAAATAAGATAAGGCGCAAACCTATAACCAATGATTAACTTAATAATAGCTTAGGATACTCAGCTAGCTTTAGAAGCGAGTGATGTGACGTGTGGACACGCGGGTAGTTTATGTGTCATAGAGTTTAGGTTCAATAGCATAGTCTAATGCTACCAATGTTTGCAGGCTTGTGTCGTGATTGGAGACGTAGACTTGTTCTCCAATGTAGAGTTCGAGTAATTGGAATCCAGTGGAAGTTCGAGTCAGGAGTCTAATGCAGCCAAGGTGGGTATTCCACTCACTGAGAAAATATATATTTTTTATATGTATTGGATTGATAAAAATATATATATATTGTTTATGAAACTGAACCAACCATATGATGAAATGTATATGCTTTGAGATGATTTATTAGTTTCGATTATGTTTAAACTATATCAATGATGTTTAAGAGATTGTGCAAGAGTGAAAAGTATTGACTAGATTTAAAGTGTTAAGTTCTGAGGTTGAGATTTAAATTATGCAAATTGTTTGAGAACATGTCATGTTGAAACTGCGTAGATTTGATAAAGAAACTAAGTTTTGAATGATTTCAAAGTGTTGGGTAAAATGCTGGATTTGTTTAGTTTTAAAAGGACGTGATTTAACAACTGCATGATTTCAGCGTGACACAGTAGTGCAATATATACTGGTCAAGCACGGAACATTGAGCATGTAGTATAGAGCATACATACCAGCAGTATCAGTATATCAGCAGCATAACAGTATCAGCAGAATATCAGTATATCAGCAGCATATCAGTATCAGCAGCATATCAGTATCAGCCGCATAACAGTATCAGCAGCATATCAATATCAGCAGCATTATTAGCCCCAGTTCATGCATAGCATATATAGCATTGTTTTGTGAGAGTTGTTTTTATGTTATGAGTAGTTTTACTAGACGTATTAGTATGCATAAGAGTCTTCATGAAAAAGATCTTATGTATATTTCTATCGGATAGTCATGTGTTAATATCATACATTGAACTTGAAAGTACATGGATACATGACTACCCAGGTGCGAGTAATGGCATGTCTATGAGTAGGAAGGTTGACTGTTCTTGTTCTTCAGGAAAGACGTGTTAGCATGATTGAGTTTAACTCTAGTGCTCTCATGATCTACTGTACATGGATACATGACTACCCAGGTGCGAGTAATGGCATGTCTATGAGTAGGAAGGTTGACTGTTCTTGTTCTTCAGGAAAGACGTGTTAGCATGATTGAGTTTAACTCTAGTGCTCTCATGATCTACTGACGTCAAGGCACGAAGCTGGAATACGATTAGAGATGGTGTTGCGAGTGTTTTGTTGAAGGATGTTATCCTAGTACGGAAAAGTAAGATGCCATGTTCTTTGCTTAAGACCTATGTGTATACGTGATATCTGTGATGGAGTGATCGTGTGCACATATGTCCAAGCGACCGGTGAAAAGTATTATTATAGAGGGGTCTACATGTAGAAACTTCCAAGGAGGGATGTCTGAAACTTCTACATGTTTTCACAGCTATATAGTATGTTTTAAATGATTTCTAAATAGTCGGTGTTTGCTGCATTAGCTGTTGGTAAATTGTGGCTAATATAGTGCTCGCACGACTAAAATAATATAAAGGTTGGTCCTTTGTGAAAACTCAGTTAGTCTTATACCACTGAGGTCTTAGTATGAGGTATACTAAGGCGGTGAACTCATTCTTTCACCTATGCGGATGTGGATACCACCACAACCGTGTAGATGATGTTTCTTTGGCTGCAGGTACTTCGGTATAGTCGATGGGTCGGTAGCAGTGTGCTTGGGATATTATGACTGAAGCTTGCCGCGACAGTTGTAATTGTCGGACCACGGGTTGTCCACTATTTTATAGGTTTGGTATGGCTTGTGACGTTTGTGTCACTTATTCTTTGTTAAGCCATTATTGTTATAGTGTTAATAAGACTCAAACAGATAGATGTTAAATGGCTCTTTGTTGTAATTAACTTGTGATAGATGTATAAGTTGTAATTTCCGCTATTCAGATTTATGTTTTCCGCTGCATAGATAGATGTATGTTATACTCTGATTATCAGGTACATGTTATGGGGCATGTGCCATATGTTGGATGAGCGACACGTAGTCGTGCCACTGCGATGACTCGTTTTATGTTTGTATAAGAAAAAAAAAAATGGGTCGTCACATTTTATCTTTAATTCTAAGAATTCTCTAGGATTTATATATACAAGGGTTTTGAATTTTGTATTTACAGATTTTGCTTCTCATTATGCAACGCTCCATCAGTTGGTATGATAACCCGGCTGTGTAGACTAGATTACAAGTGGCTTCATAAAGGAATTTAGAAGTAATTCTAGCAAGAAAAAGTTATGGAATTAAAATTCTAGCAAGGGAAACAAAAATGACCAAAATATCTCATTAAAAAAAAAAAAAGGGATAATTTCACAAAATGATATCTAATTATATGCAGATAAGGATACTGAACTAGCAAACGTTTCAAACTGGAGTATCCACGTTTTCAAATGTCTCACTTATGGGTACTCCGTTAGGATTTGTTGTTAAATCCTAATGAAATACTTAAAATACCCCTATTTTTTTTAAGAAAAAAAATGCTAAGATTTAGGTGTTGGTTAGAATTTAACGGGATTTCCAAAAATACCAATGCCTGAATCTTTGAAAACTATTATAATTTTTTTTTTTATTATTAAAAAAAAAAAAACAAGAGTATCTTGAAAATTTTGGCAAAATTTAACAACAAATCCTAACGGAGTACACTTAAGTGAGACATTTGAAAACGTGGATACCACAGTTTGAGACATTTGTTAGTTCAATATCCTTATATCAAAATGATGTACAATTCGATACCTTTTTGTGAAGTTATTTCCAAAAATAATTAAAAAAGTTGAAAAAAAATTGAAAACAATGACCCATAGCATGTTTGTGGGTTTGGCCCACCATGTCGCCGCAGTGATTCTTGACTGACCCATGCTGTGGCCGTGCATATTTTTATTTTTATTATTATTATTTAATTTTTTTATTTTTTGATTTTTTTTTTAAAGTAAGAGGCTAATAAGAAGAAAAATCAAACAATAAGGTATGATTAAAAGGGGCTAATAAATCAGAACCTCATTGCAAAATAAAATTTTCGTAGTTTAGGGGCAGTGGTTAAGTACAGGAATAAGACACCCTTTCATTTCAAGTGAAATGGAAATGAGTGATTTTATAGTAAGAATTTTATTTTATTACATTTAATTATATATATGATGATGAGTGGTGGATATATTACTAGCTCATTCAAAAATTTTTAAATGACATGATGGTGGACATTTATATCTATCACATCCAATTGATCAAAGGCATAGGTATTTATTGTCTACCTACCTTCGCAAATATTTATTTCTTTTCAGCACTCAAAAATGTATTGTTGTTTTCACGTACACTACTCTCTTTTACATGGTAGGTAATGCAAGATCACAAAATTTAGGAAAGTAATTAGAAGGAAGAGAAATAGAGCAAATTAAGGTGATTTGGTATATGATTTACATTCATACATCAAAGCTTTTTATTTGACTACATTTTTGTTTGATTATTTATTTGATTGTATGCAAGATACATACTATTTATAGAGAAATAGTCTAAACGTTACAAGTTACTTCTACTTCTACATTAACAACAATAAATCTAATTTATTATCTTGTAACTATTGTCTCTTGAGTGCTTGTAACTCTTGTCTCTTGAGTGCTTGTAACTCTTGTGACCTTATCTCTTGAGTGCTTGTAACTCTTGTGACCTTATTTATCGATCCGTTCTTATAACTCTTGTAGCATGTAGGTTAGGGGTGTACAAGCGGTTATAACCGGTGGTTATTGGCTAAAACCGCTAACCGTTAACCGCCTAGCGGTTATTTTATTTTTACCAACCGTAACCGCTAACCGCCTAGGCGGAGGCGGTTATTTTTATAACCGCCGGTTAGCGGTTATAACCGGCGGTTTAAAACCGCTTTTGAATTCCGATTTTGGGCCGGGTTTAGACCGGTTTTGGGCCAGGTTTAAACCGGTTTTGGGTCGGTTTTTGTACATATTTTAATTTTTTCAAGAAAAAAATTTTATACTTTTTGGGCCTTTTGTCATTTGGTACAAAATTAACAAATCTAAATACAAAATTACAAATCCAAAACACAAACATAACCAAATCTAAATCTAATTTTTCAAATCCAAATAACCAAATTCAAAACAAAAAAATTACAAATCCAAACATATTCTAAATTCCAAAACCAAACAAATCCAAATAATTACCCATTTGCCATCCCAGGTTTTTATTTTTATTTTTATTATATATATATATATATATATAAAAGCGGTTAGCAGTTTTAAAGCGGTTATACTCGCTACGTTTGAACACCCCTAATGTAGGTAACATAGATGAATATGTGACATTCAACTACCTTAATTAAAACTTAAAGATACAGAGGTGCGAGCCAATAGAACAGGTCCAGTTATAATTAAAACAGCTATAGAGGGGATTCAGAGCTGAGCCTATGCATACCCCTGGGCCCTGGCCTAGTATTTCTAGCCATCTCAATAGTCTTCATCAGCTATTTTCATACTCTGTCCATTTCTAATGTCTTCTATTACACCCAATTATTGGTTAGACGAGCCTCGGGTTACATCTATTTTCCGCGTATGTTATCAATGCAACGGCTAGTTTTCAGAAAATTCAATTTTCCCTAAAACTTCGGAATGCCGTTGCAGAAATGCAAAACATCAAGTTCTCATAAACTTCGAATTAAAAGCCTAAAATTTTGGGTGATCGTTGAACAGCTAGTTTTTGTATATAACAGTCATCTCAACGGTCGAAAAATTCAATTTTTGAAATAATTTTTCCATAATAATACCCCGCTCTTCCCGTATATATTCGCTTCTGTCGAAGACATCTGATTACTCTTATTGCCATTGTTGAAGCTCTGTGTCTCTCTCATCACAAACTTTCACTGCTATTGTAATTCAAACGTCCCTGATTACTGCGACTGAAATGTTAACGCTTCCCCTTATTTCAGACCAAATAATTCCGCTCCTTCCTAACAGACCAAGCCTCTTTGGGTTTCAAGAGCTCGATCAAAACCAACCAAGAAGAACATTCAGGCAAACTTCTGAGATATCGTCGATTTTTTTTTTTTTTTTGAAAGTAGTGGTTTCTTGTCACTTGTCAGACCGACCAACTCCGATCTTTCCTCACAGGCCAAGCCTCATGGGGTTTCCCATCCCTTCCACCAGACCAACAAGGTTCCAGTTGCTGACGGCCCATATGCCAGAGCCAAGAAAGTTCAGGCAAGCTTCTGTGTTTTCTTCAAATTGGTTGACAATAATGGTTTCTTTCTTTCTTTGAATTGGGTTACTAATTGACGGGTCTTTCGTTCTGTTTTTAATAGTGCAGGTGAAGGCTATTCCTCTGTTTTGGGCTGCCATTAATGCTTGGGATAGAGTGCATAGTTCCTCCCTTAAGGATATGGCTATGTAGATGACAACCCGACTTATCAAAAATGCAACAAGTTATCAAATGCAACGATTTATCAGAAACTTTGAATTAGCCTAAAATTTTAGGTGATCGTTCAGGATAGCGCAACTGCTAGTTTTTGTATATAACAGTTATATCAACGGTCGGAAAAAAATTCAATTTCGAAAAAATTCAATTCAAAATAATTTGTCCATAATACCTCATAATACCTCGCTCTTCGCCTATATATTCGGTTCTGTCTAAGACATTTGATCACTCTTAGTCTTATTGCCAGTTTTGAAACTCTGTCTCTCTCTAATCCCCTCCCTGATCACTAAGACTGAAATGTGGAACGGTTCTCTTGATTTCAGGCCCAATAAGGCCGCTCCTTCCTCACAGGCCAAGCCTCTTTGGATTTCAAGAACTCGATCCAAACCGACCCCATGGCTTCTTTTAGCGTAAAAACCAAGAAGAACATTCAGTTAAACTTCTGGGATTTTGTCAAATGTTTTTGAATATAGTGGTTTCTTATCAGAACGACCAACTCTGCTCTTTCCTCACAGGCCAAGCCTCATGCGGTTAAAAGAACTTGATCCCAGCCCTTCCACCAGACCAACTAGGTTCCAATTGGTGACGGCCCATATGCTAGAGCAAAGAAAGTTCAGGTAAGCTTCTGCATTTTTTTCAAATTTGTTGATAATAATGGTTTCTTGCTTTGAATTGGGTTCTGATTGACGGGTCTTTCGTTCTGTCTTTGCTGTTTTTGATTGAGCAGGTGCTGGAAAGGAAGCCTGAGAAGGCTATTCCCTCTATTTTGGGCTACCATTAATGCTGGTCATACACTGCATGGTTCCTCCCTTAAGGATATGGTTATGTAGATGACAAGCCGAAGAAGCCATTGAAGCCATCAAGTCACTGCGACATCGTTGTTCAGATGAAGTACAATGGTCTCTTGACAATATGATGTCGCATCTATACCAGGTAATAATCAACAGATGCCCATTTGAATATTATTTCAGTCTAATAATGCTATCTTCATGTTCTCTACGTTGGCTAACCAATCATAATTCAAAGGGGCATTACATAACTCGATCACAGTAACAACAAATTAGTTTTAAAACTTAGTCAGAACATGGACATTAGATTCAGATGAAGGGTTTATATAATAATATTCAACAGGTAGAAGTGATGTATTGCACTCATGTCTTGTTATAAGTTTTTCGTGTATGTTATTAATGCAATGGCTAATTTTCAGAAAATTCAAATTTTCCTAAACTTTCGGAATGCGGCTGCAGAAATGCAACCCCATCTTCCTCCACACAACTCAGAAATGCAGCAACGAGTTTTCAAAAACTTTGAATGAGCCTAAAACTTTGGGTGATCGTTGCAGATATATAACAGATATATCAACGGTCAAAAAAACTCAATTTTGAAATTTCTCCATGATACACCGCTTTCCCTATATATTCGGTTATGTCGAAGACATCTGATCACTCTTAGCCTTATTTCCATTGTTGAAACTCTGCCTCTCTCTCATCACATACATTCACTGCTATTGAAATTCAAACCTCCTTGATCACTGCGACTCAAAATGTGGAACGCTTCCCCTGATTTCAGACCCAAAAAGTTTGCTCCTTCCTCACAGGCCAAGCCTCTTTGGATTTCAAGAGCTCGATCCAAAATGACCCCATGGCTCTTTTTGGCGTCAAAACTAAGAACACATTCAGGCAAACTTCTGGGATTTAGTCGAATGTTTTTGAAAATTGTGGTTTCTTGTCAAATCGACCAACTCTGCTCTTTCCGCACAGGCCAAGCCTCATGGGGTGGTTTCAAGAACTCAATCCCATCCCTTCCACCATACCAACAAGGTTCCAATTGGTGACCGGAGCCAAGAAAGTTTAGATAAGCTTCAGAAAGTTAAGTTTGATCCTATACAATCTCGAGATCAGACTCCTACTTGAATTGTATTAGAACACTTCAATTATCTCAGAACTATGCGCCTATACATAGGCTGGTACCTCAGGTACAAAATTAACTCTAATATCTCCGATTTTACTTTGCTCTCATTACTCCTGCATGAAACTATCTACCAAAACTTGACTCAGGCATCGGAGTGGGATCAGTAGTCACCAAACCGGAAACTTTAACAATAGTTTGGCGCCGTCTGTGGGAATTCAATGATCATCTTTCTCACACAAAAACCCACAATTGTGACTACACGAAACACTGGCCGTAACACCCATGATGACGGGTAATCCTCAAACCTCGAAGTCACAATAGCCACCCTAAACAAACGACTTGCCCAGATGCAGAAGAGTGTGGAAGACTTGACAGCACAGAATGTTGCGTTGCAAGCTACTCGCATTCTGGATGTGCACGTTCCGCAATCCGGAATACTCTCATACACCAATGATTGTTCCTCTGTGAATCCTGAGAACAAAGAAGACCATAGCCATACCGGCGCTCAATGAAGAGAAGGAGGAAATCCTAGAGACAAGGAAGAAGAATCTAGTTAAAGGACTGTTCAACGAGATTCGATTCCCGAGAATCCTCCCCAGACTGAACCCAAGAAGAAGATGAAAGACATGATCACCAAATTAGAACAGAGGTGTGATATTTTATCCGAGGTAGTACAACAACACGAAAAGGGAAAGGCTTCCTTGGTGGATAACCTTTTGCAGAAGACAGCCTCATCGTTCATCGACCAGGTGGGAACCTTCCCTCTCCTCGGGAGATTCAAAGTTCCAGACATTCCGATCTACATCGGACTCGAAGATCCAATTGAGAGCACTTGGAAAATTTCTAGGCTCACATGGATCTCCACAAAATACCTGATGAAGTGGCATGTCGAGCCTTTCCTCTCACCTTGTCAGATATGCCAGGGAGTGGTTTTGGAAGCTTCTCTGAAAGTCTATTAGCGACTTTGATGGTCTCGGAAAGATGTTCCAAACACAATTCTTGGCCGGGAGAGTGAGAAGAAAGCCTTCTAGATCCCTGATGTTCTTACATTAGGGCCCCGATGAGTCGTTGAAGGACTATTCCATGAGGTTCAACCAAGAAAAGCTCAGCACGGAGGGTGCAACAGATGATTTCATCTACGGTACCCAATTTCAAGGAATCAAGAAAGATGGGCCGATAAAGCTGAGGAATTCATAAACCAGGAAGAGACACTCCGAGCCCTCCTAGGACCCGAGCCATCTCAGGCATCACCTTTCGAGATGCCCAAGAAGAAAAAGAAGGTTGGCCGGGAAGAGAGCTCCACTGACTTTAAAAATCCAAATAAGTCGTTCAAAGACTACAAGCCCTGATCACCAAGGTTCTCATGGAAAGGTGAAGAGAGATCTCGCATACTACAAGCTAAGGCTGATACTCAGAAAGCCACCCATCAGAACTACAGACAAGTATTGTGCCTTTCATGAGTGTAATGGCCACAGTACGGAGGGATGTATATCCCTAAGGCTTTTGATCGAGAAATTCATCGAGAATGGGAAGTTTGTCCGGTACCTTGTCACTCAGAGGAATCAATAGGATTAGCTGTACCACAACAACCTAGAGGGAAGTCGGGAGAGGATCGAGAAAGAACTAGAGAAGTAGAAGCCGAGCTAGACAGAGAGGCCATGACAACCTTCCCGAGATTCACACTAAATCAGGTGGATTCGGCGGAGGAGGAAAGACTAGCTCAGCTCGGAAGGCCTATGCTAGGTAGTTGAAGGACTTTCAAGTATATTCTGTAGATAGACCTGCGAAGTCGAGAAGATGTGATGAGAGTATCACTCCTTTATACCGATGCATTGGTGATCACTTTGGCTATTGCCAACCACAAGATATTCCTTATTTTGGCAGATAACGGAAGCTCAACTAATATCCTCTATCAGTCAGCCTTCAATCATATGAAGATTCCCCGGGATAAAATCATCCAGGCCAGATACCACTTGGTGGGTTTTGCAGGAGAACAGGTCTTATCAGTTGGTTCCATCGAACTCCCGGTCACTGCAGGAAAATTCTAGAGCCAGAAGACTATAATGGTGAAAATCCTGCTAGTGGATAGACCCTCGACCTACAACGCCATTGAATGAGCTGAAAGCCGTGATGTCTACGCCACACTTGAGCATGAAGTTCCTGACCATAGACAGAGTCAGAGTAGTGAGTGGTAGCCCGACAGTGCTACAACACGATAGTCGAGGGAGCCGGTCGAAGATCTAGAAGAGTTTGAGATCGAAGATCCAGGAAAGAAAATACGAGTGGGCTCACAACTCACCCAAAAAATGAAAGAGAAGTTAGTGGCATTCCTCCGGCACAATAATGATGTATTCGCATGGAGCCACGAAGATATGTCGGGGACCCCTCGTCCATAGTCTAAATGTGGACCCGAGCCATAGACTGGTGAAGCAGCGAAGAAGAAGTTTCGCTTTGGAACGAAATCAAGCCTTCGCTGAAGATGTAAAGAAACTGTTGCAAGTTGGATTCATAAAAGAGGTGGACTACCTCGAATGGCTAGCCAATGTTGTGCTTGCGAAGAAGTCCAACAGAAAATGGAGGATGTCGACTTCATCAACTTGAACAAGGCGTATATGAAAGACAGTTTTCCACTGCCTCATATGGATCTCTTAGTAGACTTAACATCCGGACATGAGCTCTTCAGCTTCATGGATGCCTTCTCGGGATACAACCAAATACATATGAATGAGGCAGACCAAGAGAAAACACCCTTCATCACCGACCAGGGATTATACCACTACAAAATGATGCCCTTCAACTTGAAGAATGCCGGAGTCACATATCAAAGGTTAGTAAACAAAATGTTTCAAGATCAAATAGGCAAGAATGTTGAAGTTTACGTCGATGATATGCTAGTGAAGAGCATACAAGCAATGGGCCATGTAGAAGATCTGAGAGAGACTTTCCACACACATAGCAGTACAAAATGAAGCTGAACCCGGCTAAATGTGCCTTTGGAGTCTCATCCAGGAAGTTCTTGGGATTCATGGGGTCGCAAAAAGGCATTGAGGCCAATCCTGAGAAGTAGCCCTAAAACGATTTATCTCCTGGTCTACTAATAAGTGTGCCTTTTTTCAAGATTTTGAGAAAGGCATTCACCTGGTGTGAAGAATGTGAAGAGGCCTTCAACAAAATGAAGGAGTATTTGATAAACCCGCTATAATTGAGCCAACCGACCGAGGGGGAGATACTTTATCTTTACCTGGCTGTATCTCCCTCAGCTGTAAGCTCAGCATTGATCAGAGAAGACTCGAGAATTCAAAAATTGGTCTACTTCACCAGCAAAACACTTTATGGAGTAGAGGAATGTACCCCTAAATTGAAAAATTAGCCTTTGCGCTAGTTGTCTCAACTCAGAGGCTAAGACCATACTTCCAAGCTCATGCTATCCGGGTATTGATCGAGTAACCCTATTTAGAAAGTATTGTAGAAGCCAAATTTTTCAGGAAGACTTGTGAATTGGGCGATTGAGCTTGGGCAGTTTGACATTGAGTTCCATCCTCGGACATCAATCAAAGGTCAAACTGTAGCTGATTTTCTGGTAGAATTTTGCAACATTCCCCGAGAGTGAAGAACTCCCCAAAGAATCTACTTGGGTGATTTATGTAGATGGGTCCTCAGCAAACAAAAGAAGTGGCGTCAGAGTCACTCTTGCCAACCCCAAAGGTGAGGAATTTCAGTATGCCATCAAGCTGGATTTCATTACCACGAATAGTGAGGCGGAATATGAAGCTGTTCTTGCCTAACTGTCCATACCCCGAGAGATGGGTGCTGCAAATGTGGAAGTCCACAGTGATTCCCATGTAGTGGTGGGCCATATCTAGGTACGCAAATTGTGACAACCCATTTTCTTTTTTCTTTTTTAAACATACAAACGAATCATCATAGTGGCATGAATACTTGTCGTTCAGCCAACATATGGTACACGCCTTAGAACATGTACTTGATAATTAGAATTACATATAACAACAAAATACAATAATCAATGTGCAGCAAAACACTAAAAGCGGAAATACTCTTCTATAAACATAACTGTTAATCACAAAAGAGCCATTTTTACGTCTATCTGTTTAAGGTTTAAACTTAACATTAATTACATACCAAATGACTGGCTCTACAAAATAAAAGTGTCACATAGGACAGAGCCAAAAACAAAAGATTACCAAAATGGGACATCCGAGTTCGCATCATTACGGCTCCAGCTATATGCCTCAGTCGCAGTACCCCAAATACTGTGCTACGGGGTCATCCACTACATCCGCTAAACCTGTAGCCAAAGCATCAGTATTTGTACGGTTGTGGGGTTAACCATATCCGTACAGGTGAAAGTATGAGTTCACCACCTCAATATTTAGGTCTCAGCTGTATAGTACTCACTGGTTTTCGTAGTGAGCCAACCTTTTTATCATTATCATATGTTTACAATAAGGCTATAAGGAAATAGTAAGTTTGTAAATATGTTACTCAGGCGATAAAGTAAATCATGATAATATCTGTTCGTAAACAATACATTTAAATAAAGCGTAAGGCTCAGACGTTCTCATACGCAAGCTCTTCCATACTTATGAGGAATTGCGAGCATACGTGAGCATCTAAGCATTGGGTGGCACTACGTTTCGACCGTATGCGCATAAGAGTCATTCGTGATTTTAGGAAATCCTAATATACGCACACTTCTGAATGTGGTGTCACTTAGAGACGATTGACATAACATTCTTGATATGTGCCCATGCATTTCTTCCGCCCTTAGGGGAAAATACGAGCATGAATACACTCCAAAACTTTACATCAATACAATGCACACAAAACAGTCACTACAATCGATGTCATACAAACTAGTCTAATATCACTATACATATGCTCCCCGTCCCGGCATACAAATACGTCTAGCACAATCAATTCATCCATAACAATGCTATGTATGTTTTTGTTTCGTTTCTCGTTTCTGTCCTATATGCATCAACTTTGTTTAGGAGGCATCAACCATGTTTCTAAGGCATCAACCCTATTGAGTTTACCCATCAAGCATCTACCCTAGGGATTGTTCTTTAACGTTATGGAATCAACCCTTTATGAGGCATCCACCTCGTTCTATGGCATCAACCCTTTATGAGGCATCAACCTCGTTTTATGGCATCAACCCTATTTCTAAGGCGTCTACCTTTCGTTTCCACCCATTTAGCATCAATCCTTTTGTTTCTAAGGCATCAACCTCTCCTTACCACCCATGAGGCATCAACCCTAGGGTTCGTTCTTCGTTCGTGCTTCGTTATACAAGTTTGTCAACACTATCTATGCTTGTGTCCACCATGCTAGGTGCTTCAACACTACTTATCCTTATACATCCATTATACACTACTCTATGCTTGTGTCCATGCTTTGTCACATGCAAATCATCCAATTTCATGCTTTCCTACCATTCCATCCCATTCATGCATTATATCCTTATACATCCATTATCAATTCATTATATTAATTTAACCTATCTTTCATTCAATTACTATTGTAATCAAACACAACACATCAATTATTTTCAATTATTCTCGTATTCTCTTTTCTTTCTATCAATTCCTACTTGTCTTCTTTATCTTATAACTCATTTTATATTCTTCCTTATCATTCTTTGAAATATAGCAAACAAGTTCAAACACAATATAATCATCCAAAAATAACATTGGCTTGGCAGTTATTATAAAACTACATTAACCATAAAAATACTTTAGTTTCTCAATGAGTAAAGTACTCACCTTGGCTGCGCGGATATTGGGCTTCACTAGGTTCCTAGACAATGCCTCACAATGTGCCACTGTAAAATTACATATTGCATGACACTTAGCAATTTGGACTCTAAATAACTCAAATAGCACTTGAATTGCTCAAGAGCTACACTCATGGAATACCCATGGATTTTCTAGGGTTCCAATCAACTACACCTATTTACATAAAATACTAATCCAACACAATAAACACTAACCCATAAGATTTACAAGGTTAGACAATAAAATTGCAACTTAAACATATAATTGAAAACTAAGGTCTTGGAAAACTTAGCAAAATTCTTCCAAATGTAGCCCAACACTTGGAGAGTGTTTAGGAAGCTTCAAAATCGTGTGAATCCTAAAGAATAACAAATATCAAACTCAAATCTCACAAGATTTAACCCAAAATCTTAAAAGAAAATAGTTTACGAAAATACCTCAAACCAATCGGTAGAAACGTAGATCGGGCCTTGTAGATCAACGTTTTTGTGTGAAAAAACAAGAGAAAATCATGAGAGAGTGAGAGAGATTCAGAGAAATGAGCCAAAAAGGGCTAGTCCCGAATTTAAGTCTAGAGCCATCTAGATGGGATAAGTGAATCGTCCAGACGCGCGCACACGTGGCGTCGTGTCATTAGTCGAGACCGTTCGGACGGGATTTGATATCGTCTAGACTCTAGTCCACGACTATAGTTCGCCAGGTGTTCGGTGCCCTATCTAGACACCTACTCCAAAGAACGAATTTCGCTCTCTATAATAGGTGTTCGCTCGCTTATTCGCTGCCTGTCTGGTGACCGTCCGGACACTAGTCCATACCGTTCGGACGCCAAAAGCAGAAACACTATTCTAAGTGTTTTAAGCCATTTTTCTGGCATCCTATTAAATCCTTCTCATTTTATTTATCCAATTTTACATCTAGACATTAAATAATGTCTCGGACATTACACAAATGGCAATCTTACTTTGACAGGGTGGTATTGACAAAAATTCCCTGAGAGGATAATGTCCAAGTTGATGCACTATCCCGATTGGGATTTGGAACCAACTAGGAGATCGAAGCCTTGGCTCAGGAAGTGATTATCATAGTCGAGCCCTTAATCACTCCGAAGCAAAATATGATGCAAGTAGATGAAGCTCCAACTGACCTCGAACAAGCCATGGATGTCATCCAATACTTGTAGAACGAACTGATGCCTCGAGGATAAAGCACATTCTCAGAATGTGAAGCTCCAATCAGCCCGGTACATTATGATCAAAGGGATATTATACAAAAAGGGATATACTCAGGCTTTTCTCAAATGTCTCTTGAGCTATGAAGTTGAATATGATGTGCTGAGAGAAATGCATGAAGGCGTGTGCGAAAATCACTCTGGGGGTCGGATGTTAGCACACAAAGCAATGAGGGTTAGTTATTATTGGCCTACAATGAGAAAAGATCGGTCGAACTGGTCAAGCATTGTGACAAATGCCAAAGGTTTGCCTGAGTCATGAAGAATCTTCACCATGGACATTTGTGAAATGAAAGGTTGATATTGTCGGACCAATGTCCCCGAGAAAGGGAAGCCTAAAGTTTCTAGTTGTTGTTGTGGACTACTTTACCAAATGGGCAGAAGCAGAATCACTTGCCACCATCACTACTGAGAATATAACGAATTTCCTATGGATATCAGTCGTATGCCAGTTCGGGATACCTCATGCATTCGTTACCAACAACGAAAAGCAGTTTGACTGTGGACCATTCCAAAAGTGGTGTGCTGAGCTTCACATCCAGAATTACTACTAGACTCCGATATATCCTCCAGCTAATGGGCATGTTGAAGCAACAAACAAAACCGTACTCAAAACTTTGAAGAAAAAGCTTAACCAGAAGGAAGAGGTGCTTGGGAAGAATTCATCCCGGAAGTGTTATGGTCATACTGAACAACCGTCCAAACCCCGACCGGGGAAACCCCTTTCTCCCTAACTTACTGGACCGAGGTGGTGATCCCTACTGAGGTGGGTTCTCCAAACTTTAGGGTATTACACTACAATCTGGGACTCAATATTATAAAGGAATCAATTTGCATCTAGACCAATTGAAAAGAAGAGAAAAAGTACAAATCACATGGACTATGTATCAACACCAAACAACTCACTACTTCAAACAAAAAGTGAACCCTAGAGAATTCCAAGTCGAAGACTAGGTTTTGAGGAAAGTTAGCCTAATGACCAAAGACCTAGCAGAAGGGAAGGGAAGCTCCCAACTGGGAAGGTCCTTATCGGGTGGTCAAATGTTACGAGAAAGGAGCTTATCATCTGATCTCGGTCGATGGCAAGCCACTACCGAGAGCATGGAATGCCGAGCATCTGAAGAAGTATTACATGTGATTCATATGTACTTCAAATTTCTTTGATTATGATAAATTAATCTTTTCCTTAATTGATTATTATGGCTCACATCTCCTTGAAACAAGGTGATAGCCCAAAGTGTGATTATGGCTTCAAGAAAAACGAACCGGTTACCTCCCTCGGCCATAACTTAAACAAATATGAATATTCCTCGGTCATAAATTATACAAACTCGATTGTTTGTCCAAGTTATAAGGGGTAAGCTCTAAAAAATTGGTAGGATACCTTCCTCGGTCATAACTTACATAAACCCAATTGGTTGTCCAAGTTAAAAAGGGGTAGCTCTAAAAAATTGGTAGGATACCTTCCTCGGTCATAACTTATGAAAAATAAAGAGACTTCTCATTAATTGTGTGTGTGTGTGTGTGTGTAAACAGTGTGTAACAAAATATCAAATGTAGAATTTAAAGGAGACAAATATTTTGTTAACGAAGGGGTAAGCTCTAAAAAATTGGTAGGATACCTTCCTCGGTCATAACTTACATAAACCCAATTGGTTGTCCAAGTTAAAAAGGGGTAGCTCTAAAAAATTGGTAGGATACCTTCCTCGGTCATAACTTATGAAAAATAAAGAGACTTCTCATTAATTGTGTGTGTGTGTGTGTGTGTAAACAGTGTGTAACAAAATATCAAATGTAGAATTTAAAGGAGACAAATATTTTGTTAACGAAGTGAAAACTCAATTAAAAGAAAAACCACTTCGGGGCAGCCAAACCCAGGATATTCACTATTTAGAAGACAAAGCTAGTTCAAAAGAAGCAGTACTCACATATCCCTGATGCAGTGGTCGTACCTTGAACTCTGACGTGTAATCCAACACGATTGCCTCTCAACCAGGTCTCCTACCTGAAAGGGCCTTCAATGGAATCCTTTACCTTAGGACTCCACCCTAAGATAGACTTCCCAGCTGATAAAATCACACATTGGCAACAGCTAAAGAGCTAGCAGATCTTCAATATCTCTCTAAACACCCTCTCTAAGTTATAGAGAATTCAATACCGAATTCTATACATAATATATGCCTAGAAGTCTCTATTTATAGGCCATAGAAGACCTAAATTGACTCTAATTCGATTTTCTCTAGGCGGCGCCCGAACGCAAGCTAAGGTCATCCGGACGTTGAACTGTGCAATCGGCTTTCCATAAAATGTTGATTTTCTTTCCTGAATAAGGCCGTGTTCGGATGGTGTTTCCCTAGCCTCCAGACTGTTGCATTTCTCCTGCACACATTTTCCATAATAAGGCCCGGCGTTCGAACGGTGTTGCATTGACGTCCGGACGGTTGCAAATCTTCTCCACCTCTTGCCTTATCAAGGATAACGTTTGGACGGTGTAGACCTAACGTCCGGACGTATGCAACTGTCTTCCCATATCTGTGTCTGCGAAGGAAAACCTAACTCTCCTCGAGCTCCAATCGGCATCCGGACGGTATAACCACGTCGTCCGGATAGATGCATTGGAACGTTGAAATTTGCTCGAACTCTAAATAGCGTCCGAACGTGTTGCCATGATGTCCGGACAGATGCAAGCTTGAGCTGTTCGAAGTTTTTCAACACTGATGGGTGTCCGGACGGTATTGCCACATCGTCCAAACGGATGTTGCTGGCTGATGAGCGTCGGAACAATTTACAGGGCCGTCCGGACGGAATCTTGGGATCCTACTTCTCTAAGTTGGAATCTGCACAGAATCTTCCTGGAACTTCTGAAATAGCCTTCTTCATATTTGTGACACTAAACTTTTCATAATAAGGCTTTTTCCATATCACAGAAATAAACTCTAAATATCTAAAGACTTTGAAATATACAACATCCCTGTGAAAACAGTAACATTACATGATAGTGATTTTGTCAACAGAATGCAGCCAATAAAAAACTAACAACTTAGACAAACCTGAATATTTGACTAAGTTATAGGGGGTAGCTCTGAAAAATTGACTAGCTTCCTTCCTCGGTCATAACTTACACAAACAAGATTGTTTGTCCAAGTTATAGAGGGGAAGCTCGGAAAACTGAAAAGCTTCATCCTCGGTCATAACTTACACAAACACGTTTGTTTGTCCAAGTTTTAGGGGGTAGCTAAGAAAACTAAGATTTCGTTATAGAGAAATTTTCATACAGAAAATTTGAAACATTACAAAGTTCATTACAAAATTCAAAAAAGAAAAAATTTACAATTCTTCAAAGTCTTCCTCTCATTTATCCCAAAGTCCTATCGGATAAATTTACAAGCTAGAATTACCTCGGTGCAGGTTAGGAGCATCCTTACCCCACACCAGAACATCCGAGAAGAAGTCCTGGACCAATTCCGCGAGCTTGAATATCGCCTCATCTAGCATATCGACCAAAAAGGAACTCACGGTCTCTGGTTCCAAGGTATAGTTTTGAGGATTGAGAACTAAAGTTCTATAGTTCTCAAATCCTAGTTGAATCCTTAGGCCCAGCCAAAGTCCCGAAGCCAAGGCACAAAACTAAGATGCTTCAAAAGGCGCTTTGCCTTATTCTTGGAATGGTTGTACTTCCTTCGAAGTCTCTTATATCGGCCTTCAGTGCTCTTTTGCAGCTTGGTCACATATTGCTTCCTGGAGACAACCTCATCTTTCTTTACCTTGGCTTTCTCCTGAGCTGTCTTGGCATTTGATGGATCCATCTTTAACATGGAAACTCGAGCCCGGAAAGAACCAAGCTCTGCTTCCAAGTTATCTTTGATTTCGACCTCGTCGGCTAACTGAGCTAATGCCTCGACCTTTCAAGCATTCACTTCCCAAGCCTCACAATGGAATCTTTCTTCCTGTCTTTGCTCCTCAGCTATGATACGATCCCGGGCTGCAATTTCTTCATCCCGTACCTTGAGCAAGTCTTGAAATAGTGCAACTTTGGGTTCCAACCCCTTTAAAGTCGAAATCTCATTTTCAAGACTTGCAATCCGAGTGTGCATCTCGACTACTTTAAGTGAAGGATGTGCACTCATATACATTTGGAAATTGCGCCACAGCGCAGCCAACTTGGTTATGAACTAAAAAATCAAGAGAGAAACAGGTTAGTGAAAAAATGACGAAGTATGGAAAAATATCTTAGTCTCAGAAAAGAAAATCTTACCAAGAAATGGGAATGCACCAATACCCCAGCAAACCATTCGAGGTGGGTCATCCCAGCATTGCCCAGGAAGTCTTCCAGAAAGACCGTGGTGACAGCCTCCAGTGGGCATCTGAGAAAACCTTCCCTTAGAGACTCTATCAAAGCCCTTCTTTAGGAAGTACTTCCCCTACCTGCAGCAGGTCTACAACAGCTAGGATCAGTCCGAGTCGGCCGTCGTTCAACCGGTCTTGACCGATTGCTCTTCTTCATTTTGGATCCGTTGCTCCTCTTCGTTCCAAGCTGGGCGTTGATCCTCGGTTTGAATGTTTGCCTCGAAAGTGATAGGCACAGCACCCAAAGGATCCGCATCCCTATTAGATTCAGACTTAGATTTGGGAGGTGGAGGAGTTGTAGCGCGTTCCGAAATGGGGATCCGAAGACTTGCCTAACATCTTCATCACCCGCTCTGTGTCCCTCTGAAGATTAGACACTCACCTTTTCATCTCTTGAGTCATAATCAAAAAGCCCTGCTTGAAGCAAAGGCTCCTCCAAAGGTGTAATAACCTGGCGACCCAAAAGAAGCTAAGCTTCATAAATCATGCTAAATAGGTATACAATCGAATTGGAGGCAAGTCGAGGCCTTTTTGCAGCTTCATCGGCCTTTCGTTTCCCTTTTTCTATAGCTGTGCGCTTCCTCGCGCAAGTCTTCACCCGAAAAGGAGTGGCCAGTTACAAGTCGGCTACAATAGTTTCTTCTTCAACCACTCGAGGAGGAGTCAAATTTCTTCTCATCTCGGGTAGGGGCTCCTCCACTAGACGAAAGGTGGGAAAAATCATCGTCTCTTTTCTGGGCAGCTCCCGATCTATTGGATCTTTTGGAATTGAACCCTTCGCAGTCTCGCAATGTCCTCGACTTGTGTGACGACCCATTTTTTTTTTTTTTTTTGAAATCATCCAAACGGATCTTCAGAGTGGCACGACTACGTGTCGCTCAGCCAACATAATGTACAAGCTCCATAACATGTACCTGATATTCAGAGTTACATCTAACACAGCGGAATATAAATATCAATGTGTAGCGAAACACATATCAAAAACGGAAATACATCTAATACATAACTGTTATCAACAAGAACCATTTACATGTCTTAACTGATTAAAGCTTATAAAACATATTACATTAAATACATATTAGAATACAGGCTCTATAAATACATATGCCACATAGGACACGAGCCATAAATAAAAATACCTACAATCAAACCACCCATGAGTCCATGACTTATGACTGTCGCGATGTGCTCCAATCATAACATCCCATACACTAGGTGGACGAGTCAATATCTATATCCGCAAAACCTGCAACCAAAGCATTAATGTCTGCACGGTTGCGGGGGTTGCCGCATCCGCACAGGTGGAATTATGAGCCCACCGTCTCCGCATAAAACATACTAAGACCTCAGTAATATTAAATTAACTTAGTTTTTGCAAAGAACCAACTTTTTCTTTTTAGTCTCGCGTACACTATAACAGCTACCAATTTATAAAATTTTGTTTGAAAACCCCCATAGCTGATATAGCAAACACCGACTATCAGAAAAATATTTAAAACATACTATGTAGTTGGACCCATACGTAGGAGTTCCATTGACTTGGAAGCAACTATATATATACCCACCTACAATAATACTTTTATGTTAGTAGCTCAAATGCACAGAGATCTAACGTTATTAACTATGATAACACCGTGCCTCAGGGCATTACAACTTCATGTCAAAGCACATAGTTGTCCATACGGTTACTAGAGTAAGACTCTGATATCCAAGCACTTCTTACTGATGTGCCACGACAATCCATTTACCTACTCCCAAGTCACGCTGATATCCCAACCAATAGCATCACATCAAAGTACACCATGCTTAAAACATGCCATCTCGCTCTTTAGTACGAGCTTACTGTCATTTCCCGAATATGGTTAACACCGAATCCTAGGGCATTACAACTTCATGTCAAGGCACATAGTTGTCCATGCGGTTACTAGAGTAAAACTCTGATATCCAAGCACTTCTTACTAATGTGCCACGACAATCCATCTACCTACTCCTAGGACACTGTATTACTCATACCGAACCATGACAATATTCTTGTACCTCCAAGCTCAATGTTCTAAAATCATGCAACCAGGATAGCAGTATACATAAGCTCTTTTGCCATTAAAACTCTTAAGCATACTAATACGTCTAGCGTAAAAATCTATAATATTCTATATCATGAAAACATTACACAATTTAAACATTGATATGCATGCTCATGATTGTATTTTCATCCCTTGTGAGGTTTACCCTCTCTTTAATTCTTTTGAGATTTACCCTCCCTTTCATTCCTTTGAGACTTACCTTCCATTTCATTCTTATGAGGTTTACCCTCCCTTTCATTTTTATGCACATGCTTTATGCTTTACAATTCAAACTCTATACTCCTATTCTTTAAAAATCATGATTTTTCGATAAACCATTGCAACATGTAATTTTTATCATTCAAACTATACTCCTATTCTTTGCAAATCATGCTTTCTTCAAATACGATAAACCAATCAACATGAATTTTTATCATTCTTTTTTGCATAATTTAAATCTCAACAACAGCACCCATTCGAACACTTTAAATCAATTTAACTTCTTTCGCTCATACATCATCTCATAACATCATTGATATTATTTGAAGATAATTGAAACTACTCAAATCAACCAAACAGATATACTCAACATACGGTTGGTTCGAATTTATAAAACACGTATATTTTGCAATTCTAATATATATAAAAAATAATAATTTTTTAGTGAGTAAAATATCACCTGGCTGCACGGATATTAAGCACTAGGTTTCCTAGACATCACCTTGCAATACGTTACTGAAAAATAATTCATTGCACATTATTGACAACTTCTAATATTTGACTCACATTTAGCTCTTAAATTGCTCAAGAGCTAACCCATTAAAAACCCATAATATTTTAAGGGTTCCAAATGCCTACCCATAAATCCTAGACACTAACTAAAACTTAAACAATACTAACCTAAAGTATTTACTAAGGGTTAGATATTAAAATCACCATTTGATTATTTACTCATATTATTAATTACTAACCCGTAATTAATTTCACTAACCCATAAATTATTTTTACTGACACTTTTATTGTAAGATTAGCCCTAAAATTATATTCATTTATCTCTAAATTATTTCTCACTAACATTTTCTCAATATCATTAACTTTAATATTATGTTCATTAATCTAGTCACATAAAATACTACTGTATTAAAACAACATTAACCCTAAAATTACGTTTACCAATCTTTTTACAATAATTACCAATTTATTAACATAATTTAACGATCTAGATTTTAATCACTCTAAAACCCCCAAATTAATTTAACTCATCAAATTAAGGTTTCTAACTTTAAATCATAATTTATAAAATAATACCCCAAATACAATATTATTAACCCAATAGCTTTTACTAAGGGTTAATCACATAAAACTCAATTAAAATTAAATATCCAAAAATTAGGGTTTAAGGAAACTCACCAAAAATTCCACCAAATGTAAATCCAACACTTGGAGTGTGTTTAGCAAGCTCTACACAACAAATCCTAAGAACACATAAAATTAAACTCACATATCTTTAGATTTAATTTAAAATCTCAAAGACCAAGAGTTTTCAAAAAATACCTCAAACCAATTGGTAGAAACGTAGATCGGGTTTCGTAGATCACATTACTAAAGTCGGATTTGAGTTTAAACCATTAGATCTCCGTAGATCATAGTTTTTGTATAAAAAGCAAAGAGAAAAATAAGAAGAAGAGGCGCCGCCTCTTTGCAAAAAGAAATCGACTTTTTCTCTTCTTTCTTTTTTGGTAGCCTTTTCATGAACGTGGGGCACACCTTTTTTTTTTTTTTTTTTTAATTAAACTTCTTTCTTTTTACTTTTGACTTTTTCTTTTTATTTGACCGATTCTTCTTTTTCTTTTTTCCTTCTTTTTTTTTTTTTTTTTTTAATAATTATTTCTATTTCTTTTCTCTTTTAATTTTATTATTATTTTTTTCTATTTCTTTTATTTTCTTATTTCTATTTTAAATTCTTTAATTCTTTTCTTTTCTTTATTTTATTTTATTCAATAATTTATTTTATATTTATTTTTCATTTCTAATTTCTTTTCTATAATTTCTATTTTATATTTTATTTAGATTTTAAAAATATTCATTTGCATTTTTAATGACACTAAAATAATTTTAATTAATCATTTACTCAAATTTTATACTCTAATTATTAAATAATGTCTCGGATATTACAACTTGAACCACAGGCACGGCTTCCCAAGCTACGGCCGAAATCGATCGCTTGGCTGCCCTCATTGGAGGCACGCGCCTCTAGTTGGACGCAGCCAACAGCTTTTTTGAGTCTTCTTCTTCATTTTGAAGCCATCTTCGAAGCATCTCCTAATGCGGAGGCCTCGAGTACATTAGTCCTCTTCTTGGTGGCCTTCGAGGCACCTCCCAAGGCAGAAGCTTTGGGTGCATTAGCCTTATTCTTTAGCAGTCCGCCATTCTTGTCAAGCAAGACCTTGTCCTTGGGAATTTTGCACCTGAAGTACTCCCTCAGGACGGCAGCATCCATGACAATCTTGTTGAAGTTGATGCCGTCTGTTTGATTTACTCCCTGCAGTGAGCAGGAGATCATCTTTCCAACCTCAGTCTGATCGGCAACATTTAGGTGTTGCTCCCTCAGATCCTCAGCCAAAGGCCTCCACTCCTGGGGAATCCTCTGATCCTCGGGAAGCTCCTCGGAGGAAGAACATTCTCATTCCCCTGAAACTAGGAAGATCTGCTGCTCCTAAAGCTTGTTGTTGGAATAACTGTTCTTCAACCAAATAAAGAGGGGGTTCTGGCGAAACTGGAGCTCCACTACCCCATCATGTTGAAGAATTGGGGGATGCTCATCCGGGTTCCGAGCACCGTTTTCCACGAAATGTAGGAGGCGAAGAGATAGTTCCAAGCATTCGGGATGAGCTGACTCGGATCCGAGAACGGAAGCCAGAGTCCGACCATGAATATCCTCGGCCTGAGCTCTTTTAGCCTGAGCTTCCTCGATCGGAAACTACTCCTCTTAGAGCTTGGGATGAATATTGACTGGGGAGTTATTTCTGGATTCATTTTCGGAAGACATTTCAAAAAAAGGGATTCGAAAGAGAACCTAGAAAGTTTAAGGAACGAGAAGGATTCGAGAGCAAGGAGAAAGGAGAGCAAGAGAGCTTGAGCAAGAAGGTAGAAGTGAAAAATGAAATGTGAAAGAAGAGGATATATATTGAGGAGGTGTATTTAATGCACCGCCAGCCACGCGTACCCGAGAACCGAAGCGACACCCATCAAGTCGCTGGCTGTCAGCACGCGTGCCCGAGAACCGAAGCATCGCCATCAAGTCAGTTGTTAGTGCCAAATCGAGATTTAAGGAGTCATCATTAAAGTGACGCCTCGAATGACAACTACCCAAGAATCTAAGCGTCATCATTACTTCCAGAAAAGTCAGTTACGACGTTAGGTGCAAGTTTCGAGGAAGAATCTAAAATAAATTGCCCTTATTTAATATCTTAAATTCAAAATTCAAATAAGAGAATTTGGGGGGGGGGGTAATTGTTGGGGATTTATTATCATTCCCAAAGCCAAGTAGGCTTACGACTGAGCCTCAGGCCCATTCGATCTAACCGACCCAGCAAGACCCGCTCGGTCATCAAGGTCTCAGATACCCATTGCAAAAGCTTATTAATATCCTCGGTCGACAGGACCAGTGATAGGCACGTTACAATGATCTCAGTACATCATCATCTCGGGAATGCTAAAAGGATATATCGAAGGCCCATATCTAGTTGATCTCGGGAATGACTTTCCCAGGGTCACTACGAGGCAATATGGACGAAACATGTTGAAATGTTTATCCTGATATTACGGCCGGAATTTATGGGATAAGTTTTGATCTTATAATCCCTAGCAAGATGCAAAAGGACTCTATTTTGGGTTTCTCGGGAATGAACATTATCCGCAGAAGAGCTCTATCCTAAACCCGAGATAGACCATTATCCCATAAAATATGTGATAAGATACCTGATACATATATGAAATCAGCTGACAAGGAGTATCCTACCCAGAACTAGACTCTTAGAAAGATAAGTCTAATCCCATACAATCAGACTCCTACTTGAATCCCATACAATCTCATACAATCTCGGGATCAGACTCCTACTTGAATTGTATCAAAACACTCCAATTATCTTAGAACTGTGTGCCTATAAATAGGCTAGTTGGAAACTGTACCAACAACCACAAAACAGATTATAATGAGCCAAATGATCTTACAATTAAGCACCTATTCAAATTTGGTAGTATAAGAAATTGCTAAAAGAGGCCCAAAATGGCCTATTACTTAAAAGCTGTTGGCGATTAATAACCACATAACGGTGTGTTACGGTTAACAACTAGCTGGACTGACGGTTGTGCTTGCAGTTATTTAAAAATGATTACAGCTTAAACTGATTGCAGTTGCAGTTAGGAGTGAGCAACAAAAATCGAGCATAGAATCCTTGCTTGCAGTTATTTAAAAATGATTATAGCTTAAACTGATTGTAGTTGCGGTTAGGAGTGAGCAACAAAAATCGAGCATAGAATCCTTGCTATGCATAAATCGAGCATAGTTGCTTGCAAAATCAACTTCCGGATGCATTTACTCACAACAAGAAAATAGTTAAGTCTCACATTGCAATTGCTAATACACCAGCAAAGATAGAAGTCCCTGTAGGACAATCAATTAATATATCAACAAATGAGTCGAAGGCATACAAATCGGTGCAAATGATAAGATTCCTTAAAAGAGAAAAGCACAAGGAAATGTAATTGGCGCTCTTGAATAGGCAATGCCCAAAAAATAGGCAACAAAAATTGATCCATCCAAACTTTTTGTACAAAATTCTAATGGAAAAGAATTACATGCCTGAAGAGTTACCCCATGAAGAGGAATAGGTACCTGAAAATAATGAGATTTCAATAAATTATATAAATTGGCGCTTTTGAAGATGCCATATCCACAAAACAGGCAACAAAAATTGATCCATCAAAACTTTCTGTACAAAATTCTCCTAGAAAAGACTTCCTCGAAGAGAAATATCCTGAAGAGTTACCCCGTGAAGAGGAACAGGTACCTGAAAATAATGAGATCTCAATAAATTATATAAGTACATGAGAAATATTGGAAAGAAACAAAACTGTTGTCGACAACATATTTTCATTTATAGTTGCATTTGACATTACTATAAGTAATGATGATATTGAACCACAATTCGTCGAAGAATGTCGACGTAGAAATGATTGGCCAATGTGGAAGGAAGCAAGTGGGTATTTGTTCAAACACCTGAAGGTGTATCGCCTGTTGGATACAAGTGGGTATTTGTACGAAAACATAATGTGAAAAATGAAATTGTGAGATACAAAACAAGACTTGTTGCATAAGGTTTCCAGCAGAAACCTGGTATTGATTATGAAGAAACATATTCCCCTGTAATGGATGCAATTACATTTAGATTTTTAATTAGCTTGGTAGTTACAAAAAGTTTGGATATGCGTTTAATGAATGTGGTTACGACATATTTATAAGGTTCACTTGATAATGATATATACATGAAAATTCCTGAAGGATACAAAATGCCTGAAGCATATAATTCTAATTCCTGAAGTATTTATTCTATCAAGTTACAAAGATCTTTATACGGGTTAAAGCAATCCGGATGCATGTGGTACAATCTTCTTAGTGAATATCTATTGAAAGAAGGATTTGAGAATAATCCAATTTGTCCATGCGTTTTCATTAAGAAATTAGAATCTGGATTTGCTATCATTGCAGTTTATATAGATGATTTAAATCTTGTTGGGACTCCAAAAGAGATCACAAAAACTGCCACTTATTTAAAAAATGAGTTTGAGATGAAAGACATTGGAAATACAAAATTTTGTCTTGGCTTACAGATTGAACATTTTCCAAATAGAATTCTTGTTCATCAGTCAACATACAGAGAAAAAGTCCAGAAGCACTTTTACAAGGAAAAAGGTCATCCTTTGAGCACTCCAATGGTTGTTCGATTACTTGATGTAAAAAAAAAAAATACACTTTTCGCCCCCGAGAAGATGACGAAGAAGGACATATCTTAGTGAAATTGGTGATCTGATGTATCTTGCAAATTGCACATGATTTGATATAGCATTTTCAGTTAATTTACTAGCAAGATACAGTTATGCACCAACTCGAAAGCATTGGAATGGGGTCAAAAATGTTCTACATTATCTTTGTGGAACAACTGATATGGGATTATTTTATCCAAGAGGTTCAAAGTCATAGTTAATTGGATATGCAGATGCAGGTTTTTCTTTTTGATCCGCATAAAGGTAGATCTCAAACAGGATATCTATTGACATGCGGAGGAAGTACTATTATTTCATGGAGATCTGTCAAGCAAACACTTGTTGCTACTTCTTCAAATCACTCAGAGATTATTGCAATTTATGAAGTAAGTCGGAAATGCATATGGCTAAGATCAATAATTCAACACATTAAACAAAAGTGTGGTTTATCTACAATCAAAGATAGCCCTACAATGTTGTATGAAGAGAATACTACCTGTACCACACAGATTAGAGGATGATATATTAAAGGTGATAGAATAAAACACATTTCACTGAAATTCTTTTATACACATGAGCTTTGGAAGAGTGGTGATATTGATGTGAAGCAGATACAATCAAGTGAAATTTTTTTAGATTTATTTAGCAAAACATTACCAACTACAACATTTAAGAAGTTGGTGAATAACATTGGAATGCACTGACTCAATGATATTTCATCATGAACAATTGAAGCTCTTCACTAAGGTTTTTCCCATTGGGTTTTCCTTTGTAAGGTTTTAATGAGGCAGTCCTAAAGAATACGACGACCCACAAGAATAATGTACTCTTTTTCCTTCGCCACAAGTATTTTTCCCACTGGGTTTTCCTTAGCAAGGTTTTAGCGAAGCATATTCTTAGTGTATAGTCATCCAATGGGGAGTGTTATGAATGCATTCATTGCTTTTGGTGGATGAACATTTAGTTCTCTTGGAATTCTACATATTCATATCATCTTTTAGAATTCCTATAACATTCATGTAATACATTGATGTAGACTTTTGATTCATGTACTACCCTTTCATATTCTTTAACTTCCCATTATGATTCCATGTCTATAAAAGAAAATGTTGAGTAGTATGTAAAACACATTATAATAGAGAAGAATCATACATAGTTCTTGAAGAACTAGTTTCACATATTGCAATCTCTTTATCTTGTCTTGTTATTTTATTTACAACACGTTCAATATTTTAATGGTGTTCCATGGGACCATGTCAAACTAATAAGCAAGTCTCATGACTTATATGTCTTATTAATATTATTTAAAAATTAAAACAAAAACAAACACGAAAAAAAAAAAAAAAAGTTTAAAAATTTGGGGTGGCTCAAGCCACGCCTTATTATATGGCAAGGGACACCTGTCACATTGTAAGTGAATTTGAAGTTGCAGCCGTTAAATAATTGGAAGGAATGTAAACGAAAGTACTAAGTTGCGTTTATATAACCATTTGCAATCATTTTAAAAATTGAGACATATGTTTGATTTCAAGTCGTTAAAACAAAAGAAAGGCAATTGAGGTTTAATGACCTTAAACCTTGATATGGAAAAGGCATTCGACTTTATGGAATGGCATTTTCTCTTCAAAATTTTGAAATTGCTCGGTTTTAACTCAATTTGGATACATTGGATTTGACAATGTTTATCCACGATTTCTTTCTCTATTTTGATGGATGGTTCCCCATTTGGAAAATTCTCTCCATCTTGTGGTCGAAGGCAAGACAATCCTTTATCACCTTTCCTTTTTATCATGGGATTGGAAATACTCTCTCGGCTCATCCTTAGAGAAGAAAATTGGGGAAAGAAATCGTGGTATCAAAATTTCGAGGCTTGATAGAGGAAGCTTAACCTCTATCAAGAGTTGTCCTAATACCTATTGTATTTGGTGAGGGAAAAGGTCAATTTTACAAAATTTGGTATCTTCTTTAGCAAAAATTGCAACCCCTCAATTCAAGCATCCACTATTTCTACCCTTAACCTCAACCACAGGACTACCAAATGTAGATATTTAGGTATCACTCTTTTTATCCATAGAAGGCTTAGAAGCAAAACTAAAAAATAAAAGATTGCCTTTGAGGATCTAAAAACTAAGATATCTAACCGCAATTCTGGTTGGAAATCTAAGTTGCTCTCTCAAGCGGGTAGAATAATTTTGATCAAAACTGTGGCTAATGAAATTCCTACATACAATTATTCTTTTTTCCTAAATTCTTTTGTCTTTAGCTTGATTGGAAATTTTGGTGAGACTTCCCACCCAAAAAAGAATAAGAATCTCACTCTCTTGTCTTTAGAAAAACATTTATACTCTTAGGCCTCATTTTGTATATGGAATGGGTATTCCATTAGAAAAATGAAAACTTAGGCCCCGTTTGATTCGCGGAATAGGCCCCTGGAATGGAATGGCTATTCCATAGAATTAACTATTTTTTAGTTTGGTAGGGGTATATTCAATGGAATACCTATTCCCATTGGAATAGCTATTCCTTTACGAAGAGAAATACCTATTCCTCTAAAAAATGAGAGGAATAGCTATTTCTTGGGGTAAAGACGACATTTTCCAAAAAAAAAAACTCATTTTTTATTTTCTTTCAAATATTTTTTTATAAAAAAGAAAAAAAGAAGAAGTTAAACAAAACCCCAAAGTGGTTGGCCGACCACCGCAATGGGTGGTCGATAAGCCACTGTGGAGGGCAAGGGTGGTTGCACCACCCCCGTAATGCCTCGGTCGATAAGCAACTATGCCACCCCCAGTTCTCGTCGGTGGTGGCCGCAAGAGTACATTAGGGGTGGCTACGGCCACCTCCGGTTCAACAGTGGGTGGCCGGCTACTCACCAGTTTATTTCAAAAAATAATATAATGTAGGGTTTTTTTAGTAATTTATTTTTTTGAATTTCGATTAAAATGTGTGAGTTATTACTAAACAAAATAATATGAATAGTCATTCCATTCCATCACCTTTTATTTTCAGGAATAGCTATTCATTTTCCTAATGGAATGGCCATTCCGTGAACCAAACGAGGCCTATTACTGAGAATGAAGAATGATGGAATAAAATGGTTATTCATATTACTTAGTTTGGTGACAACACTTGCAACAATTGAAATTGAAATTGAATCGAAATTACTAAAAATCCCACATGATTTCTTATTTTTCAAACTCAAATCTTACAAAAAAAAAAAAAAAAAAAAAAAAAGAACACAAACTATCTTATGGGTGTCCGGCCGGCCACAGAAAAACTCGAGAGTGGCCGCACCACGCTCAAAGGGCTTCGCGGGTCCACCACGAGGCACTCCAGGGGTGTTGCACCACCCCCAGAGTCAATGGGTGGTCAGCCACCCACATGATCAATGTTTATTCTGAATTTTTTTTTTTTTTTTTTTTAAAAAAATGTTGTCTGTTCCTTTAGAAATAGCTATTCATCTCATTTTTTTATAGGAATAGTTATTCCTCTTCGTAAGGGAATAGTTATTCATCTTCGTAAATGAATAGTTATTCAAATCGAATAACTATTCCTAGGAATAAGTTCCTACCAAATAAAAAAATAGTTATTTCAAAGGTATAGCTATTACACTTCAGTGACCTATTCTACAAACCAAACGAGCCCCTTAAATTTGTTTGAGGTCTTGGTATTAGAACTATGAAATTTCAAATCAAACCACTCTTGTTCAATTTAAGTTGGAAAATTCATTCAAATCATGATCTTTTTTGGGTTTGGGCTCTTAGAGCTAAAAATTAGAGAAATGTAAAGTTTTTTGGATTCCACCATCAAAATTGGTTCCTTTTGGCTTTGGAAGGGCATTCTCAAAAATAGGCATGTGATTGAGAAAAGGGCTTGTTGGGTTGTTTGTAGGGGTTTAGGTGTAACATCCTCAGCCTGAAAAGGGGTAGGCTCCTCAACTTCTCCATTTAGAGGCGTAAAGACGTATAAGGCATAACAAAACAGTTAATTAAATGAGATAATAAATGCATGGTAAAAAAAAAAAAAACGATCGTAATTAAAAAGTTACTTTAGTACGAAAATGTTTGATCAAAACTTCTAAAATGATATTCCGATAGCAACAAGTTCATAATTGAATTTGCTCATGTCCCACTGCACTTATTTGATTTGAGGAAAAATTGTTCATGACATGTTCCCTATGGATATCCTAGGCCCACATCCCGGCCATGTAGTCCTTGCTCAAGACCTGAAAATAAAAAGTAAACTGAATGAGCTGAAAGTCTCAGTAAATAAATCCCTAACCATAAGACAGTTGGATTAAATTCATTTTCTTTAACACCTTTTACTTCAAACGATTTATTTCATGTAACACTTCAAACAAAGCACATTTAACACATATTACTATTTAAATGAAAAGACAAATTAATTTTGAAATGAATCGATTTCCAATAAAGTTATGATAAGACCATTCATCTTCTTCAGAACACAAATATATTTATTTATAACTACCATTCTCATAATAGGGCCTATGTACACTGTTACCCTCGCGTACTAGGGTTGCGCGGTCCTTGCGACCATAGCAACGCATAGGGCCATATACGAGCCCTCTGACCAGCTAATTATTTTACTTGGTGCACTTGGCATGGCAAAAAGCAATGGAATACCACCTTTTGGCAGTGCCTTCTTCAGTGGTTGCGCCTCCAGCCCAGCATCGGTATCGAGCCGTGTTTTCATTTGATCCTCTTAGACCAAAAATATCTTCTCCATACGTTCCCTCATCTTATGAATCTTTTCATCTCTTTACTTCTCTTGATATCCTTAGGGCTACGTGTAGAAAGGTTTTCCATCTTCATAATTCTCATAATTATTACTTTCTAAAAATAACGCTTTCCCAATTTGAGAACCTTCCAAGAATAAAAATTGAGTATATCTAGAAATTATATCACGATAAGAATTTTTTAAAACAAATATATTTTCTCAATGATATAATTTTTTATCGACAACTTTCATTTTCAAAAGCTCTTTGGAAACCCTTTATTTATGTAAGGTAAATTTGCAATACAGTAATAAAATAATTATTCACATATACATAGCTATAGCTTCTAAAAACAATTGATAAAATATGATGACATAAAATAACTTTAGAAAGGGTAGAGGATCTACTTACCAAGGGGCGGAGCCAACCTTTTCAATTTGTGAGGGCCAAATTAAAAAAAAAAAAAAAAAAAAAAAAAAAAAAAAAAAGAAGAAGAAGAAAGAAAGAAAGAAAGAAAAAGAAAAAAGGTGGGGGTGGGCAAAATTAAAAATTAGGGGTAAAATTTTTTTTATTTTTATTTGGGTGAGGGCTGCCCCCCCCCCCCCCAAATCTCTTGCTACCTCCATCCCTGTACTTACGTCTCTGAATACAATTAAGACAAATCTTTGATAGATAGCTAGTTACCTGGTACAAGTTGAAACATATTACTACATCATACTCACAACTAGGCAAACATATTGACACAACTACGGGTTTGACTTGCTAGTCTATTGAGAATGGACTCATAAGGTATGTTTAAATTGATTTGGCATGCTATTAACTTATCAATTTCAACCTTTTAGAAATTCTTTCGAAATAGCAAAAATTATTTTATACAAAACTGTGAAATCCTTACGCTAGCAAGAGTACATGACATTTGGAATTAATGTAAAAAATCTACCACGCTATATATATATATATATATATATATATATATATATATACACGTAACTGCAAATTATGTCCACCGAGTTTCTTACCAAAACACTGAGTTTCTTACCAAAAAATAAAAGTATAATGTTCTCATCCTTTGTAAACAAAACTTACAAAAATTTTAGAGTTAATAACATCAACCAAATAATAGTTAAATCATTAAAATAGACAGCAGCATATTTTTGAAATAGAACCCTTATCATGCCCAACGTCGTAGACTGCTCTGGTGTTAATGCTTATATATATATATATAACCATGGCTTTAAATATTAAATAGTACTAGCACCAAGGCTTTAAATAATAACGTAATTGCTTTGACAAAAAACCGAAGGTTCGGTTGCTTTTCTACGCTCACACGTCTATGCACCAAGGAAAAACGAAATAAGCAATCATCCAAAAAGGACAAAAGAGAAGTCCATGACACTACCCCATCCCCATCAGAACCGAAAAGTGGGGTTGCTTTCTTAAAAATAAATTAAATTTTATTTATATATATATATATATATATTTTTTTTATAAATACATACAAGTAAAAACCGGTTTAAAATCTGGTAGGTAAAATTTAAATTATTATCATTGATATATTTCTGCTCGCGATTCATTTTCATTGCTAAATTAAGCCTATTTTTTTCTAAGGTCTTAATTATCAATAAATTACAATTCACTCACAAAAAGAAGATCTTTAAATGGTTTTAATTCCTCCCCAGTCCCTAAACACTTCCTTTTCTCCCCCCTGATCTCAATGTTTTGGATCTCATTGAAGATAATTCCATTTCTTGGAACCCATCTCTCATCCGCCTACCTTTCTTCCCGAGAGATGATAGATTAGTTTTTTTAATGGACACAAGCAGCCCCTTTTGAAAATCAGTTGAAATTAATTTACAGCTATTTGCTCATTTAAAAAAAAAAAAAAAAAAAAAAATTGCACAAGCCATTGATTTTTAATTGTTAGTCAATAAAATATTTTACCACCCATTGATTTCTTTCTTACTGTTTGTCTTTGACCCTTTGAATTTAAGGCAAGATACCATACATTGTCTTTAACAAATGGTCATGGGTTTTAAAAATCATATTTACTTTAATTAATGACCGTTTGCCTTGTCATGTGCCTCAGAAGAATAACTAACTTGTTTTAACCCGTTTTACGGTTCTTACCATTGGACGTTGTCAAGCTTTGTAGTATTTTATGGTTTGATCTTTTGACCGTTTGGTCATTGTGACTTCTTCACGGTAGTTAGAAAACTATCGGTGTTTCTTTTTATATTCATCTATAAGGAAATAAATATAATAAAAAAATTATATCTATGTTCTTCGGGATGACATGGATGCAATTTTTTTTATTTTTTTTATTAAATTTATATCCTTTCAAATAGACACCAAAAAAACACTAGAAGAACCTCTAACCTTCCTCGTATATTTAACACACCAAATACCACTATAATATATATATTCCATCCAATTTCTTTTTGGTAATTATAATTACAGTTTTTGTAACATATGGGAAATTTTTGTTGTGTTACAAACTATTGCTTCAAGTAGGGTGGAACCAGCTTTTAGATTTTGGGGAGGGGGGGGACTTAAAAAAAAAAAAAAAAAAAATTAAGGGTAAATTTTTTTTTTTTTTTTTTTAAGGGTAAAATTAAGGGTAAAAAATTAAGGGTAAAATTTATTTAAATTGGGTTACAAAATCAACTTACCATCATTGGCTGGCTGTTATCTGCAGTATATGATATTATTATGATTATGATCTTGAATCCATCACAAAGTTCACAATTTGGGACTCTTATGTTGACTATACATGTATTGTACGAAATCTATATTTAAGGTAGAAAACACATACACATGTATATCATTTACACTCTAAAACATGTTGAGCATTGCTTAAACTAAAATGTAAAATGAAACACAAAGGAGTGATAATGTAGGCGAAAAATTGAACCCCTAATCAAACAATTAGAATCCCAAGTTAAGTGCACCTTTGATCATTTAGTGTTGAGGATCATTCGCTAATCAAATTATGCGTAGCAGAATACCGATTCCAGAAAATATTTCTTCAAGATAAACACGACTAGCTAGATTAATTAAATTAATATGTTCAGGGTACTTACAATCAAAATCGGCCTCTCCTATGCTACTACGATCAATTGACTTTAGTTGATTTACTATGATAAATGGTGAAGAACGCGTTCTCGACTTAACCTCTATTTATACACTTGGATTTACACTTATGATAAGGTTAAGAGATAAGAAAGAGTTGTAGCATAGAGAAAATTGGAATCATAGGAGAATTACAAAAAACCCATATGATTTCTTATTTTTCAAACTCAAATCTTTAAAAAATAAAAAATAAAAAAAGGTAGAAAAAGAAAAAGAAAAAGAAAAAAGAACACAAACTATGCGGCCACCCACAGAAAAACCCGGGAGTGGTCGCACCACGCTTGAAGGTCTTCGCGGGTCCACCACGAGGCACTCCGGAGGTGTTGCCTCACCCCCGGGGTCAATGGGTGGTCGGCCACCCACAGGATCAACGTTTGTTCTTAAGTTTTTATTTTTTTATTTTTTTTAAAAAAATGTTGTTTGTTGCTTTAAAAATAGCTATTTATCTCATTTTTTAGAGGAATAGTTATTCCTCTTCGTAAGTGAATAGTTATTTCATAGAATAGCTATTCGTAGGAATAAGTTCTTACTAAATAAAAGAATAGTTATTTCAAAGGTATAGCTATTCCAAACTGGTTTAAATATGTACATCTAAAAACCGGTTTAAAATCGGATAGGTAAAATTTAAATTATTATCATTGATATATTTCTGTTTAGTGATTCATTCTCATCACTAAATTAAGCTTACTTTTTTGAGCAATGCTAGATCATCTTCTGGTGTTCTCCTAGAATGGCATAGATGTAATTTTTTAATTACATTTATGCCATTCTAGGAGAACACTAGGAGAACACCAGAAGATGTTCTAGCATTTCTCTACTTTTTTTTTAGGGTCTTAATTATCAATAAGTTATTATTCACTCCCAAAAAGAGGATCCGGTCATTACATTAGGTCTCAACATTTGGTATTCCTGTTGGGTTAGAACTTTAAATGGTTTTAAGCCCTCCCCAGCCCCTAAACACTTCTTTTTCTCCCCCTCCTGATATCAATGTCTCGGATCTCATTGAAGATAATTCCATTTCTTGGAATTCATCTCTCATCCGCCTACCTCTCTTCCCGAGAGATGATAGATTAGTTTTTTTAATGGACACAAGCAGCCCCTTTTGAAAATCAGTTGAAATTATTTTACAGCTATTTGCTCATTTAAAAAAACAAAAAATTGCACAAGCCATTGATTTTTAATTGTTAGTCAATAAAATATTTTACCACCCATTGATTTATTTTTTACTGTTTGTCTTTGACCCTTTGAATTTAAGGCAAGATACCATACATTGTCTTTAACAAATGGCCATGGGTTTTGAAAATCATATTTACTTTAATAAATGACCGTTTGCCTTGTCATGTGGATCAGAAGAATGACTTTTAACCCATTTAACGGTTCTTACCATTGGACATTATCAAGCTTTGTAGTATTTTATGGTTTGATCTTTTGACCGTTTGGTCATTGTGACTTCTTCATGGTAGTTAGAAAACTATCATTGTATATTCACGCAATAAGCAAAAAGAGTGAGAATATATTTAGAGGAATGTTGGAGTTTTTTCTAGTGTTTTTTTTATATTCATCTATAAGGACATAAATGTAATAAAAAAATTACATCTATGTCCTCAAGGATGACATGGATACAATTTTTTTATTTTTTTATTTTTTTATTAAATTTATATTCTTCCGCATAGACACCAAAAAAACACTAGAAAGAACTCTAGCATTCCTCGTATACCTAGCATACCAAATACCACTATAATCTATATATATATTCCATCCAATTTCTTTTTGGTAATTATTATTACTGTTTTTGTAACATGTGGGAAATTTTTGTTGTGTGATACAAACTATTGCTTCAAGCAGGGTGGAACCAGCTTTTAGACTTTGGGGGAAGGGGGAGGGGCAAAACTTAAAAAATAAAAATAAAATAATAATAATTAATTAATTAAGGGTAAAATTTATTTAATTTTTTTTAGATTTCTTTTTTTAAAAAAAAAATTATTAATAATTTGAAGAATGGTTTGGCCCTTCCTCAAAATCAGAAGCAACATCCGACACAGAGAGTTACATTGCATGTCTATTTTTATTTTTTTTTAGAACGTTTTTTTTTTTACATGTCCACACAAGAGGAGAAAGAAGGATTCAACTAGTGACCTTTGCTTTTATAAGGTGTGATATCTAGCCGATTGAGCTACCCCGTAAAGACTATATTGCATGTCTATTAACTATTGGAGCAAGATATGAAAACCTGGCATATTCGATTGGAGAATAGTCAATGGAGCCTCAAAATTAGAAACAATAATTTTTTTTGCCTTAATGAAGGCCAAAAGTTGAGATCAAGGTGAGCTCACCAATACATAACAATCATCAAACGAGAGCTGCTACACTTACACCCACTTCTTACACCCTGACGTGGCAACATTTGCATTTTATTTTGTTTATTTATTATAGAAAAGGCCCTACACAAAGAAAAGAGCGGAAAAAAAAAATATATAGAAATGGAGAGGATGATCGGAAACCAGGTGCACACCAGCCGGAAACAGGCAACCGGCCGGAATCCACTACTGGAACCCGAGCGTCCTGCACACTGGAAACCGCCCACTTTCTCCATTAGATCCGGCCTTCCCAAGCCCCCCTCTCTCTGTGGAAACCCACCCACACACCCAAGCCCGAGCTCGGCGCAGAAGCCGCCCATTCTCTCCGTTCGATCCAGCCTTCCCTAGCCCGTCTTTCTCTCCGGAAACCCGCCCCCACGCCTGAGCCCGTGTCTGGCACTCTCTTCTCCAGCCGTCCAGAGCGCCAGCGATCCCTTCTTGTTTTCTCCTTTTTTTCAGCATTTTTTTTTTTCTTTCTTCCGTTAAAGTCAGTGCATCCTTTGTAAAAATAAAATAATAAAATGTGTGATGCAAGTGCTGCCACGTCTGGGTGTGAAAAATGGGTGTAAAAAAGTGGGTGTAAGTAAGTGTAGCATTTTCCATCATCAAACACTCAATTTGTTGCTCATCAAAATTTGATCAGATTAGAGAAAACTTGTGCTTTTAATTATGAAATTTAGAGATCCGGACCTTATTTGTCAAAAAAGAAATCAGGACTAATCGAATTGTAGAAAATAATTACACAAAGCAAATCTCTCTTCTGTAGGCCACTTCATAATTACACATAGCAAATAATTGGAAACGGTTGGACAGAAATAAATAAATAAAGAAAAAGAAATAGGTCTTCTGAGTAATGTAGAAATAAACGAAAAAAAAACAATAAAGAAAGAAAAAAGAAAAAAGGGCCCGTAATCTACACGGGACAATTGTGAGACCTCATGTGCTATATATAGACCTTTGTCTTTTCTTGTCTCATGACCGACTCAAGGATTACTTATGGTCCGTTTAGGTGTTGAATCTGAATATTATTCAAATATATTGTACGAATTACGAAGTTTAACTTTGTGAGATAAAATTTAAAAAAATATAAAAAAGTTAAATAAAATATAATTTATTTTAAAAAAAAGTTGAATAATATTCAACTTTATTCAACTTTTTATACCAATCAAACACACCATTATAGTCTAATAGACTACCGCATTTAAAAAGATTGAAGGTGGATTTTCATGCGCTTTTGCCAACAGTCAACAGACACCAACCAATTAAGCCCTTAATAAATAATTTATGATTAAATACTTACCTTTTTGGGTTACAAAATCAACTTACCATCATTGGCTGTCTGTTATATGCAGTATATGATATTATTATGATTATGATCTTGAATCCATTACAAAGTTCACAATTTGGGACTCTTATGTTGACTATACATGTATTGTACGAAATCTATATTTAAGGTAGAAAACACATACACATGTATATCATTTACACATACTTACCTTGCAGGGTCTTCGGTGGAAAGGATCCACGTGTTTTTATTTTATGTTGTTTTGTTAGCTCTTACTTCATGTACTTAAAAAAGTTTACCAAACACACCTTAAGTACTTCCACTTTATTTTAGTTTTTCATGTTACAATCTGAAATTATTCTGACCGAGTCCTGGAGGATGTCTATCGTGAATATTTGCTTAAATTGCAAAACAAAATCATAAGTACGGAATATATTGTAGGAAATATATTGCTTAAAATAATTAGAGCATAAATACTGTTGTTTTTTTTTAGAGCACCGAAGTAAAATAGCATTTCGATCTCAACAACGAAGTAAAATAAAATGTCTTCAGCTCATAACATGGGCAGAAGATTCTCTAGAATAAATTTTCCCATTCTTATCAATTTCAATATTACATTAATCTATTTGATAATTTTGATCAGTCCGAACAGACGGCATCGGAAAATTCTTCACTTTTTGTTTTTTTTACTTGGACCATTTAAGTCTATCGGGTGTCCCTGTTCTGACCTGTACATATCACCTAATCAATTAATCAGCAATTTTTTTTTATTTTTTTGAACCAACTGCCTCTAATTAGAGACAAACAACAACGTTTTTTTCTTTTTGTTTTTTTTGGAGAAATGCATTAGTGAACTGGGCTTGATGCAATTCAAATAATTTTGCAACATTTCTGAGATTTCTGGCCTGCAATAGTCGCAGACTCCGTGAAAAATGCAGACTCAGGAGTAGTGAAAATCTAACGTGACAAATGCCACGTCAGGGTGTACGAAGATGAGAGTTTAAAGACATACTGCGTCTAGCATTTTTCATTTGTTATTTCTCGTCTCATGGCCTACATCTTAGACTATCTAGGATTACTTTAATTTAAAAAGATTAAAAAGTCTTCGGGGTTGTTGAACATAACGTAAAGATCTTATTTATTAATTATGTATATTTTTAATTTTTATAATTAATATTGGCAATTAAGTGCATTTTATTTAAACAAGCTAGTACTCTGTCACCATTTTAGGGCTTTAAAACAGCATTTGTTTACCGTGTTAATTTGAAGACGTATAATGGTTGGCTTTTCTCTTAGAGCACTTTCCACTTTATTTTATACAATCGGCAATTATTGTGATCCAACCTCCCTTCCAAAGTTCAAATCATGACTGAGCCCTGGAGAAGTTTATCACGCACTCCCTCCCGTGTGTTTGGTAAACATTTTTTTTTCAAAGTACATGAAGTAAGAACTAACAAAACAACATAAAATAAAAACACTAGAACCGGTGGGTCCTTTCCACTGAAGACCCTGCAAGGGTGACTTGACTATTTCTGTACCTGGACATTTCAATATAATTAATTATATGAGCTACTTTTGCGCAAGCAAAGCTTGGCGTGCCCATTGGTTTGGAAAAAACGGACAATTGCTTGTCAGTTGTCAAAATAAAGAGCAACTGACATTAATTAACAATCAACTCTACGTTTTTTCCATTGAATTTGATCGTGGGAATTTATATCTAGCACATCCCAACTTGTTTATACATTTGATCGTGGAAATAAAGAGGAACGACTGACCCAGATAAGTTAGGCTACACCTATTCCTTCATCCTTCATCCTTCATTGAATTTGAAGGTATGGGTATGCATGTCTACCTACCAACGCAAATTTATGGGTATGGGTATGCATGTCTATCACATCCAATTGATCAAATTAAAGGTATGGGTATGCAGGTCTACCTACCAACGCAAATTTATGCAGACAAAAATGAATTGTTGTTTTCGCGTACAATACCCTGGTTCATATGGTATGTAACATGTATGAATATGTGATATAGGAGTATCAAAAGTAACAATTTAAGATCTTTTTTTCTTTAGATAAATTTAAATTTGGTTTAAGTGTTGTAAAAAAAAATTACACGTCTATGTTGTAATTGTTTTAAAGATCTAGATTTAATTTCAAGAGTTTCATGAAAAAAAGAAAATAAGTCAAATTAAATCAGAACTCTAAAAATAATTAGAGCATAAATACTGTTGTTTTTATTTAGAGCACCGTAAGCCAATTAAATCCGCTAATGTTTACCGTGTTAGTTTGAAGACGTATAATGGTTGGCTTCTCTCTTATTAAGTACTTCCACTATATTTTAGCTTTTCATGTTACAATCTGCAATTATTCTGACCCAACTTCTCTCCCAAGTTCAAATCATGACCGAGTCCTGGAGAATTTTCACAAGCGCACTCCCTCCCGACTGAATACATAATCTACGACTTAATTGAGTCCCGTTTCAGCCTATCGGTCTCCCTACTCAAACCACAGCTTATATAATCACTTGTTTGGCTCTTCTTATTACAATCTCCAATTTCTTCTCATCAAACCCAACCTTCCTTCCAAGTTCGAATCATGGCTTTCTACAACTTCAAAATCAAACACCTCCAATTTCCAAAGCTCCTAATCCTCTTTTATCTCTTATTAATGTTCACCAGTTTGTTCTCACCACTACGCCCATTTACAAGTGCTTTTTCCTTCAACTTCACCGGTTTCGATCCTGATTTATGTAACGGTAACTCCCCTCTAAGATGTGACAGAGCTTTCATTTACAACCACTCCATCCAACTCACCGGCAAACCAGAGAAGGATGCAGTAGGTCGAGCCACGTATTTCCGTCCTATGCACCTGTGGGACAAGGCATCCGG
Source organism: Alnus rubra (assembly GCA_028654335.1). Taxonomy (NCBI): domain Eukaryota; kingdom Viridiplantae; phylum Streptophyta; class Magnoliopsida; order Fagales; family Betulaceae; genus Alnus; species Alnus rubra. The sequence goes on from JAJPGS010000518.1 coordinate 134,830, forward strand.
AAACCTCACAGATTTCACCACCAATTTTTCGTTTGTAATTGATTCTCAAAAAAGCCCTGGTTATGGAGATGGGCTTACGTTCTTCCTAGCACCTAATGGTTCAACAATTCCTAATGACACAACTGGTGGCGCTTTGGGTCTCGCGAGATACGAAGACTTATTTAACTCGACGAACAACCCTTTTGTCGCAGTGGAGTTTGACATCTATCCAAACAATCGTGAAACGGAATGGGATCCGCCCAACAGCACCGAACATGTAGGTATTGATATAAACTCCATCAAATCTGTTGCTGCTGTCTCATGGTCGGGGGCTTATATTTCTATTACGGAAGGGAGAAAAAATGAAGCTCGGATTAATTATAATTCTACTTCTCATAATTTGAGTGTTCTCTTCACTGGTCTCGTAAACAATGCTATTGTATGGCAATCCCTTTCTTATAATATCGATTTTAGAAGTCACCTACCCGAATGGGTAATTTTTGGATTCTCAGCCGGAACAGCAGGTTTTACTGCAATGCATAACATTCGTACATGGAATTTTAGTTCAACTTTGGAAGATATTGTAACCAAACCAAGGAAAAACAACAGGTTGGGATTAGCCATTGGGTTGGGTGTTGGCGGGTCTTTTTTGGTTGGTGGGTTTGCTTTAATTCTGTTTTGCTTGTGGAAGAGGAAAAATAGTTATACAGCAGAGGATCTTGCCTTTGACAGGTGCATGGATGAAGAATTTGAAAGGGGAACAGGATCGAAGAGGTTCTCATTTAAAAAATTGGCTCGTGCCACGAATAATTTCAATGATGAAGAGAAGCTGGGTCAGGGTGGATTTGGTGAGGTTTATAAAGGATTTTTACAAGACTCAAACTCCTTCGTTGCTGTTAAGAGGGTGTCAAAACAGTCTAAACAAGGGATAAAAGAGTATGCATCAGAAGTTAAAATCATTAGTCGATTGAGACACAGAAATTTGGTGCAACTCATTGGCTGGTGCCATGAAAGAGGAGAACTCTTACTCGTCTATGAGTTCATGCCCAATGGAAGCCTAGATTCACATCTTTTTACAGAAGAAAGCTTATTGACATGGGAAACGAGGTACAAAGTTGCTCAAGGATTGGCGTTAGCGTTAGTTTACTTGCACGAGGAGTGGGAACAATGCGTGGTACACAGGGATATAAAATCAAGCAACATTATGCTTGATTCAAACTTTAATGCTAAGCTTGGAGATTTTGGGTTAGTTAGGCTTGTGGACCATGTGAAAGGGTCACTGACCAGTACTGTTTTGGCAGGCACCAGGGGCTACATGGCTCCTGAATGTGTCACAACCGGCAATGCTAGCAAGGAGTCAGTTGTCTATAGTTTTGAAATTGTCACTTTGGAGATTGCTTGTGGAAGAAAACCAATCAAGACCAATTCCCCTCAAGATCAAGTAGTCTTGGTGGAGTGGGTTTGGAAGCTCTATGGAATAGGAAAGGTACTTGATGCAGCTGACCCAAGGCTGAATGGAGATTTTGATGAGCAGCAAATGGAGCGCTTGATGATTGTTGGGCTTTGGTACGCTCACCCTGATCGAAACCTTAGGCCTTCAATAAGGGAAACAATTCATGTTCTCAATTTTGAGACTCCATTGCCTATTCTCCCATCAACTATGCCGGGACCAACACATCCTGCTCCACCAATGAATAAACATGCAATGTCACTCTCTATTGCCAGTGTTTCTACTAACTATGTGGAGGGACGGTAGCCATATTCAAGCAATAGTTACACCAATTCTTCATTTATCTACTTCACACGATGTAGCTCCTCCATCCTCATTGCTTTTTCATACATACTAAATTGGTCAGAGGTACACTTAACTTCAAATTCTTATTATTTGATTAAGTGTTTGATTTTTCCCCTACATTATCACTCCTTTGTGTTTCATTTTACATCTTAGTTTAAGCAATGATGAACATGCTTTAGAGTTTTCAAAAAAAAAAAAAAAAAAAAAAGATATACATGTGAATGTGTTTTATACCTTAAATATAAATTTCCTACAATACATGTATAGTCAACATAACAGTCCCAAATTGTGAACTTTGTGATAGATTGAAGATCATAATCATAATAATATCATATGCTATATATAACAACCAGCCAATGGTAAGTCGATTTTGTAACCCAAAAAGGTAAGTATTTAATCATAAATTATTGATTATTACCATCTGAGTAATTGTCATATTTATTAAGGGATCATAAAATATTTTACCACCCATTGATTTCTTTTTTACTGTTTCTCTTTGACCCTTTGAATTTAAGGCAAGATACCATACATTGTCTTTAACAAATGGCCATGGGTTTTGAAAATCATATTTACTTTAATAAATGACCGTTTGCCTTGTCATGTGGATCAGAAGAATGACTTTTAACCCATTTAACGGTTCTTACCATTGGACATTATCAAGCTTTGTAGTATTTTATGGTTTGATCTTTTGACCGTTTGGTCATTGTGACTTCTTCATGGTAGTTAGAAAACTATCATTGTATATTCACGCAATAAGCCAAAAGAGTGAGAATATATTTAGAGGAATGTTGGAGTTTTTTCTAGTGTTTTTTTTATATTCATCTATAAGGACATAAATGTAATAAAAAAATTACATCTATGTCCTTCAGGATGACATGGATACAATTTTTTTATTTTTTTATTAAATTTATATTCTTCCGCATAGACACCAAAAAAACACTAGAAAGAACTCTAGCATTCCTCGTATACCTAGCATACCAAATACCACTATAATCTATATATATATATTCCATCCAATTTCTTTTTGGTAATTATTATTACTGTTTTTGTAACATGTGGGAAATTTTTGTTGTGTGTGTTACAAACTATTGCTTCAAGTAGGGTCGAACCAGCTTTTAGACTTTGGGGGAAGGGGGAGGGGCAAAACTTAAAAAATAAAAATAAAATAATAATAATAATAATTAATTAATTAATTAAGGGTAAAATTTATTTAATTTTTTTAGATTTCTTTTTTTAAAAAAAAAAAAATTATTAATAATTTGAAGAATGGTTTGGTCCTTCCTCAAAATCAGAAGCAACATCCGACACAGAGAGTTACATTGCATGTCTATTTTTATTTTTTTTTAGAACGTTTTTTTTTTTACATGTCCACACAAGAGGGGAAAGAAGGATTCAACTAGTGACCTTTGCTTTTATAAGGTGTGATCTCTAGCCGATTGAGCTACCCTTAAAGACTATATTGCATGTCTATTCACTATTGGAGCAAGATATGAAAACATGGCATATTCGATTGGAGAATAGTCAATGGAGCCTCAAAATTAGAAACAATAATTTTTTTGCCTTAATGAAGGCCGAAAGTTGAGATTAAGGTGAGCTCACCAATACATAACAATCATCAAACGAGAGCTGCTACACTTACACCCACTTCTTACACCCTAACGTGACAACATTTGCATTTTATTTTATTTATTTATTTATTATAGAAAAGGCACTAGACAAAGAAAAGAGCGGAAAAAAAAAATATAGAAATGGAGAGGATGATCGGAAACCAGGTGCACACCAGCCGGAAACAGGCAACCAGCCGGAATCCACTACTGGAACCCGAGCGTCCTGCACACCGGAAACCGCCCACTTTCTCCATTAGATCCGGCCTTCCCAAGCCCCCTCTCTCTCTGGAAACCCACCCACACACCCAAGCCCGAGTTCGGCGCAGAAGCCGCCCATTCTCTCCGTTCGATCCAGCCTTCCCTAGCCCGTCTTTCTCTCCGGAAACCCGCCCCCACGCCTGAGCCCGTGTCTGGCACTCTCTTCTCCAGCTGTCCAGAGCGCCAGCGATCCCTCTTGTTTTCTCCTTTTTTTTCAGCATTTTTTTTTTCTTTCTTCCGTTAAAGTCAGTGCATCCTTTGTAAAAATAAATAATAAAATGTGTGATGCAAGTGCTGCCACGTCTGGGTGTGAAAAATGGGTGTAAAAAAGTGGGTGTAAGTAAGTGTAGCATTTTCCATCATCAAACACTCAATTTGTTGCTCATCAAAATTTGATCAGATTAGAGAAAACTTGTGCTTTTAATTATGAAATTTAGAGATCCGGACCTTATTTGTCAAAAAGAAATCAGGACTAATCGAATTGTAGAAAATAATTACACAAAGTAAATCTCTCTTCTGTAGGCCGCTTCATAATTACACATGCAAATAATTGGAAACGGTTGGACAGAAATAAATAAATAAAGAAAAAGAAATAGGTCTTCTGACTAATGTAGAAATAAACGAAAAGAAAAAAACAATAAAGAAAGAAAAAAGAAAAAAGGGCCCGTAATCTACACGGGACAATTGTGAGACCCCATGTATATATAGACCTTTGTCTTTTCTTGTCTCATGACCGACTCAAGGATTACTTATGGTCCGTTTAGGTATTGAATCCGAATATTATTCAAATATATTGTGCGAATTACAAAATTTAACTTTGTAAGATAAAATTTAAAAAAATTTAAAAAAGTTAAATAAAATATAATTTATTTTTAAAAAAAGTTGAATATTATTCAACTTTATTCAACTTTTTATACCAATAAACACACCATTATAGTCTAATAGACTACCGCATTTAAAAAGATTGAAGGTGGATTTTCATGCGCTTTTGCCAACAGTCAACAGACACCAACCAATTAAGCCCTTAATAAATAATTTATGATTAAATACTTACCTTTTTGGGTTTCAAAATCAACTTACCATTATTGGCTGGCTGTTATCTGCAGTATATGATATTATTATGATTATGATCTTGAATCCATTACAAAGTTCACAATTTGGGACTCTTATGTTGACTATATATGTATTGTACGAAATCTATATTTAAGGTAGAAAACACATACACATGTATATCATTTAGACTCTAAAACATGTTGAGCATTGCTTAAACTAAAATGTAAAATGAAACACAAAGGAGTGATAATGTAGGCGAAAAATTGAACCCCTAATCAAACAATTAGAATCCCAAGTTAAGTGTACCTATGATCGTTTTAGTGTTGAGGATCATGCGCTAATCAAATTATGCGTAGCGGAATACCGATCCCAGAAAATATTTCTTCAAAATAAACATGGCTAGCTAGATTAATTAAATTAACATGTTCATGGTATTTACAATCAAAATCGGCATCTCCTATGCTACTACGGCCAATTGACTTTAGTTGATTTACTATGATGAATGGTGAAGAAAGCGTTCTTGACTCAACCTGTATTTATAGACTTTGATTTACACTCATGATAGGGTTAGGAGATAAGAAAGAGTTGTAGCATAGATAAGATTGAAGTCATAGGAGAATTACAATTTCAATCCCTACTATCTAGGTAGCATAGATAGGATAGGTGTCATAGGAGGAATGAAATTCCTCCTCCCTAGTAGGGTGCACGGCCAAGTGGGAGTGAAAAACTCCCCTTGGTCATGCACCACACATCCATCCCATGCAACTAAGGCTAGAATTTTAATCATAGCCCAATCATCTCTAATTAATGAGCCACTTGTGAATCATATTCCCTTGATCCATGTTTTATCAAATAAAACAACCCAACATAAATAAATACATAACTGATGCTCATAGCATATGGTCAATACATCAGCTCAAAGAGGGACCTAAAGGAAAAAATACAATTAGCTTCAAATAGGTCTTTGATAATATCACACGACCCTATTTAATCACAATTGAATCAACTAAACAAATGTGACTGCACTCTAATATGTATTTTCAAATTAGTGAATCAATCTCCGTGACATATTTATTTATTACATATTACCCATCCATGGAATCATTCCGCAGTCGAACCAAAGTCAATACACCGTTACTTAGTTTACTACCTCTTTTCCTTGCTACACCTAATTTAATTACACAATATATCCTTTTTGTACCTTGTGAATTTTTCGTCTCACCTTGCACAAAACAAAGTTTGAGTAAATACCACTAAAACAATAAGGCTCGAGCTTTAGGATAATTAATTTCATTAAGTCTACATCAAGGGGAATATTCCTTATTGCTTTGTTCAATGACAAAGGATTTGGATTCCTTCTTGAAGGTGTTCCCACAATGCTAAATGCGATTACCCAACACATAGAAGTGTTGACCAGCAATTTTATCTCATTCTCGTACATCAAAGTGACCTACACTTTATATCTTAGTTCATAATCTTCTCAGGATTTAGAGTAACTGTTATAAGTCGTCGTGAACTTACATCATTCTTAATCACAATTTTGAAATAATGATGGCTTACGTAGTTTGTTCGGTGCATGGTACTACCTTGCACTTACATCAAGATTGATCGTTAATGTTGACATGTTATAGTCTAGATGGATTTCTCAGTTCTATTTAAGACTACGAACAATCGTTTATAAATAACAAGCACTTATGACTATGATATTTTATGTGATAAGCTCATTACTCACACTATAGTCAAATACAATTTAACTTAGGAACCTTACATGTAAATCCTATGAAATATTCAAACACACACACACACACACACACACACACACACACACACACATATATATATATAAAGACATAATACATATGTCCAATGTTCAATATTATACAATTTATAGAAAAACAACATTAATCCAAATTGAATTTTGGACACCAGTTCCAATATTTAGCACATATGCAAAAGTGATGTGGATGGAGGAGCTACATCGTATGAGGTAGACAATGAAGAATTGGTGTAACTATTTCTTGAATATGGATTTCGTCCTCCCTTGAGTTAGTAGAAACACTAGAAATAGAAAGTGACATTGCCTGCCTATTCACTGCTGGAGAAAGATGTGTTGGCCTCAGCATATCTAATGGGAGAATAGGCAATGGAGTCTCAAAATTGAGAACATGAATTGTTTCCCTTATTAAAGGCCTAAGGTTTCGATCAGGGTGAGCGCACCAAAGCCCAACAATCATCAAGCGCTCCATTTGCTGCTCATCAAAATCTCCATCCAGCCTTGGGTCAGCTGCTTCAAGTACCTTTCCTATTCCATAGAGCTCCCAAACCCATTCCACCATGACTACTTGATCTTCAGGGGCATTGGTCTTGATTGGTTTTCTTCCACAAGCAATCTCCAAAGCGACAATTCCAAAACTATAGACATCTGACTCCTTGCTAGCATTACCGGCTGTGACACATTCAGGAGCCATGTAGCCTATGGTGCCTGGCAAAACAGTGGTTTGTGACCCTTTCACATGATCCACAAGCCTAGCTAGTCCAAAATCTCCAAGCTTAGCATTAAAGTTTGAATCAAGCATAATGTTACTCGATTTTATATCCCTGTGCACCACGCATTGTTCCCATTCCTCGTGCAAGTAAAGCAAAGCTAACGCCAATCCTTGAGCAACTTTGTACCTCATTGCCCATATCAATAAGCTTTCTTCTGTAAAAAGATGTGAATCTAAGCTTCCATTGGGCATGAACTCATAGATGAGTAAGAGTTCTCCTCTTTCATGGCACCAGCCAATGAGTTGCACCAAATTCCTGTGTCTCAATTGACTAATGATTTTAACTTCTGATGCATACTCTTTTATCCCCTGTTTAGACCCTTTTGACACCCTCTTAACAGCAACGAAGGAGTTTGAGTCCTTTAAAAATCCTCTATAAACCCCACCAAATCCACCTTGACCCAGCTTCTCTTCATCATTGAAATTATTCGTGGCATGAGCCAATTCTTTAAATGAGAACCTCTTTGGTCCTGTTCCCCTTTGAAATTCGTCATCCATGCACCTGTCAAAGGAAAGTTCGACTTCCGTATAACTTTTATTCCTCTTCCGCAAGCCAGATAGAATTAAAGCAAACCCACCAAACAAAAAAGATTCACCAACACCCAAACCCACCGCTAATCCTAACCTGTTGTTTCTGCTTTGGTTGGGGGCCGTATTTAGACTCGGACTGCTTGCCATTGGTGGTTTGGTTACAATATCTTCCAAAGTTGAAGTAAAATCCCATGTGTAGATGGTATGCATTTCAGTAGCATTTCCTATTGCGGCTGAGAATCCAAAAGTTACCCATTCAGGCAAGTAATCTCTCAAATCAATCTTATAAGAAAGGGACTGCCATACCGTAGCATTGTTTATGAGACCAGTGAAGAGAACACTAAAATTATGAGAAGTAGAATTATAAGTAATCCGAGCTTCATTAATTCTCCCTTCTGTAATACAAGTCGTACTCCCCCACCATGGCACATAAGCAACAGATTTCATGGAGTTTATATCAATACCTACATGTTTGCCATGCGGATCCCATTCGTTTAACAATGAATAGGTATCAAACTCCACAGCGACGAAAGGATTCTCCGTCGAGTTTAACGTCTGGTTATCATTAGTGAGACCCATATTGCAACCTCTTTTGACATCAGGAATCGTTGAACCGCTAGGTGCTAGGAAGAATGCAAGCCCATCTCCATAATTAGTTCTATTTTGAGAATCAATGGCAAAGGAAAAATGGGTAGCAAAATCTGTGAGGTTTCGGGATGCTTTGTCCCACAGGTGCATGGGACTGGCATACGTGGCTCGACCTACTTCATCATATCCGACCTTGTTGCCGGTGAGTTTGATGACTTGGTTTTGAGGGAAAGCTCTCTCATATCTTATACTGGAGTCACCAAAAGTGAAACTGGTGAAGTTGAAGGAAAAAGCACTTGTAAACGGGTTTGTTACTGAGAAGAAATTGGTGACCATTAAGAGATAAAAGAGGATTAGGGGCTTTGGAAATAGGAAATGTTTGCTTCTTTCAATGTTGTAACAAGCCATGATTGGGAACAGCTTGGAAGGGGAGGTTGGGTATGAGAAGAAATTGCAGATTAATTGTAATAAGAAAAGCTTATAAAGATTATAAAAGCAGGTTTAAAAGATTAATTAATGCCATCGTCATAGATTTGAATGTATGGTGATGGAGACAGGCGTATGGAGTGATCCCACCACTTGCATGCCATGTCTTGGACGTCTTTTGGTACCCATACAATATTAAAGGGAAGATACATTACTTGCTTTTCTTGTACTTTGCTCTTTCCCATATTTTTGCTTGCTCTCTCATAAGCAAAAACATTTGGTTAGAAAGCAAGAATACCCTACTTGTTTTTGAAATGGAATGATTACCCTACTTGCTTTTGAAATGGAATGTTTTCCGACCGCATAATATTATTTAATAAATTTTTATATAACTTTTATACAATTAGAATTACATGGCAGTGACAATCAATCATAAATTTGTTTTTTACAAGTGCTAATAAAATGGTTGGTTCTCGATGTCATATTATCCTAGTTGTACATAAATCCTATAAGAGTCTACTAAATAATATTAGTCTTTCCAATTAATAATTGAATTGTTAGTTGGGATTGCCATGTTAACATTGTGTGATAATTGTACATATTATAAAAATATGGTTTCAAGCATCACTCTTGTAACAAATCATTAATTACACTATTACAGATATCAAATCTCCCTTGTGTATGCCACTTCAAATTGAAATAGGATCATCTCCACTTTTTTAAATGATGTGATATTATGTATATCGTTAAATGCTTCAACTTTAAAAGATGTACTAACAATAACTTCATATAAACTCACTAAAAAGAAAAAAGAAAAAGAAAAAAAGGGTTCGTAGTCTATGTGGAATAATTGTGAGAGCCCATGCATATAGACCCCGGGAGTACTTATAGACGACCACATTTTTTTTATTTTTTGAACAGAATAATATCTTCTTCTTCATTAATCAATCAGAAAAAAAGAAAAAAAAAATGATCCCAATTTCAAATAGGATCTAGGGACAAACTGATTTCCTAAGAACAATACTAGAGATACTCCTAAGACGAATATCCTCCGGCCAACAATTATTTAACTAGAGTATGGGTAGCCGAATTTGAGTCACTAGCTAGGAGCATAGACAAAGACAATAGACGACCACATTAAACAAGGCTAAAAAGTCTTCGGGGTTGTTGAAAATCAATGCATTGAAGGTGAATTTTGACACGCTTTTGAAACAACTGGATAGAAACAGACACCAACATACTCCTTAATATCTTAAAAAAAAAAAATACTCCTTAATAAATATATGTCAATTAGTCGCGTGATAATAATTAATAATTTATAATTAAATAGGGATTATATTTTATTTAATCTCAAGAACTCACAGTTTGACATTTAAATGCAACAAACTACCATTTTGTTACATTTAAGCTCATTCCGTTAGAGTCGGCTTTCTCCGGGACCGGAGACAACTTTTGTAACTTGGGGGGACAAAATGAAAAATAAATAAATAAATAATAGAGGCGCCAAAACTAAGAAAAAAATTAAAAATTTGGGGTAAATTTTTTTTTTTTTTTTTGAAAAAACCCTTGGAGTTTGGGGGTGGGGGTGGGCAGGCCCTTGAAGCCCTGAGTACCTCCACACCTGGCTGTCTCTTTAGATGAAAAAGTGGTCACATGTCCTGCACATCATCACTTTTCTAACAGCATTCCTATAATATCAATCAAATTTTTTTTTTTTAAAACCAAAACAATAAACTTAAATATATATATATAAACTTAAATTGCCAAGTCCTTTCTCTTTTTCTGTTTTGTTTTGTTAATAAAGGAAGAAGAAAAACAGAAAAAATCAAATTAAGTGGGTGAGCTCCTTAACCATAAAACCCAAACGAAAAAAAAAGCAACACAGATAAATACACTATCAGTAGGTAAATTGCAAGGGAATATGCCAAGTCTATTCTTTTGCAGTGAGCCTTTTTTGGTCCCATTTCCAAGTCTTGTGCTTCACGATAAGATAGTTACTGTGTGTATTTGATAATGTGATGACCCTGATCTTCTTTTGGAGAAAGCTCAGTACTTTATTTATAATTGTGACGTTAAGAAATGGTAGGTTCAGACTGTTCAGTCAAGTAATGTTTGCCTCTCGTCATGTTTTATTTTCTCTCTTTTATCCAAAGTTCGGTTAAGTGGTAGGGTAGGTAGACTTTTCTTCCTTCTTTATCTTCCTAGTTGCATTAATGAAAGGGAAATGCTAAAGATGAGACTCTCATCCTCCCTTCATCACCCTCTTTTTCTTAAAAAAATTGATTTGTATTATCAAAGGAGATGAAGGGAGGATGAGAGTCTCATGTGTAGAAGGACTCTTCGATCCTTTTCTTTTACCTTTTGTAGTAGGATATGGTGGACCTTCATACCATGATGTGAATGCACACTTCTAGAAGCCAACATCCTTTGCTTTTCTTATAGCCATTGATTTTTTTTTTAAAATATTTTATTTTTTACTAAGCTCTATTTATTTACTAAATTTCAACCGGTTGCATTATCATTAGTACATTGTCACGATTTTTTTTTTTTCTTTTAGAAAAACCCATTGGTATTTCATAAACATAACGTTTGGATTGAAACATAATTTGTTTTCTCCATTTCTTTTATATCATCCGTTTTATGCATGCCCAAACATGTTCATAAAAGTGTAGTAATTAATTATGAGCTTATTTGGCATGGGAGAGAAAATTCTCCCTCCCCTTATTCACTTTTCTAAAAAACAATCAATTTCAAAATATTATGACTTTATATTAAATCAATAATTTTTTTTATTATTTAAATAAAAAAAAATTCACTACAATACAATTTTTTTTTTTACTTTTTCATACAAATTATTTTTACTTTATATCACATCTTTTTTTTTTTTTGACATGTCCACACAAGAGGGGGAGGGGGGATTCTAACTAGTGAGCTCCGCTTCATGAAGTGTGATCCCCAACTGATTGAATTACCCCTTGGGGACTGCTTTATATCACATCTATCACTTCTTACTACTACTCCCAACTGACACTCCCTTACCAAACAATGCCATATCTTTTTTCTTTTTCTTTTTTTATCACAAATTCAATATGGGTGTTTCTTGATTTCACACAAGGGTTTTAAATAATATTAATTAAAGTAATAGTAATAGTAATAACTTAAATCCTAAAATTTTAATGTTGTAGTAGGCCAAATAAATCAAAATATCTCACAATGAGTTATTGTTCATAAAGAAATTAAATGATTATATGGTTTTGTAAGAAATATAAGCGGTCATAAACTTGCAGGTATATATATATATATATATCGCAGTATTTTTTTGCATTAATTTCCCAACGTTTTGCATTATAAAGATTTCACAGTTTCATATGAGATAATTTGACTATCTAGAAAGAATTTCTAAAGGACTGAAATTTATAAGTTAATAATATGGCAAATTGATTTCAAATATTTCATGAGTCCATTCTCAACTAACTAGTAAGCCTAACCCGTAGTTGTATTAGTATGCTTTCTTAGTTGGGAGTACGAGGGTAGTAATTTGTTTAAACATATACTCAGATGACTAGCTAGCTATTAAGGATTTGTCATAGCTAGCTGCATTCAAAGAAGTAAGTAGATCATCTGCTCCTTCTAAAATTATTTCATGTCATATTATTTTATCCCCTATTGTTTCTAGTGCAATAGGTATTTTGATGTGAATAATTGTTTATTTAATGTAGTGCGAAGTTACCTTGCTTTCATAAAAGGTCTCCAAACAGATTTTGAAAATATAAGGTTGTTTATGAAAAAATTATATCATCGGAAAAAAAATATTTGTTTTAGAAAGTTATTACCAAGAAATACTTTCTAAACATATTAAACTTCTAATTTTGTTAAGTTCCTGATTTGGGAAAGTTTTATTTTAAAAATTGATAATTATGAGAAGTATAAGATGAGAAACACTCCTACACGTCGCCCTAAAGATACCGAGAGAAGTAAAAGAGTTGAAAAAAGTTTATAAGATGAGGGCATGTGTGGAGGGGATACTTTTGGCCCAAGAGAATTAATTGAAAACACGGCTCTGTAACGTTGGGATGGAGGCGCAACCACTAAAGGAGGCTTCGCCAGAAGGTGTTATTCTATCAACAGTCACGCTAAGTGCACTTTGATTGATTAGTTGCCGGACAGGTCTGCAGCCACAGTCATTGTCATGGCCGGTTACAAGGACCGCACAACCATAGTACACAGGACGTAACTGTGTACATGAACCCTATTATGAAAAATTAGTTATAAACATGGGAAAAATATATATTAGCCCCCCAAACGACCACCATTTCTCCAGATGGCCCCCCGAACTACCAACACTTTCAAAGAAAAGAATATGCTTAATTAACTTAGCTTTATTGAAAACTGTATCTTATTTAATTAATGATATGAGATAAAGATGTCTTGAAGGGATTTCAAGAAATTAAGTTTTAAAAGAAAGATTTTAAAGAAAAACAAATTTAACCCAACTGTTTTATGGTTGAGGATTTACTTACTGAGCTTTTCGGCTCATTCAGTTTACTTTTTGCTTTCAGGTCTTGAGCAATGACTTGGTGGCCGGGATGTAGGGCAAGGATTTCCATAGGGAGCATATCATGAACGATTTTTCTTCAAATCAAATAAGTGCAGTGGCACATGAACATTTTCAATTATGAACTTGTTACTATAATTTTAGAAGTTTTGGTCAAACACTTCTGCACTTAAAATAAATTTTTAATTACTATCATGTTTTTTCTTATTTTACCATGCATTTATTATCTTATTCAGTTAATTAACTGTTATGGTGTGCCTTATAATTCTTTGTGCCTCTGAATGGAGAAGTTAACGAACCTACCCCTTTTCGAGCTGTGGATGTTACACATAACTTCGACCCCCTTCCTGTCGAGTATTTTTAGAAGTCCCTCATGTGTGACTCTTATATCCCCTAAAAAATGAAGTGACTTTTTAAATCACCATTTGATCAAACTTCAATAGTGATAATTAATCACAAGTTCAATGGTGATTTTGAAAGCCACCTCATTTTTTAAGGGGCATAAAAGTAATACAAGAGAGACTTCTAGCATTACTCTTTTATGCCACATAAGTGTCATGCTAGAAACTTAGAAATGGTTGGTCACTTACTCTTTTTTTTTCTTTTTTCTTTTTTGAAGAAAATGAAAAAATTTAGGAGCGGCCAAACTTTTTTTAAAAACCTAGTTTTTAGTTTTTTAATTTTTTTTATTCTATCTTTTTAAATTAATGAATTTATTTTTGTCTTAATAAAAAATTTAAAATTGTTTTGATCTTTTCGATAACTTCGAGAACAAATTTAGAATTTCTAATGATATAAAGGGGACATCAATATATATGGACGTCATCGAGATCGACACTGTGTGTGAGAGCCCATATAACAGTTTATTAAATAACATTACTCTTTCTAATTAATAAATTTTGCATGGCAACTACATGGGTTTCTATAGAAAATACCTTCAAATTAACATCAATAACCAAGGAATGAATAGTAAAAGTAAAACATTTACTTTAACCATATTACTATTCTCCCATAATTCAATTCGCACAAAACACTCTAAAGATTTGGACCAAATCTTACATTTACTAAGGAATCGAAGTCCAAATAAAACTCTAATGGCACTCCTAGGTTAAGAAGAAGCAGGAAACCAAATTCAAGTTAACCTCTACCTCTTTGGCTATAAATAAGCTCATACTCCAAGTACAAACGATAGACAGAATATATTATGCATAAAGATACTTTTGTCTTAGAAGCTATTTAGGCATCGAAGCGAGACCCTGAAAATGTTTCTTAATTTTAGTAATTTTGCAGTATTCTAGGAGAGCGTGAAGAATATCAAAAAAGCACCGTTCATACCGTATTGAAAACTATCCTAACAATATATATGAACTCAAGATTGAATTGTTTAAAAATCATGTTAATTTATTTAATTAAATCAAATGACAAAATCTTAAAAATAATTAATTAACTAAGGATTAGTATTAAAAAAAAAAAAAAAAAAAAAAAAAAAAAAAAAAAAACCCTTAAATGTTAAACATTCAATATTTATCTCCACTCAATTCCATGAAAGCCCTATCCAAAAAACCAACCTACCATATGGACTACCGACAAACCCTATCGTTGTCGAGGTTGATCCACAGTATGAGTCAGAGTTGCGGTCGCCCTTTTGGTCTTATTTTATGGTTTTTTTTTTTGGTAACATATTTTTATGGTTTTTGTGTTGTCGCATTAGAGAAATATAGGGCACTCAGGAGCAAAATCGTTTTTTTTGTTTTTTTCTTTTTATCCATTACCGTGGTTGTCTGGTTGACCGGCCAGCCTGAACCGACAAAAGTTACGGACTGTTGATTTACTCCTTTAACTATCATCTTTTTTTTCTTTTTCTTTTTTTCTTCTTTTTTTTTTTTCATTAAGATACATTAAGAAATTACACTAGGAAAGGAAAACAAAAACAAAATAAGGCTTGGGCAACTTAAAATTAAACTAGAAATAGAAATATGCGGAAGCAATGCTTCCAAAGATGCGGATCTACAGATTCATAACACAGATGTCAAGAATCGGGACCAATTAAGATAGTTTGGTATTGGTAAAGAGCACAGAGGACCCAAACACAATGACAGAGATGAACAAGGGGAAGGAATAAAGAAGCACAGAAATAAATAAGAAATAACAAAAACAGAAAAGATAAACAGTAGTTATTCGATTGAACGAGATGGAGTGGGAGCCTTCCCTGATAGCGCAAGGGTCCCACACGCTATCAAGGGGAGGCCTCTCAGCAGCAAAAATCGTTGGTTTCGCCCGGCTCCACCGGTGGCCGAAGCAGAGGAAGGCAGGGGGAACGAGCGCCGATGAGAGTGAAGAACTCTCGGGCGTGTGTAGGATACGCGCTGGTGAGCAAGCGGTGGTGGAGAGAACGGCGACTGTCGGTGGAAGTCGGGGATGCCGGAGAACCCATTGGTGAGGTGCATGTCTTGTAATAGTTGGTAAAGGAGCGTAGATCTACATCCAAAAATTTCAGTTATAACATCTTGCCAAAAATTACAAAGAACTCAGTGGAGGATGCATTAAAATGGTGAGAAAACCTCGTAAGAGGCGAAATAGATTACGGGAGTTTATGGCTTATCTCCCAAGGCCGTAGAAGCTGTGAAGGAAGTGGTTGGAAGGGTAGGTAGAAAACGGAAGGTGGGACGAAGTTGGGTGAGGAGATCTCATACGTTAGCTTCCCTCCCATGTCGGTATACACAAGAGAAGATTCAGGGGTTAGAGGAGAGAGAACGGAGAAAAAAAGAAAAGAAAAGAGAAAATGATGATTTTAGTCACTTACTCCTTTAACTATCATCATTTATATATTGTTTAGAAAGAAAAAAAAAAATCATATGTAGCACTTAAATTTTCATATTTCAAAAATAATGTTTTTATATTTTGTCCAAGTTTTAAATTGATCATTTTATTACATTACTGTCAAAGTTAACGATTTTTCATTTGTTACATGTGTTTCATTTGATACCTAGGGTTCATGGTAGCACCCAATAGGCCAATACAATGTCAATGTCCTTGCATCAAAGTTAACGATCTTTCATCTAATATTACAAATCTAGAAGATTAAGATGACGAAGAAGATAGTTTTTGTTTTTAGAGTTTAGTCTTCTTCTTCTTCTTTTTCCTTTGAATGACTAGGCGCTTAATGATGTGGTATTGATATTAGGTGTTGATATGGACACTGATGTGTTCATTGAGACACACATAAAATATTACAAACTACTAATTTTGAGGAAAAAAATGACAAAGAAACCTATTTAAAATTTGTGCAAAACTTAAGGAGTATATTCTTGAAATTAAAAATTCAAAGACTAAATTCGAATAAGATAAAAATATAAGGACTAAATATGATTTTTCTCTATTTATTAACAACCCGTTGAAGTACTAATGTTGACCAAAACCCTTCTATTAGCCCACCGTGTTAAATCAAATAGAAAAAGACATATGTGACATGCATGAGCTTATGTTTACCTGAAATAATGAAAATGCCGTTCTAGTAAAAAAAAAAAAAAGGGGCTGACTCAATTTTTTTAAAATAAATCTTCTAAAAAACTTGTCAAGGTGAAGGTATTTTTAGAAGATTTTGGACAAATTTGATTTTTTCTATCCATTTTATCGTTCAATCCTAACAGAGTGACCTTTTTGCCACAAAATTATAGTTTGATGTATCTAAGTGTCAGATGTGTCGGTTTGTGGGGCTTTTATAAAATAATTAATAGTTTAAAGGACTTAAGTGTATTTAACCCTAAAAGGAAAATGGGGCAATTTTGGCATTTTGAGAGAAGGATTTTTAATCAAGGAAAAAAAATTAAATTAGGTTGAAAAATATTGGTGTCCAAACAAGCCCTAAGCGGTTCATATATATATATATATATATATATATATATATATATATATATATATATATATATATTGAATAAGGCAAGGGAATCACGGCTCATTTATAACAAAAGGTCATCTAGTCACCTATGGGTACAATCGGAGCGGTTATTAACTACTAATGATCGGATAACCACATACCAGATTATAAGGAGCTAAATGATCTTGCAATTAGGCGCTTATTCAAACTTGATAGTATAAGAAATTGCTAAAAGAGACCCAAATTGGCCTATTACTTAAAAGCAATGGCGGTTAATAACTAGCATTCAATAACTGTATAATCGTGCATTACGATTAATCGCTAACCAAACTAACAATTGTCGTTGTATTTATTTAAAAATTATAATCGCCTAAACTAATTACGGTTGCAGTTAGTAGCGAGCAATCATAATTGCTTGTACACTCCCTATGGCCACCTAAGTTTTTTCAAAACTAAAAATAAAAACAAAAACACTTGTCCTTGCTATGCATAAAAATAGGATATGCCAACTTGTAAAAGAAAAAGAAAAAAGAAAAAAGGGAGTTGCATAAAGTAGTGTTTCACGCACATCTCCTCTCCCATTTATTTTCAGGATTAAATGCTTTGTAATTCTTTATTAATACCAATGATTTGAGTCGAAATTAAACGAATTCCGCAGTTTCAAAAAATGTGTTTCGTTCAATATCTTAATTGCGTTCCATGCCAAGCTAATAATTAACTTGTCAGATGACTTATAAGTCTCATTAATATTATTAAAAAAATTAAAACAAAAACAAACACAAACACAAACACAAAAAAAAAAAAAATTAAAAATCTGAAGTGGCTCGAGCCACCCCTATTTATGGGAAGGGACACCTGTCACATTGTAAGTGAATTTGAAGTGACAGCCGCTAAATAATTGGAGGGAACTTAAACAAAAGTACTAACTGTGTTTTTATAACCCTTCACAATAGTTTTTAAAATCGAGACATATGTTTGATTCAAGTCATTAAAACAAAAGAAAGGCAGTTGTGGTTTAATGACTTTAAACCTTGATATGGAAAAGGCATTCAACTTTATAGAATGACATTTTCTCTTCAAAATTTTGAAATTGATCGGTTTTAACTCAATTTGGATACATTGGATTCAATAATGTTTATCCACGATTTCTTTCTCTATTTTGATGGAGGGTTTCCATTTGGAAAGTTCTCTCCAAATTGTGGTTGAAGGCAAGATGATCCTTTACCACCTTACCTTTTTATCATAGGATCGGAAATACTCTCTAGGCTCATCCTTAGAGAAGAAAAACGGGGAAAGAAATCATAGCATAAAAATTTCAAGGTTTGATAGAGGAAGCTTAACTTTTATCAAGAGTTGTCCTAATACCTATTGTATTTGGTGAGGGAAAAGGTCAATTTTGCAAAATTTGGTATCTTGTTGAGCAAAAATTGCAACCCCTCAATTCAAGCATCCATTATTTCTACCATCTTTTTATCCATAGAAAAAAAGAAAAGAAAAAAAAGTGTTGCATTTGAGGATCTAAAATCCAAGATATCTAACCGCACTTCTGGTTGGAAATCTAAGTTGCTCTCTCAAGCTAGGTAGAACAACATTGATCAAAACTGTGGCTAATGCAATTCCTACATACACAAATTAAAATGACCTTGTTCTTTTTCCTAAATCCTTTTTGTCTTGAGCTTGATTGGAAATTTTGGTGGGACTTCCCACCAAAAAAAGAATAAGAATCTCACTCTCGTCTTAGAAAAGCATTCACTATAGAAAATTTTGGATTTCTAGACGGTTTCAAACTGTCTAGAAATGGCAAAAAACCGTCTGGAACAAAGTCCAGACGGTTTTTTCTTGACGGTTTTAAACCGTCCAGGACAATCTGTTGCTAATTCGGGTTGTGGACCAAACCGTTCGGAATTCCAAACGGACGATTTAGGCAAAACCATCCTGAACTAATAATATATATATATATATATATATATATATATATATATCCATGCCATTAATTTATTTTTCAGTCTCGATTTTTCAGTCCAGATAATGAAACGTCGACGGCCAACGGAGAGGACAGTGTGTCCTTAGGGGTACCGAGCTTGTTGACTGAATCGTTCAATCTAGGGTTTTCAAAGCCCGATGGGACCGTTGATTTCTTGTCCATGGCCATTGGATCAGTGGCTAGGGTTCGCCAAGTCGCCGACCTCGCTCACCAATATTACTCTAGCTGCTACTGGGAGCTCTCCAAGGCTCGGCTCAGGTACTGATTCCTCAAAGTTTTCCATTTTTTTGTTTCCTCAAGGCTCGGCAACGGAGAGGACGACGTCGATGGTTTAGAAAAAAAGGCATTTAAAGTTTTTTGGATTCCCCCATCAAAATTGGTTCCTCTTGGCTTTGGAAGGGCATTCTCAAAAATTGGCCTGTGATTGAGAAAGAGGAATATTGTTGGGCTGTTTCCAGGGGTTTAGGTCTCAAAATTTGGTATTCCCGTTGTGTCAGAACTTTAAATGGTTTTATATAAGCCCTCCCCAGTCCCTAAACACTTGCTTTTCTCCCACTCCTGATCTCAATGTTTCGGATCTCATTGAAGATAATTCGATTTCTTGGAATTCATCTCTCATCCATAACATTTTTTACCCCATTTCTGCCACCCAAATCCTTAACATCCACCTACCTCTCTTCCCAAGAGATGATAGATTAGTTTGGGCCCCTTCCCATGAATTGTTTATCCAATCCTAAAACTACACAACTTCTCCTTTAGACAACTCGGATTGGACCTTCTTTGGACCTAAACACTCCAACATGGACACAAGCAGCTCCTTTGGAAAATCAGTTGAAATTATTTTTCAGCTATTTGCTCATTGAAAAAAAAAATTGCACATGCAATTGATTTTTAATTATTAGTCAAAAAAAAAAAATTTACCATCCATTAATTTTTTATTTTTTTTACTGTTTGTGTTTAACACAATGTAGTTTTCATGCGTTTAGGACACTCTGAATTTAAGACAAGTTACCATTTGACTAAAAGGAAACCTTGTTTCATACGGTTTCTACATTATCTTTAACAAATGGTCATGGGCTTTAAAAATCATAATTGCATTTATTACCGTTTGACTTTATGGTCATGTGCCTAATTAGAAGGAAAATTAACTTGCTTTAACCCCTTTTACGGCTCTGAAAGTTGGACATTATCAAGCTTTCTAGTATTTTATATATGGTTTGATCTTCTAACCATTTGGTCATTGTAACTTCTTTGTGGTAGTTAGAAAATCATTGTATGAAACAAAGTAGTTAGAATTGTGTAAGAGTTGTGCAAGAAACATTACTCTTCACACAATAAGCTAAAAAAGTGAGTATATTATAGCACACCAAAAATAGCACTATAATGAGATATATATATATATATATATATTCCATTCAATTTTTTTTTTTTTTGGTATGGTTATTCAGTTTTACTTAATTCTATTCACCTTATTTATCTTTAGTGCGGTTAAAAGCTTCTCGTATATACAACATCGTTCCATACTTTCTCTCTTCTTCTTTTTTCTTTTTTCTTTTTTATTTTAACATTATTATAGTTTTTGTAATATGTGGGGATTGTTATTGTGTGCTACAAACTATTGCTTCAAGAATGGTTTGGTCGTTCCTCAAAATCAGAAGAAACATGGGACATTGAGAGTTACATTGAATTTCTATTCACCAGGACAATATTCAATGGGGCTTCAAAATTGGAAACAATAATTTTTTGCATCAGATAAATCAGGACTACTCGAGTTATCGCAAATCATTACACATAGCAAATCTATATTGTCTCTATTTTTTTTTTTAGAAAAAATTGCATCATTAGTCTCTATGGTTTGCCTAAATTACAAATCACTTCTTGTAGTATCAAAATTAATTCCGATATCCATGTGGTTTACATAATTTACAAATTGCTATTTTGAGTCTAATTCCGTTAAAATTTTTAATAGATTCCGTTAGGCACCACATCAGCACCAATAAGATGGCGACATGTGTTACTCTTAATAAAAATAATATAAATTTATTAAAAGTATAAATAAAACTTAAAAAATTATTTTTTTAAAAAATAAAATAAAAACTGGAAAAGGAAAGAATGGCCACGCACCACTCCAGAGGTGGCCGGCTATGGGTGGTGTGCAGCCATCCCTTACGCCACACCTTTGATGATGCTGAACCTTTGCTCCCAGATTAGGATTGCTTTAGGCTCTTCAAAGAGGTACTTCTCCAAGCTTCGATCCATTCTTCAAGTCCGCTTCAGTTGGGGCCATGGGGCTTACTTGATGTGAACAGTATATGCTCAGACCCTCAAACAATTAACTCTTCGTCTTTCTTCTGATTTTTCTAAAACAAACGCTGTTTATTTTGTCCCGCGCGTCATGTCGTTTGAATAAAATTAAATCTTGACTGTTCAAATTTTTAACAGCAGATGCCCGGTTATTTATTTACCGCATACAAGCTGAAATTAGGATTCCTTACAAATTCATTGAAATCGTAGACTTTCAAATTACGTTAATTTATATCCTGCTTTTTTTCTTTTTTCTTTTTTTCTTTTTTTTGCATCGAATGGCTATTAAAAATTGGACACGTTACCAAGGCATTCAAAAAAAAAAAAAATCATTTCAAAAGGTTTTTTTTCTTCACTTTTGAAGAGACGCTTCTTTAGTAAATCAAAAGACAATTTTTTGCTCAAAACTGTTCTACGACATAAAGCGCAATAACCTAATAAAAATATATTCAATTCTCATTAGTAATATTTCTCATTTTTAATAAGTAGCATTTTTTACATTATTCGATGCAAAAAATGGCATGAATTTATGTAATTTGAAAATTTACAATTTCTATGGGAGATTCTGAGCCAATCAACTTACCATTGGTTGGCTGTTATATGTAGCATATGATATTCTTATGATTATGATGTTCAATCCATCACGAGGTTCACAATTTGGGACTGTTATGTTGTGTATATATGTATAGCACGAAATTTATATTTAAGGTAGAAAACACATTAAAATGTATATCATTTACACTTTAAAACATTTTGAGCATTGCTTAAACATAAAAGTGAGAATGTAGGAGAAAAATTGAATACCTAATCAAACAATAAGAATCTCGAGTTAAGTGTACCTCTGACAAATTTGGCACGTATGCAAAAGCGATGCGGATGGAGGAGCTACATCGTATGGGGTAGACAAGGAAGAATTGGTGTAACTATTTCTTGAATAGGGATTCTTTAAAGAGAGTAAACTATTCGAGCTCGTCAAGATCATTAGGGCCCAACCTATTCAACTGACCCGGATAGCCAATGGCACCCACGTCTGCGTATATCTCGAAAGTACCCAGGATCTATAGGACACGACGCACGATACAAAACTAGATCGTGCGCCTGGAGCTGCACCCATGATATGACACATAAGATCGTGCGCTCGGGATAAGCGGTCGTGAAGCCCGAAATATCCGTGCCCCTAACACCACGTTCCTTCAACTACCGATTCTCGAATATTCAGGGAATCAATTGATTGCTCCTCAAACTCTATAAATACCAAAGATCCTTCAGATATTAAGGTACGCTGATTAATCTCTCTAACATAACTCTGCACATTTACTCTCAAACAATACACTTACTTAAGCATCGAAGAGGGATTGTCGGCATCACCCCGACGCAGCTTACTCTTGCAGGGACTTGAATAAGGAGCATACGGGCGAATTACTGATCAACACATTACCTACCAGAATCTGTCTCAACAGATTGGCGTCGTATGAGGGAACGACTTGTATCGTTTTTATACTAAAAATCCATTTTGGTGAACACTAGATCATAAGCAAACAGAGTGTCCCGAGATGACTGAAATGCCTAGGAGGAAGGAAACTCCAACGACACCCAACTTAGTCACTAGAATGAATGAATGGAACAGATGGCCAAAAGCATAGAGGATTTGGCTACTATGAATGCCATCCTCCAGGCTT
Organism: Alnus rubra; assembly: GCA_028654335.1. NCBI lineage: Eukaryota > Viridiplantae > Streptophyta > Magnoliopsida > Fagales > Betulaceae > Alnus > Alnus rubra. The sequence goes on from JAJPGS010000518.1 coordinate 158,012, forward strand.
GGGTTCCGGAACTTCATCGGATAGTCACAAATTCAGAAAATCGAGAGGTTCGCAATAGTCACATCGGAGAGCATCGGAAGGAAGGAAGAAACGAAGGCAGCCGAGTTGAGGGGTCCGGAGAGCGAAATGACCGTGAGGAAGAAATCCCCGAAAATCTTCCCCTTCCTCAAACCGAGGCCGAAAGGGCGGTGCAAGGCATGATCGGCCGGTTAGAACAGAGGTGCAACATTCTAACCACAGCTATCCAACGAAACGACAAGGGAAAAGCTTCCCTAGTCGAAAATATTTTACAAAAAACTACCTCTCCAGTCACCGAGGATGTGGCCAACATTCTACTTCCCGAGAAGTTCAAAATCCTGGAGATTTCGTTCTATACAGGCCTTGAAGATCCCTCGGAGCATCTGGATAATTTCCGTGCCCACATGGACCTGCACCGAACACCCAAGATGGTGGCCTGCCAAGCCTTCCCACTTACACTCTTGGGCAATGCTCGCGATTGGTTTAGGAAACTTCCACCAAACTCCATCTGTCACTTCAAAGACCTCGAAAGGATATTTCTAACGCAGTTCATGGCCGGGAGGGTCAGAAGGAAGCCGTCTGGATCCTTGATGTCATTGCACCAGGGACCCGAGGAGTCTCTCAGAAACTTTTTCATGAGATTCAACCAGGCGAGGCTCGAAGCTGAAACAGCAACCGACGACTTCATATACGGAGCCCTCTTCCAGGGAATTCGAAAAGATGGTGCTCTTATGGCTGATATAGCCCGAAAGCCTCCACAGAATCTAGACGACTTCATGAATAAAGCCGAGAAGTACATCAACCAAGAGGAGACGCTCCGAGCCTTGCTAGGATCCGAGCAAACTCACCCATCCACCTCCGAAAAGAAAAAGAAGAAAAAGGATCCTCGGAAAGAAGAACGTAAGCACGTTCCAGAAGAAGAGGAGGCCAGGCCAAAGCGAGATTGGGAGTCGCTCAGAGGTCACAACTGGACCCCCGTCAATGCTCCCGTCATGGATGTTCTCCTGGAGATAAAGCAAGACCCTATGTACTGAAAGCCCAGGCCAGTACTCGTAAACCCGAATTCACCATATGCAGACCAGTATTGTGCTTTCCATGATACCACTGGGCATCGCACCGAAGCTTGTATTTCCTTGAGAATCCTGATAGAACGTTTCATATAGAATGGAAAGCTTGTCCGATTCCTTGCAAATCAATGAATTCTACCGGAACAAGGGCACGGTAACCGCCCCCAGGAAAATTATAATCGAATCCACCAGAATCAAAATAATCCCAGGAATGACCGAGGAAGAGATCAGGAAAGGGGCAGGGAACCAGAATGCAGGCTAGATCCTCAGGTCGCACGAGAAAGGAGCAGGAGCCGAGCTAGACTAGCACCACAGGAAAACCTTCCGGAGATACAGACGATTTCGGGGGATTTCGGAGGAGGAGGAAAGTCCAGTTTGGCTCGGAAGGCATATGCAAGGCAGATAAGGGATTTCGAGGTATACTCAGTGTAGAACCTCCAAAATCCCAAAAAACAAGTAGCCCAGACGATCGGGTTCTCGGATGATGATTATGTAGAGGTATCTCTCCCGCATAATGATGCTTTGGTATTAAGCTTAGCTATTGCCAACCACAAGATTCACCGCATCCTAATTGACACTGGAAGCTCAGCTGACATCCTCTATAGGTCAGCCTTTGAGCTCATGAAGATCGATCGAAGAAAAGTGATCCCAGTTAGGCATTCACTAGTGGGATTCACAGGAGAACAGGTGCTCCCGCTCGGGTCGATCGAGCTCCCGGTCATGGCCGGATCATATCCAAGGCAAAGGACTATAATGGTCCGGTTCTTAATAGTAGATCGACCCTCAGCTTACAATGCCGTTCTCAGAAGAACGGCACTCAATGATCTCCAAGCTGTAACCTCAACCCCCCACCTGAGCATGAAATTCCCCACCTGAGCATGAATTCCCCACCAAGGAAGGGGTCGGCATTGAAAAGGGAAATCAACGGATGGCCCGAGAATGCTACCACATAAGCTTGAAAAAGCTCCTTGAAGCCATGGGACTCGGAGAGAAGACCAAAGACGATGAAAAGTAACAATCACAGTTGGGGGAGCCGGTTGAGGAATTGGAAAATTTCGAGCTCGGCGACTCGAAGAAAAAGATCCAAGTAGGCTCGCAGCTTTCCACTGAAATAAAGAAGGCCTTGGTAGCATTCCTGAGACAAAACGAAGACGTTTTTGCATGGAGCCATGAGGATATGCCAAGGATACCTCCTTCTGTTATTGTCCACAGGCTAATGGTCGACCCGAGTCATCAACCGGTCAAACAGCGAAGAAGAAGTTTTGCTCCTAAGCGAAATCAGGCCGTAGCCGAGGAGGTACAGAAGCTCTTGAAGGCCGGGTTCATCCGAGAAGTAGACTTCCCGGAGTGGTTAGCCAACGTGGTTTTAGTCAAAAAAGCTACCAAAAAATGGAGAATGTGCGTTGATTTCACCGACCTCAACAAAGAGTGCCCTAAAGATAGCTTCCCCTTGCCTCAAATCGATATGTAGGTAGATTCTACATCCGGTCATGAACTCCTCACATTCATGGACGCCTTCTCGGGATACAACCAGATACACATGGACGAAACCGACCAAGAGAAAACATCCTTCATCACCGACCGGGGCTTATATTGTTATAAGATGATGCCATTCGGTCTAAAAATGGCTGGGGCCACATATCAGAGGTTAGTTAACAAAATGTTCCGAAGTGAAATCGGATGAAACGTTGAAGTTTATGTTGACGATATGCTTGTCAAGAGCATCCGAGCCGCCGACCAAATAGCAGATCTGAAGGAGACCTTCGAGACGCTGAGGAGTCACAAGATGAAGCTCAATCCAACCAAGTGCGCTTTCGGCGTCTCCTCCGGGAAGTTCTTGAGATTTATGGTCTCGCAAAAAGGAAGCCTTTGGGAAATTAAAAGAATATTTAACTAATCCGCCACTCTTGAGCTGCCCGGATGAAGGGGAAATACTCTATCTCTACCTAGCAGTATCTCCCTCGGTTGTTAGCTCAGCTTTAGTCCGAGAAGACTCTGGTATCCAAAAACTAGTGTATTTTACCAGCAAAGCACTCCATGGAACCGAGGAGAGGTACCATCGGATTGAAAAATTGGCCTTCGTTTTAATCGTCTCGGCACAGAGACTAAGGCCATACTTTTAAGCACATGCTATACGAGTGTTGACCGAGTATCCCATGAAGAAGATATTACGAAAGCCAGACCTCTCTGGTAGGTTGGTAAACTGGTCGGTAGAGCTGGGGCAATTTGTCGTAGAATTCCATCCTCAAACTTCCATTAAGGGTCAAGTCCTAGTTGACTTTCTCCTAGAGTTCAGTAATATACCCGAGAGCGAAGAACTGCCCAAGAATGAGACTTTGGTGGCATATGTAGACGGTTTCTCAGCTAACCGAAAAAGTTGAGTCGGTGTCGTCCTTGCAAGCCCGGATGGTGAAAAATTTCAATATGCGATCAAGTTGAACTTCATTACCACCAACAATGAAGCCGAACATGAGGCCATGTTGGCCGGGCTCTCTATAGCCCGGGAGATGGGAGCAAAGAACGTAGAAGTTAGAAGCGATTCTCAAGTAGTGGTAAGCCATGTTCAGGGACTTGCCGAGGCTTAAGGTGAAAAGATGATCCAATATCTCAGCAAGGTACGTGAATATCAGTCTAACTTTGACAGGACTGCTATGACAAAAATTCCACGGAAGGAAAAATGTCCAAGCTGATGCCCTTTCCAAGATGGGCTTTGGGACCGGGCCCAATGTCAAAACATCTACCAACGAAGTGGTGGTGTAGACCGAACCTTCAATCATCCCGAAGTTAGATATGATGGAAGTTGGAGAAAGATCAACCAACCCCGAGTGGGCCACTGATGTTGTTCAGTACCTCCGGAATGGATCCTTACCCGAGGACAAGCTGTTGTCTCGTAAGGTAAAAATGCTCTCAGCTCGTTATGTGCTTGTTGGAGGAGTACTCTACCGGAGAGGGTATACTGAGTCACTTCTCAAATGTCTCACAAACTCGAAGATGGAATATGTGCTCAAGGAAATACACGAAGGGGTCTACGAGAACCATTCAGGCTTTCGGATGCTAGCACACAAGGCAATGAGAGCCGGGTATTACTGGCCAAAAATGAACAAGGACTCAGTCAGGCTGGTCCAGCAATGCGACAAGTGTTAAAGGTTTGCTCAGGTAATGAGGAACCCCCCTGAAAAACTCAGTCTGATCACTTCGCCCTGGCCATTCGCAAAATTGGGTGTTGACATAGTCGGGCCCACGCCACCGAGTAAAGGAAAGCGGAAATTCCTTCTTGTCGCAGTAGACTATTTCACCAAGTGGGCTGAAGCCGAGGCATTCACCACCATCACCACTGACAACATGATAAAATTTCTTTGGAGCACGGTCATATGTCGATTCAGCATCCCACATGCTTTTGTTACTGACAACGGAAAGCAGTTTGACTACGGACCCCATTTCGTAAATGGTGCGCCGAACTTCGGATTCGAAATTATTATTCCACTCCGATTCACCCCCAGGCAAATGGGCAAGTGGAAGCCACGAACAAAACACTCCTCAAAACACTGAAGAAGAAGCTCGGCAGGAAGAAGGGAGTTTGGGCTGAGTATGTCCCGGAGGTACTTTGGGCCTACCATACCATGACAAGCACTCCCACTGGTGCTACTCCATTCTCTTTAACATACGGTTCCAAGGTGGTCATTCCTGCTGAAGTCGAATCACCAAGCTTCCGGGTATCACACTACAATCTGGAACTTAATGATGAAGGAATGAAGCTCAATATGGACTTGTTACAAGAAAGAAGAGATGAAGCACAGGTCACATGGGCAGCATACCAGGACTGAGCCACCCGATACTTCAATAAGACGGTAAACCCATGGAAGTTCCAACTCGGTGATTGGGTCTTGAGGAAGGTAAGCCCGATTACCAAAGATCCAACTAAAGGAAAACTCGGAGCTCAATGGGAAGGACCCTACAAAGTGATACGGTGTCATGAAAAAGGGGCATACCACCTGATCGATACATCTGACAGAAAACTATCGAAGGCATGGAATGCCAAGCATCTGAAGAAATACTTTATGTGAATCACCTGTAACCGTTTATGCTTTCAGTAAATTCAATTATTCCAGAATTTGTACAGATTGTATTATTAAAACTATTGTCTCGATTCAAATCAAACCGGCTCAAATCAAGTCAAATCAAATCAAATCAGGTGGTGTTCCTCAGTTTGAAACACAACCGACTCGGAGCACGCAAATCGGTCATAATCCTCGGTAATGACTCAAACATTCTTAAATTTGTCTAAGTCATTAGGGGATGACTCGGTTCAAGTTGAACCAGATCAAATCAAACCAGCTCAAATCAAATCAAGTGTTGTGTTCCTCGATTTGGAACACACGACTCGGAGCACGCGCACCAGTCATGTTTCTCGGTAATGACTCAGACAAATTCAGCAATTTGCCTAAGTCATTAGGGGTGACTCGGTTCAAGTCAAAGCAACTCAAATCAAATCAAATCAAATCAAGTATTGTATTCCTCGGTTTGAAACACAACCGACTCGGAGCACGCACACTAATCATGTTCCTCGGTAATGACTTAGAAAAATTCGACAATTTGTCTAAGTCATTAGGGGGTGACTCGGTTCAAGTCAAACCAGATCAAATCAAACCGGCTCAAATCAAATCAAATCAAGTGTTGTGTTTCTCGGTTTGAAATGCAACTGACTCGGAGCACGCACACCGGTCATTGGTGATCTTGACTCGGTTAAAGTCAGACTAGATCAAATCAACTCAACTCGGCAGCTATTCAACAAGCAACTATTCAACACATTAAATTAAAACAGTAATTTTAATTGCACAATAGTAACTTTGGTTACAAGTTAATTGGGTTGTTAAACTTTGAAATCTTACTTCAAATTACAAAAAAAAATAATAATAATAATTAAAAAAAAAATTACAAAATAGGGCGACCAGCTGAGTCCCTTTCATCCTCAGCTTCAACCTCCCCGGTTTCTTCATTCCCGGGAGTACATTCAGAGACTAAAGGCCCGAATGTCAAATCATCTCAAAAAGGATTTGGAGCGTCCTCGGTCCAATCCATCACTTCCGGAAAGAACTCCATGCCCAAGGTTTGAAGCTTGTTGGTAGCAGTCTCCGGCATCCCGATAAGATTGGGAGTCACAGTCTCCGGATCGACCTTGAAAACTTCCGGGTGAAGAAGCATAGTCCTCAAGCTCTCAAATCCCCAGTTTGATCCTCGGCCCCAGCTGAGGCCTCGGAGCCAGGGAACCAAGTCGAGTTGCTTCTTCAAGCTCTTGGATTTGGACTTGTAATGATGGCTCCTCTTCCGAAGCTTCTTGTGCCTGGCATGAGCCTCATTTTGCCTCTCAGTTAAAGCCTGCTTATCGGATGCTAGTGAGTCCCTCTCCATCTGCACCTCTTGTACCCGAGCAGTCAAAGCTGTCTTGGCTTCATTAGCCTCGGTCAGGTTGGTCAACACCTGATCGAGGGTCTTTTCAGTTTCTAGAGCTTGGGCACGAGCCTCTTCTGCCTGCTTTCGAGCTAAAACCAGATCCTGGTCCCGAGCCTCAATAGTCCAATCTCGGATCTGAATTTCCTTTTTTAAGGCCTCGATTTCAAACTCTAAATCCTCAGTCTAAGAGATCTCAAATTCCAGCTCCTGAATCCGGAACTGCATCTCGGCAACCTTGGCCTTCAAAGAAAGTTGACTCTCGGTAGATACTCGGTGATCTCGCCACAAAGCAACCGACCTTATTATGCTCTAAAAGAAAAAAAAAAAAAAAATGTGGGTGTGTAAGCAGAAAAATAATAAGTGTAAAGTTATTTTCGCCTCATGAAGCTTACTTGAAGTTGGGCATGAAGGAGTGCCTCCACAAGTTCCCCCGAGGACTCGGTCCCGGACATAGATGAAGACTCCTTCGGGAGTATCTCCAGCAGGGCCTCTAAGGGACAGGCCAGTAAGCCCTCCCTCAGTGAAGCTATCAGTGCTCCCTGTCGGGACGTGCTGGCTTCCCCGCGGCTGGGCAAGGGGTTTTGATCCTCAGGCTAAGGTTCCTCAAGGTCCTCGGCTCTTGGGGGGTCTATCACCAGGTTGGGATCAAAGCTTTCTCTGATCAGCTCCTGCAAATCCGCCACCCCGGATTCTAGATGATCTTCGGGTTCCATCACCATACGGTCCCCGGATGTCAATGCCGCCTCAGGCTCCAAGAGAGTCTTGATGTCTCCAATCGTGGATTGACTTAAAGGCTCCCCAGTGTTTGGCGCCTCTAAAGTAGAGGAGTCCAGAAGAGAGCATTTTGCCGGGATCTCCTGTATGGCCGAAACGGTTGGCAGTATAAAGCGTGGGGGACGGAAGAGGAGTTCCACTTCACTTGCTAGAGTAAGCGCATACAGTTCTTGATCCGAGGCGAAGCGGTTCCTCTTCAGTCACTCATGCACCTTTTCCTTTCCTTTGCGCTTGACCGACTCTCAAACCTCCTCCTCGGATTCTTCGTGTTCATCTTCTATTTGGATCACATTAAGGGCGGGTGCCTGAGTAATCCCTGCCGAGCAATCCCCGGGCGAATCAGCTCAAGTCTCCTCCTCGAAAGCCTCAGTCGATTCTTTCCCAGGTTCAATTACTTTGGCAAGGGTGGCCGAAGCAGAAGTTGTGGAAATCTCCTTCTCGGAAGCCTCCGTTAGCTCGGTCGCAAGTTCACTCACTTTGGAAGAAATGGCCACGGTAGAAACCCTGACCGGTCGACCCTCGGATATAACCACCCCTTTTGGGATGGTTGCTGATTTGTTGACCATCTTCAGCTTAGAAGAACCTATCATCGGTTTCGTGCTCCTCTTCGGCCCAGGAGCAACTTCCGAGGCCTTGGCCCGAGGGGTAGCTGCTACTTCGTTCCCAGATTTCCTCACCATAGTTTTTCCTTTCTGGTCACACCAAACTTTGCCGGTGGGGATTTGGTATTTGAGAACTTTCCGCTTGTTCTCTTCAGTGACAATATTGTCGTAGTCTATCTTCACGGCATTCCCCGGGGTTTGGGAGAACGTCAACATAGTTGCAACCCTCCTCCTCCCGGTTGCATTCAAGGCTGGAGCCTCCCTCAAATCAGCTTGGATGGGTCTCCATTCTCGAGGCATCCTCTGGTTGTCTGGCAAGGGTACGACCGACTCCCAGTCACCCGAGACCCTGAAGAACTCGGATCTCCACGCTCGGTTGTTGGAGTAATTTGGGGAAGGGTAGATAAAGATTGGGTTGTTCCTAACGGTGAACTCTACGACCCCCTCTCTTTTGTAAGTAACCCTGTACACATTGAAGAATTTCGGAATCATCATCCGAGCTTCAAGTACCGAGCGCCATAGAATGAAGGATGCGAAGAGATATCTCCACACATTCGGTGCTATCTGACTCGGGCAGATGCCAAGGAACAACACCAACTCCCGGGTGATATCTAGAAATGGGAACCAAACTCCTGCCAGCAGCATCCGTTCGTAAAGAACAACGTCACCACCTTGGATCTCCCTACTAACCGGATTCTGAAAATATAGCAGAACCGAGGGGAGGATGTCATAGTTATTCCGAAGACAGAACTCGTCCCCAACCGAAACCTTGGCGACCCCGTGGTGGTCAAAAGGCACTAGAGACGGAGGAACCGCATCGCTGGGAGCCGGTTCATCACCTTGATCGGCGACGTCTTCGTTTTAGGAGAAGACCTCCTCTTCTTCAAGTTCCCGAACGTCGACCCTTTGAAACTCTTCCATGTCAAAAATTTTGTAAGAAAGTGAAGAAAGAATGTTGGGAAAAGTCTAAAAGGAATCGAGAGAAAGAGTTTTGAAAATTCAAGAAAAGTTCAGTGAGAAACACCAAATGCGGAGGAATAGGTATTTATACAGGGGAATGACCCGGGACAGTCGGTTACCAATAACCGGGAGCTCGAGGGACTAGCACTATTTCCATCCTTCGAAACCAGCAGGCGAAAGGACTCCAGTTTCTCACCTGACAGCCTTAGTACACCTCAAAAGCTGAATCGGCGTCGAGTCGCATTAAATGCGCCTGTCGCCTATGTCAGCAAGCTCTGACACCCGAGATCTTTGATATGAAGTTTAAAATTCAAATTTCAAAAAGTACGGGATTCTCCTGAAAAGCGCGGGATTTTCAAAAATGAAGCCAAAGGCTTTCGGGTCAATATTACTCGGTTGAAGCAGCAAATAAAGTGAACATCCAGTTACACCACTGGCTCAGTGTAGAAATATATAAAAGGCCCGTCGACTGTTCTCGGCGGTATGCTTCTGGCCTAGTCTCGAAATATAAAGCAAGTTGCGATTGATTGATGGTTCTTAAATTCTATTAAAGCACAAAATTTGCATAAGAGAATTGGGGGGTAACTGTTAGGGATAGTATAGGCCTTCTCTGGTGTCAAGCCCAACTCGAATGCCAGGCCCAGTAGGTCCACCCGACCAAGTTAATACGGTTCAAGAGAGTAATCTATCCAAGCCCGTCAAGATCATTAGGGCCCAACCTATTCAACCGACCTGGGTATCCGACCCGGATAGCCAGTGGCACCCACCTCCGCGTATATCTCGGAAGTACCCGGAATATGACACATAAGATCATGCGCCCGAGATAAGCGGTCGTGAAGCCTGAAATATCCGTGCCCCCGAAACCACGCTTCCTTCAACTACCGATTCCCGAATATTTAGGGAATCAATTAACTGCTCCTCAAACTCTATAAATACTAGAGACCTTTCAGATATTAAGGTACACTGATTAATCTCTAACATTACTTTGCACATTTACTACCAAACAATACACTTACTTAAGCATCGGAGCGGGATTGTCAGCATCCCCCTGACACAACTTACTCTTGCAGGGACTTGAATAAGGAGCATACGAGCGAATTACTGATCGACACATCACCTACCGGAATCTGTCTCAACAACAATGTCAATGTCCCCCCCAAACTACTAATTGTGTCAATATCCACCTAATGACAAAAACACCCTTCATAAAATTATTAAAATAAAATAAAAACTAAAAAAAAAATTATTAAAAAAAATAAAATAACAAAAATTTATACAGAAATAATAAAAATTAAAAACTGTTTTTTCTTTTTCGTTTGTTTTTTTTAAAAAAAAAAATGTTTTTATAAAAAAAAAATTAAAATTAAAATTGTCTTTTTCTTTTTTTTCTTTTTTTCTTTTTTTAAAAAAAAAAAAAAAAAAAAAAAAAAAAAGAGGGTCAGGTGATCGTCTTTTGCCTCTCATCACTTTTCTTCCTTTTTTCGGTTCAAAGAGTGGTAGGGGTAGACTTTTCTTCCTTCTTTATCTTTTTATTTTACTTTATTTTATTTTTTATTTTTTAAACATAAAGCTCTACTTCTTCATTGACAGGATAAAAATTGATCCCAACATTACAACAAAATTAGGATCCAAGGACTTGAAGGTCCCTAATAATAATCCCCAAAATACAAGGAGGAATTTCTTCTAACCAAACATCATCAACAACATTAGTCATTGCAGTCTTAGTCAGAATATGAGCAGCTTCTTTCAGACCTCTACTACATGAACAAAAGAATATGTTCTAAAAAAACCCACCTCATTTCCAATGTCTTCAACCAAATGACCAACGCTCGAAAGAAAAGATGGATTAGAATTCACCTCTTTAATAACATTCAATGCATCTCCTTCAAAAAATCCTACTTTCTTCCTAAAGTTACTGCATACGTTGCTGCGCGCCATTATTTATGCTGTATGAGGATCCGTGGATATAGGATAGAAAAACGTTTAGCACCCAACAAGTGGCCCATGGAGTCCCTTCTTTGTCTTCCTAGTTGCATTAACGGAAATTGTTTGTCGAAATGCCTTTTACGCAGCTTATTTTAGACTTTCTGTTTCTCTTCCTCTTTTTCTTTTTTCTTTTTTTTTTTTTCCTTTTTCTTTTTTTTTTTTGACCTTTTCGTAGTAATAATGCTTATTTCACCCGACCTTACCACTTTCTTTTGTCTTTTGTGATATGGTGGACCTTCATACCATGATGGGAATGCAAACTTTTGAAAGCCAACATCCTTTGCTTTTTTTTCTTTTAGCCATTGTTTTCTTTTCCTTTCTTTTTCTTTTACTAAAGCTCTATTTATTTACTAAATTTCAACTGATTGCACTATCACTAGCACACTGCCCCGGATTTTATTTTTATTTTTTTTAGAAAAATCCATTGGTATTTCATAAACATAACGTTTTGGTTGAAACATAATTTGTTTTTTCCATTTCTTTTGTATCATACGTTTTATCCATGCCCAAACATGTTTATAAAAGTGTAGTAATTAATTATATTGTTTTGATCACAAATTCAATATGGGTGTTTCTTGATTTCGCACAAGGGTTTTAAATAATATTAATAATAATAGTAATAGCTTAAATCCTAGAATTTTATTGTAGTAGCAGGCCAAATAAATGAAAATATCTCACAATGAGTTACTGTTCATAAAGAAATTAAATGATTATAGGGCTTGTTTGGCAAGAGAATTAAAATTCTCCCTTCCCCTCTTCACTAATCCCAAAAACAATCAATTTCAAAACATTCTAACTTTATATCACATCAATAATATTTTTTATTTAAATAAAAAAATTCACTACAATACAAAACTTTTTCACTTTTCTATATAAATTCTTTTTACTTTATATCTCATCTATCACTTTCAACTCCCACTACCAATTCCCCTTCCCTTACCAAACAAGGTCATATGGTTTTGTAAGAAATATAAGCGGTCATAAAACTGCATATATATATATATATATATAGAGATAATTTGGCTTTCTAAAAAGAATTTCTAAAGGAATAATATTTATAAGTTAATAACATGGAAGATTAATTTCAAATATCTTATCAATCCATTCTCAACTGACTAGTAAGCCTAACCCGTAGTTGTATTAGTATGCTTTCTTAGTTGTGGGTACGAGGGTAGTAATTCCTATACTCAAATGATTAGCTAGCTATCAAGAATTTGTCTTAACTGCATTCAGAGATGAAGGAAGTGAATCTTCTCCCCCTTCTAAGATCATTTCATGTCATATTATTTTATATATTGTTTCTAGTGCTATAGATATTTTGATTTGAATAATTGTTTGTTTAATGTAGTGTGAAGTTACCTTGCTTTCATAAAAGGTCTCCAAAGAGATTTTTAAAATATAAGGTTGTTTATGAAAAAATTATAACATGTGTTGGCTTTGCAACACATCATCGTGCTACTATGAGAATCTATTTGTATTTTTAAGAGATTAATGTTTATGCAAATGATTTGTATATAAAAAAATTAAAAATTAAAAAAAAAAGGGTCATTACAGCAAAGGGTACAATCGGGGCAATTATTAATCACTAATGACCAGATAACTACATACCAGATTATAATGAGTGAAATGATCTTTCAATTAGGCACTTATTCAAACTTGATAGTATAAGAAATTGCTAAAAGATGCTCAAACTTAAAAGCGATTGGCGGTTAATAACCAACATTCAATAACCGCATAACCATCCATTATGATTAATTGCTAACCAGCCTAACAGTTGTCATAATGATTTAAAAGTTATTACCACCTAAACTGATTGCGGTTGTGGTTAGGAGTGAGCAACCGCAATCGCTTGTACACTCTTATGGCCACCTATTAAAAATAAAATAAAAAATACTTGTCCTTGATATGCATAAAAATAGGATAGGCCAACTTGTAAAAGAAAAAAGAAAAAAAAGGGAGTTGCGTAAAGTAGTGTTTCACGCACATCCCCTCTCCCATTTCTTTTCAGGATTAAATGCTTTATAATCCTTTGTTAATACCAGTGATTTAAGTCAAAATTAAACGAATTCCTGAGTTTCAAAAAATGTGTTTCATTCAATATCATAATTGCGTTCCATGTCAAGCTAATAAGTAACTTATCACATATCTTATATGTCTCATTAATATTATTAAAAAATTTAAAACAAAAACAAACTAATATATATATATATATATATATATATATATATATATATATATATATATATATATATATATTAAAAATCTGGAGTGGCTCGAGCAACCCCTATATATGAGAAGGGACACCTGTCACATTGTAAGTGAATATGAAGTGGCAGTCGTTAAATAATTGGACGGAATGTAAACAAAAGTACTAACTAGGTTTATATAATCATTTGCAATAGTTTTTAAAACTGTGATATATATATTTGATTTCAAGTCATTAAAACAAAAGAAAGGCATTTGTGGTTTAATGACCTTAAACCTTGATATGGAAAAGGCATTCGACTTTATAGAATGACATTTTCTCTTCAAAATTTTGAAATTGCTCGGTTTTAACTCAATTTGGATACGTTGGATTCAACAATGTTTATCCACGATTTCTTTCTCTATTTTGATGGATGGTTCCCCATTTGGAAAATTCTCTCCATTTTGCGGTTGAAGGCAAGACGATCCTTTAACACCTTACCTTTTTATCATGGGATCGGAAATACTCTCTAGGCTCATCCTTAGAGAAGAAAAACGGGAAAAGAAATCATGGCATCAAAATTTCAAAGCTTGATAGAAGAAGCTTAACCTCTATCAAGAGTTGTCCTTATACCTACTGTATTTGGTGAGGGAAAAGGTCAATTTTGCAAAATTTGGTATCTTGTTCAGCAAAAATTGCAACCCCTCAATTCAAGGATCCATTATATCTACCCTCTTTTTATCCATAGAAAAAAAAAAAAAAAAAAAAAAAAAAAAAAAAAAAAAAAAGGAAAAAAAAAATTGCCTTTGAGGATCTAAAAACCAAGATATCTGACCGCATTTCTGGTTGGAAATCTAAGTTGCCCTCTGAAGCTGGGTAGGACAACATTGATCCAAACTGTGGCTAATGCAATTCCTACATACACAAATTACAATGACCTTGTTCTTTTTCCTAAATCCTTTTTGTCTTGAGCTTGATTGGAAATTTTGGTGGGACTTCCCACCAAAAAAAGAATAAGAATCTCACTCTCTTGTCTTAGAAAAGCATTTATACTCTTAAATCTGTTTGGGGTCTTGGTATTAGAACTATGAAATTTCAAATCAAAGCACTCTTGTCCAAGTTAAGTTGGAAAATTCATTCAAATCATGATCTTTTTTGGGGTCGGGCTCTTAGAGCTAAATATTTGAGAAATGTAAAGCTTTTTGGAATATTCCCCCATCAAAATTGGTTCCTCTTGGCTTTGGAAGGGCATTCTCAAAAATAGGCCTGTGATTGAGAAAGGGGCATGTTGGGCTGTCTCTAGGGGTTTAGGTCTCAACATTTGGTATTCCCGTTGGGTTGGAACTTCCTTTTCTGCCCTCCTAATCTCAATGTTTCGGATCTCATTGAAGATAATTCCATTTCTTGGAATTCATCTCTTATCCATAACATTTTTTCTGCCACCCAAATCCTTAACATCCACCTACCTCTCTTCCCAAGAGATGATAGATTAGTTTGGGCCCCTTCCCATGAGTTGCTTATCCAATCCTAAAACTACACAACTTCTCCTTTAGACAACACGGATTGGACCCTTCTTTGGACCTAAACACTCCAACATGGACACAAGCAGCTCCTTTGGAAAATCAGTTGAAATTATTTTTCAGCTATTTGCTCATTTAAACAAAAAAATTAAAAATTAAAAATTGCACAAGCAATTGATTTTTAATTATTAGTCAATAAAATATTTTACCATCCATTGATTTTTTATTGATTTTTACTGTTTGTGTTTAACACAATATAGTTTTCATACGTTTAGGACCCTCTGAATTTAAGACAAGTTACCATTTGACTAAAAGGAAATCTTGTTTCATAATTGCTTTTATTACCGTTTGACTTTATGGTCATGTGCCTAATTAGAAGGAAAATTAACTTGCTTTAACCCCCTTTTACGGCTCTGAAAGTTGGACATAATCAAGCTTTCTAGTATTTTATATATGGTTTGATCTTCTAACCATTTGGTCTTTGTAACTTCTTTGTGGTAGTTAGAAAACTATTGTATGAATATTCACACGATGAGTAATGTTTCTTGCATAACTTTTATACAATTCTAATAATTTTTTTTTAAGATTAATTATTGAATATTTAAGGCCTACATGTAAGAAAACAAATATAATGATTGATCATAAAAAATAAAAAAAAATAAAAAAAAAAAGTAATTATAGTTGTGCAAGAAACATTATTCTTCAAACAATAAGCAAAAAAAGTAAGTATATTATAGCACACCAAATAGCACTATAATGAGATATATTTTCATATGTACGTGTATATATATTCCATTCAATTTTTGTTTTTTTTTTGGTATGGTTATTCAGTTTTACTTAATTCTAGTCACTTATTTATCTTTAGTGCGGTTAAAAGCTTCTCGTACCACATCGATCGTTCCATACTTTCTCATTTTTATTTTTTTTTTATAACATTATTATAGTTTTTGTAATACTTGGGGATTGTTATTGTGTGTTACAAACTATTGCTTCAAGAATGGTACGTTTGGTCGTTCCTCAAAATCAAAAGCAACATGGGACATTGAGAGTTCCATTGCATGTCTATTCACTAGGAGAATAGTCAATGGGGCTTCAAAATTAGAAACAATAATTTTTTGCCTCAGAAAATAGGACTACTCGAATTATCGCAAATCATTACACAGAGAAAATCTATGTTGTCTCTATTTTTTTTTTTTTAGGAAAAATTATATTATTAGTCCCTATAGTTTGTCTAAATTACAAATCACTTCTTATAGTATTAAAATTAATTCTGAAATCAATGTGGTTTGTCTAATTTACAAACCGTTCTCTAGAGTCAAATTCTTTTGAAAATTTTGACAGATTTCATTAGGCACCACATTAGCACTAATAAAATAGCGACACGTGTCACTCTTAATAAAACAAATATAAATATATTAAAAATATAAATAAAACTTAAAAAATTATTTTTTTTAAAAAAATAAAAATAAAAATTGGAAAGGAAAAAGTGGCCACGCACCAGCTCAGAGGTGGCCGCCTATAGGTGGTGTGCAGCCATCCCCAAAGCCGAATAGTGACCCACAAACCACCCCTAAAGGAACTTAGAGACGGCGCGATATGTGAACCGGCATATTTGGTGGGAGAATAGTCGATGGGGCTTCAAAATTTGCCTTCTATACTATTGTTGCTCATCACCGCAATACCACATCTAGCAACAAAGCAAGAAAGGCAAACACATCATATCTGGCCGGTCGTAGGCATTAAACTCCGAATCCAGTATGAGATTTTTTTGCATGCCTAGATATCTCTATGTACAACAGTTTGTTCCCACTCCTCATGTAACCTTTGACGATGCTGGACCTTTGCCCCCAGATTAGGATTGTTTTAGGCATATCAAAGAGGTACTTCTCCAAGCTTCCATTCTTCAAGTCCACTTCAGTTGGGCCATGGGGCTTACTCGATGCAAACACTATATTCTCAGACCCTCAAACAATTAACTCTTTGTCTTTCTTCTGATTTTTCTAAAACAAACGCTGATTATTTTGTCCCGCGCGTCATCTCGTTTGAATAAAATTAAATCTTGACCGTTCAAAATTTTAACAGCAAATGCCTAGTTATTTATTTATAGCGTATAAGCCGAAATCAGGATTCCTTACAAATTCATTAAAATTGTAGATTTTTAAATTACGTTAGTTTATATCATTTTTTTTTTTTTTTTTGCATCGAATGGCTATTAAAAATTAGACACGTTACCAAGGCATTCAAAAAAAATAATCGTTTGAAAAGGGTTTTTTTCTTCACTTTTGAAGAGACGCTTATTCCTTAGTAAATCAAAAGACAATTTTTTGGTTAAATCTTTTCTACGACGTAAAGCTCAAGAACCTAATAAAATATACTCAAATCTCATTAGTAACATTTCACATTTTTAATAAGTAACATTTTTCACATTATTCAAAACAAAAAATGGCATGAATTTACGTAATTTGAAAATCTACAATTTCTATGGGGGATCTGAGCCAATCAACTTACCATTGGCCGGCTGTTATATGTAGCATATGATATTGTTATGATTATGATGTTCAATCCATCACAAAGTTCACAATTTGGGACTGTTATGTTGTGTATATATGTATTGTACGAAATTTATATTTAAGGTAGAAAACACATTAAAATGTATATGATTTACACTCTAAAACATTTTGATCATTGCTTAAACCAAAAAGTAAAATGAAAAACAATAAAGTGATAACATAGGAGAAAAAATGAATACCTAATCAAACAATAAGAATCACAAGTTAAGTGTACCTCTGACAAATTTGGCACGTATGCAAAAGCGATGCAAATGGAAGAGCTACATCGTATGGGGTAGACAACGAAGATTTGGTGTAACTATTGCTTGAATATGGATTCTTTAAAGAATCCATATTCAAGCAATTCCTCCCTCATGGTTACTAAAAATACTGAAAATAGGAAGTGACATTGCTTGTCTACTCACTGCTGGAGTAAGATGTGTTGGTCCCGGCATATCTGATGGGAGAATAGGCAATGGAGTCTCAAAATTGAGAACATGAATTGTTTCTCTTATTGAAGGCCGAAGGTTTCGATCGGGGTGAGCACACCAAAGCCCAACAATCATCAAACGCTCCATTTGCTGCTCATCAAAATCTCCATCAAGCCTTGGGTCAGCTGCTTCAAGTACCTTTCCTATTCCATAAAGCTCCCAAACCCACTCCACCAAGACTACTTGTTCTTGAGGGGCATTGGTCATGATTGGTTTTCTTCCACAAGCAATCTCCAAAGCGACAATTCCAAAACTATAGACGTCTGACTCCTTGCTAGCATTACCGGATGTGACACATTCAGGAGCCATGTAGCCCATCGTGCCTGCCAAAACAGTGGTTTGTGACCCTT
Organism: Alnus rubra; assembly: GCA_028654335.1. Classification (NCBI taxonomy): domain Eukaryota; kingdom Viridiplantae; phylum Streptophyta; class Magnoliopsida; order Fagales; family Betulaceae; genus Alnus; species Alnus rubra. The sequence goes on from JAJPGS010000518.1 coordinate 175,965, forward strand.
TCACATGGTCCATAAGCCTAGCTAGCCCAAAATCTCCAAGCTTAGCATTAAAGTTTGAATCAAGCATAATGTTGCTCGATTTTATATCCCTGTGTACCACGCATTGTTCCCACTCCTCGTGCAAGTAAAGCAACGCTAACGCCAATCCTTGAGCAACTTTGTACCTAGTTTCCCATATCAATAAGCTTTCTTCTGTAAAAAGATGTGAATCTAGACTTCCATTGGGCATGAACTCATAGATGAGTAAGAGTTCTCCTCTTTCATGGCACCAGCCAATCAGTTGCACCAAATTCCTGTGTCTCAGTCGACTAATGATTTTAACTTCTGATGCATACTCTTTTATCCCTTGTTTAGACTGTTTTGACACCCTCTTAACAGCAATGAAGGAGTTTGAGTCTTGTAAAAACCCTCTATAAACCCCACCAAATCCACCCTGACCCAGCTTCTCTTCATCATTGAAATTATTCGTGGCACGAGCCAATTCTTTAAATGAGAACCTCTTCGGTCCTGTTTCCCTTTCAAATTCTTCATCCATGCACCTGTCAAAGGCAAGATCCTCTGCTGTATAACTATTTTTCCTCTTCCACAAGCAAAACAGAATTAAAGCAAACCCACCAACCAAAAAAGACCCACCAACACCCAACCCAATGGCTAATCCCAACCTGTTGCTTTTCCTTGGTTTGGTTACAATATCTTCCAAAGTTGAAGTAAAATTCCATGTGCGAATGGTATGCATTGCAGTATCTCTTCCTGTTGCGGCTGTGAATCCAAAAGTTACCCATTCAGGCAAATAATCTCTCAAATCAATCTTATAAGAAAGGGACTGCCATACCGTAGCATTGTTTATGAGACCAGTGAAGAGAACACTCAAATTATGAGAACTAGAATTATAAGTAATCCTAGCTTCATTAGTTCTCCCTTCCGTAATAGAAATATTAGCCCCCAACCATGAGACATTAGCAACAGATTCCATGGAGTTTATATCAATACCTACATGTACGCTGGGCGGATCCCATTCTTTGTTTGAAAAGATGTCAAACTCCACCGCCACAAAATGATTGCCCGTCGTGTTTAATGTCTGGTTACGCCTACAAAGACCCATAGCGCCACCATCGCTGTCTGTAGTAGTAGTCGAACCATTAGGTGCAAGGAAGAACGCAAGCCCATCTCCATAGTAAGTAATATTAGTATTCTCTCGCGAATCAATGACAAAGGAAAAATCGGTAGTGAAATCTGTGAGGTTTCTGGATGTCTTGTCCCACAGGTGCATGGGCCTGACATACGTGGCTCGACCAACAGACGTTCCAGACCATCCTTTGACCCTGCTGCCGGTGAGATGGATGTCTTGGTTTTCAACGTAAGATCTGTCGCATCTTAGAGGGGAGTCACAAGAATCAAAACTGGTGAAGTTGAAGAATAAAGCACTCGTAAATGGGCGTAGTGGTGAGAAGAAATCGGTGACAATTAATAAGAGATAAAAGAGGATTAGAGGCTTTGGAAATGGGAAATGTTTGATTTTGTAGCTGTAACAAGCCATGATTGGAACTTGGAAGGAAGGTGGTTGGGTTTGATGAGAAGAAATTGCAGATTGTCATAAAAGTAAAGATAACAATTGTGAGGCCCATATAGACGGATTGGGATCCCCTCAGATTTTGCAAAAATCTGAGAATCTCAAATTTTAAAATCGCAGCCGTTATTTGCATCTAAAGAACCAAAACTAGCCACGTTTTCAAATTTCAAAGTTTAAACAACTCCGCCAACATCTAAAATCTAAAAACAAGTAACAAGAGCTGCTACCAAAAAAGCGTCCAGAGAGAAAAGAAAGAAGAAGAGGAGGAAAATGGAGGGCGAAGAGAAGCGTTCCAGTATACTCTCCAGAAGATCGTGTGCTCCAACACCTCCTGCTTCAAGCTCCTCTTCCTTCACGTCCAAGTCCCCGACAAAGACGCTTCTCTCTCTGTGATATGTGCTTATTATGCTCTGTGTTGTAGTTGCCGAGAAAATGGAGGACCGTTTGAGCAACGTTTTATTTAAGTAAAGGTTTGTGTATTAAAGGAAGACGAACATGTAACCAACAGAAATCCAACTACATAAACCTTACCCACTAAATAAATAAATAAAAACACGCAGGGAACAGAGCATCTTGTTTTGATCCTCTACGACTTACCGGGTTCGTCAGTGTAATCCTTCAAATAAAGAGAAAATCACAGTTAATGAAGCACTTAATCAATGGCTCCAACATGTAGTTGGGGAAATGAATGCCCGTTGGTTGGGGAAGGAGATGCAGAAGGTGGAATTGAATGGGGTATGCGAAATACCTCGTTATGCCGTTCCCACGAACTGAACCGCTGCCTAGTGATCCAGATCTGGCCGGGACCCATCCTGAAACACCAGTGAGAACTGGAAAGTCATGAAGAGTATACTGAGCATAATATATAACAATGATCGAAGCAACAGAAATATGATATTTTCTCGGCAACTACTACACAGAGCATAATAAGCACATATCAGAGAGAGAGAATCGTCTTTGTCGGGGACTTGGACGTGAAGGAAGAGGAGCTTGAAGCAGGAGGTGTTGGAGCGCACGATCTTCTGGAGAGTATACTGGAATGCTTCTCTTCGCCCTCCATTTTCCTCCTCTTCTTCTTCTTTCTTTTCTCTCAAGACGCTTTTTTGGTAGCAGCTCTTGTTTTGGAAGCTCTCTTTTTGTTTTTAGATTTTAGATGTTGGCGGAGTTGTTTAAAATTTGAAATTTGAAAACGTGGCATGTTTTGGGATCTTTAGATGCAAATAGCGGCTGCGATTTTAAAATTTGAGATTCTCAGATTTTTGCAAAATCTGAGGGGATCCCAATTGAAGGTGAATTTTCACGTGCTTTTGAGACAACCGGATACAAACAGACACCAACATATTCCTTAATAAATATATGTCAAAGTAGCCGCATGATAATAATTTATAATTTATAATTAAATTGGGATTATATTTTATTTAAGAAAAATAGTACACATAAGTCCTTCAAATTACAACCACATTGCTAATGTCTTTCTAAGTTATTAATTGTGTCAATGTCCACCTAATGACAAACATACCCTTCATTAAATTTTTAAAATAAAATAAAAAATAACAAAAATTAGTAAAAAAATAGAAAATAACAAAAATTTATACAAAAATAATAAAAATTAAAAACTGGTTTTTCTTTTTTCTTTTTTATTTTTTTTTACCTTTTGTAGTAAAAATGCTTATTTCACCCGACCTTAACACTTTCTTTTGTCTTTTGTGATATGGTGGACCTTCATACCATGATGTGAATGCACACTTTTGAAAGCCAACATCCTTTGCTTTTTTTTTCTTTTAGCCATTGTTTTCTTTTCTTTTTCTTTTACTAAAGCTCTATTTATTTACTAAATTTCAACTAATTGCATTATCACTAGCACACTGCCACGGATTTTTTTTTTTTTTTTTTAGAAAAATCCATTGGTATTTCATAAACATAACGTTTTGGTTGAAACATAATTTGTTTTTCCCATTTCTTTTGTATCATACGTTTTATCCATGCCCAAACATGTTTATAAAAGTGTAGTAATTAATTATATTGTTTTGATCACAAATTCAATGTGGGTGTTTCTTGATTTCGCACAAGGGTTTTAAATAATATTAATAGTAATTGTAATAACTTAAATCCTAGAATTTTAATGTAGTAGCAAGCCAAATAAATGAAAATATCTCACTATGAGTTATTGTTCATAAAGAAATTAAATGATTATATGGTTTTGTAAGAAATATAAGCGGTCATAAAACTGCAGGTATATATATATATATATCGTAGTATATTTTCTGCATTAATTTCCAAACGTTTTGTAGTATAAAGATTTCACAGTTTCATATGAGATAATTTGGCTATCTAGAAAGAATTTATAAAGTATTAAAATTTATAAGTTAATAACATGACAAATTAATTTCAAATATCTCATTAATCCATTCTCTCAACTAACTAGTAAGCCTAACCCGAATTTGTATTAATATGCTTTCCTAGTTATGGGTAAGAGGGCAGTGATTTGTTTAAACGTGTACTCGAGTGATTACTTAGTTATTAAGGATTTGTCTTAGTTGCGTTCAAAGAAGTAAGTAAATCCTCTGCCTCTTTTAAGATTATTTTATGTCATGTTATTTTATCTATGTTTCTAGTGCTTATAGATATTTTGATTTGAATAATTGTTTGTTTAATGTAGTGTGAAGTTACCTTGCTTTCATAAAAGGTCTCCAAAGAGATTTTGAAAACATAAGGTTGTTTATGAAAAAATTATATCATAGGGAAAAAAAAAAAAAGAGAGATTTGTTTTAGAAAGTTATTACCGCGAAATACTTTCTAAATATATTAAAACTTCGAATTTTGCTAAGTTCCTGATTTGGGAAAGTTTTATTTTAAAAATTGATCATTATGAGAAGTATAAGATGAGAAACACTCTTGTACGTTGCCCTAAAGATCCCCAGAGAAGTAAAAGAGATGAAAAAGTACTTTATAAGATGAGGGTACGTGTAGATGAGATATTTTTGGCCCAAAAGAATTAATTAAAAACACGGCTTCAGTACCAATGTTGGGATGGAGGCGCAGCCACTGAAGAAGGCTTTGCCAGAAGATGTTATTCCATCAACAATCATGCTAAGTGTAATTTGATTGATTAGTTGACAGGCAGCTGATCTGCAGCCACAGTCGTTGTCATGGTTGCAAGGAACGTGCAACCCTAGTACACGGGGCATAACTGTGTACATGGGCCCTATTATAAAAAATTAGTAATAAACATATATGTATATTTATATGTTTCAAAGAAAAGAATATGTTTTAACTTAGCTTTATTGAAAATTGTATCTTATTTAATTAACAATATGAGATAAAGATGTTTTGAAAGGGTTTCAAGAAATTAAGTTTTTTCCCTTCCAAAAAAAAAAAATTAAGTTTTAAAAGAAAGATTTTAAAGAAAACTGAGTTTAACCCAACTGTTTTATTGTTGGGGATTTACTTACTGAGCCTTTCAGCTCATTCAGTTTACTTTTTGTTTTCAGGTCTTGAACAAGGACTAGGTGGTCGAGATGTGGGGCAAGGATTTCCATTGGGAATATATCATGAATGATTTTTCTTCAAATCAAAAAAGAGCAGTGACACATGAGCATTTTCAATTATGAACTTGTTACTATAATTTTAGAAGTTTTGGTCAAACACTTCCGCACTTAAATGAATTTTTAATTACAATCATGTTTTTTCTTATTATACCATGCATTTATTATCTCATTTAGTTAACTATTGTGGTATGCCTTATAATTCTTTCCGCATCTAAACTAGGAAGTTAACGAACCTATCCCTTTTCGGGCTGTGGATGTTACAGATAACCTCGACCCCCTTCCTGCTGAATAATTCTAGAACTCTTTCATGTATCACTCTTGTGTCCCTTAAAAAATTATGTAACTTTTAAAATCACCATTTGATCAAACTTCAATAGTGATTAATCACAAACTAAATCGTGATTTTGAAAGCCTCATCATTTTTAGAGATGTAAAAGTGATACAAGAGAGACTTTTAGCATTATTCATTTCTGCCACATGAGTGTCATGCTAGAAACTTAGAAGTTGTAGGTTACTTACTTTTCTTTTTTCTTAAGAAAATGAAAAAATTTAGGAGTGGCCAGACTTTTTTAAAAAAACTAGTTTTTAGTTTTTTAATTTTGTTTGTTCTATTTTCTTAAATTAATAAATGTATTTTTGTCTTATTAAAAAATTTAAAATTGTTTTAATTTTTTGTTAACTTTGAGAACAAATTAACAATTTTTGATGATTTTAAGGGGACATTAACATATATGGATATTGTCGAGGCACTGTGTGTGAGAGCCTATCTAACAGTCTATTAAATAGCGTTACTCTTTCGAATTAATTTGTGCGGCAACTACATGGATTTCAATAAAAAATACCTTCAAATTAACATCAATAACCAAGGAATGAATAGTAAAAGTAAAACATTTACTTTAGCCATATTACTATTCTCCCATAATTCAATGAATAATGATTCAATGCTACCTAAATATACAATTTTTCACCACCTTGCCTATGTGGCAAGGTGGTCCCCAACTACTTTTTGAATTTTTTTTTTTAAAAAAATAAATTAAAGTGGGGGACCACCTTGCTACATAGACAAGGTGGTGAAAAGTTGTATATTTAAGTGGTAATGAATCATTACTCTAATTCAATTCGCACAAAACACCCTAAAGATCTGGACCAAATCTGGATCAGATCCTATGTCTACTAAGGAATCGAAGTCCAAATAAAACTCTGATGGCATTCCTAAGTCAAGAAGGAGCAGGAAAGAAAATGTAGATTGACTTCTACCTCTTTGCCTATAAATAGGTTCATATCCCAAATATAAACGACATACTAAATATTTTATGCATAAAGCATATTTTTATCTTAGAAGCTAATTTAGGCATCGGAGTAAGCCCCTGGAATTGAATGATCTCTAAATTTTAGTTGTTTTGTAGTATTCTTAAAGAGCGTGAAGAGTATCAAACAATGCGTCGTCCATACTGTACTAGAAACTGTCATAACAATATATATATATATATATATATATATATATATATATATATATATATATATATATATATATATATATATATATATATGAACTCGAGATTGAATTGTTTAAAAATTATGTTAATTTATTTAATTAACTCAAATGACAAAATTTTAAAAATAATTAATTAACTAAAGATTAGTATATATGGATTTACCAAAAAACAAATATTACATTTTATTTTTTATGAGGAATGAACAAGGTAATTGAACATGTCATTGCAAATTCGAGTTCATTCAAAAAATAAATAGATAAAATTTGAACAGATTATCTAACTAGATAATAAGTTCGAGCTCAGCTTTGAAAAAAAAAAAAAAAAAAAAAAAAAAAAACAAAAAAACATTCAATATTTATGTCCACTCAATTCTATGAAGGAAAATGATAGATTTACAACACCACCACAACAAGTGCACAACACCCCCTTACATGGGGGTGAGCCCCATACACTGAGTTGATTCAGTATGAGTTCGCGTTGCGGTCTCCCTTTTGGTCCTTTTTTTTTTTCTTTGGTAACATATTTTATGGTTTTTGTGTTGTAGCATTAGAGAAAGATAGAGCACTCAGGAGCAAAATCCTTTTTTTTTTTTTTTTTTGTTCTTTTCTTTTCTTTTTATCCATTACCGTGGTTGACCAGCCTAAACCGACAAAAGTTACAGACCGTTGATTTATTCCTTTAATTAACTATCATCATTTACATATTGTTTAGGAAAAATTTATATTTAGCCTCTAAATTTTTATCCGATTTGAATTTAGTTCTTAAGTTTTTAATTTTAAAAATAAGGTCGTTATGTTTTGTCTAAGTTTCAAATTGATCACTCTATTACTTTACCGTCAAAGTTAACGATTTTTCATTTGTTACATGTATTTTATTTGACACTCTAGGATACTTCATGGTAACACCCAATACAATGTCAATGTCCATGCAACAAAGTTAACGATCTTTCATCTAATATTACAAATCTAGAAGATTAAGATTACGAAAAAGATATATGGTTTTTGTTTCTAGAGTTGGGTCTTCTTTTGTATTGTTTTTTGTTTCTATGAATGAATAGATGCTTAATGATGTGGTATTAATATTAGGTACTGATGTGTCAATTGAGACACATATGAAATCTGACAAATTAACTATTAATTTTGAGAAGAAAAAAAAAGTGACAAATTGACCTATTTAAAATTTGTGCAAAACTTAAGGATCATATTCTTGAAATTAAAAACTCAAAGACTAAATTCAAATTGGATAAATATCTGAAGACTAAATATGATTTTTCCCATATTTATTAACAACCCCCTGAAGTACTAATGTTGGCCAAAACCCTTCTATTAGCGCACCGTGTTAAATCAAGTAGAAAAAGATATGTGTGCATGACATGCATGAGCTTATTTTTACCTGGAATAATAAAATTACTGTTCAAGTAAAAAAAAAATTGCAAAAAATACACTTTACCTGTCACCACTTTTGACATTTTTACTTTTATAGTCAAAATGGGGCATTTGAACCCACAAACGCACCCTTCAAGTTTTTTCGTCCTTTTGGAAGGAAATTACTTCACATGCATCGAACATGATGTTTTAGCCCCAAAATGTCCCAGGTGTAAAGTGTATTTTTCCTAAAATTTGTGGGCTGCTAATGCAACTTAGTTTTTATACTCTGATAAAAAAATTGAAGGAAAAACTTCAATTACCAACTCAAATTATCATGAATTTTGCAACGTCGCCCCCAAATTATCAAAAGTCGCAATGTAAGTATTTGATGTTTTGGCTCCTTTCAATCCTTGGCCTCTATCATTAGGGCTTTCTATTAACTCAAAGGGCTAACATGAAAAATTTCTCTTATACCCTCGTAAAATTTTTAAAATAAAAATTAACCCTTAATTAAAAATTTAAAAAATTTAAAATGAAAATCTAAAAATATTAAAAGAAAACACAGGAAAAAAAAAACTAAAGAAAAGGGGCTGACTTAATTTTTTTATTTTTATTTTTTAACAAAAAATCTTCTAAAAAACTGGTCAAAGTGAAAGTATTTTCAGAAGATTTTGGTCAAATTTGGTTTTTCTATCCATTTTAACGATTAATCTTAGGGTCCGTTTGGGTTTGCGATTTTAAAATGTGCGATTCAAAAAAGTCATTTTTAAGCATTTGACAAAATCGCAATTTGGCATTTAAAATCGCAGGTTAACCTTTTAAAATACTGCGTTTTCAAAAAAGCACCACATTGCTTGCGATTTGAATAAGCACTTTTCTGTGTTTTCAAATTTCAATTTTTAAAAAACGCAGTTTCCAAATGATTCATTTTCTGCGATTTGGTTTAAAATTGCACTTTTTCACTACGAAATCGCAATCACAAACGCAACCTTAATAGAATGACTTTTTTACCATAAAATTGTAGTTTGATGTATTCAAGTATAGACGTGTTAGTTTATGGTCTCCCCCAGTTAGAGAAACACAGAGAGAGGGATGAGAGACAGAAACATATGACGAGGGGCGAGAGAGAGGATGCAGATAACCAAATTTTGTTGCAAAATAATTGCTAATTAGATGGAGAGAGATACCTGGGCAACAGAGGGGGATGAGAGAAGGCAGCGATTGATGAAGAAATCTCTTCTTCAGCCGTTCTGTTGAGACTGCTCGGGGGCTTTTGGGCGAAACATGCGATATATTTATTCCCATCGGAAATGAATAGGTATTCCTCTTCGTAACGGATTAACTATTTCTACAGAATAGCTATTCCGATAAAAATTGCATAACCAAACAAAAAAATAGTTATTCCATAGGAATAACTATTCCTTTCCAAGGGTCTAATCCGCGAACCAAACGAGGCCAAGTGTATTTAACCCTAAAAGGAAAATGGGGCAATTTTGGCTTTTTTTGACTAAAGGATAAAGCAAGGGAATCACAGCTCATTTAAAACAAAAGGTCATCTGGCTATGGGTACAATCAGGGCGGTCATTTATAGCTAGTGACCAAATAACCACATACCAGATTATAATTAATGAGCCAAATGATCTTACAATTAGACACTTATTCAAACTTGATAGTATAAAAAACTGCTAAAAGAGGCCCAAACTGGGATATTACTTAAAAGCGGTTAATAACCGGCCTTCAATAACCGCATAACCGTGTATTACGGTTAACCGCTAACTTGCCTAACAATTGTTGTCGTATTTATTTAAAAATTATAACCTCCAAAACCTATTATGGTTGCGGTTAGGACCTATGGCCACGTAGGATTTTTCAAAAGTTAAAAGTAAAACAAAAAACAAACAAGAAAAACAAAAAAATAGGATAGGCCAACTTAAAAAGAAAAAAGAAAAAAAAGGGTGTTGCATAAATTAGTGTTTCACGCACATCCCCTCTCCCATTTCTTTTCAGGATTAAATGATTTATAATCCTTTATTAATACCAGTGATTTGGGTTGAAATTAAACGAATTCCTCAGTTTCAAAAAAATGTGTTTCGTTCTATATCTCAATTGCGTTCTATGTCAAGTTAATAAGTAACTTGTCACATATCTTATATGTCTCATTAATATTATTACAAAATTTAAAACAAAAACAAACACAAAAAAAAAAAAGAAAAAAAAATTAAAAATTTGGAGTGGCTCGAGCCACCCCCTATTTATGGAAAGGGACACTTGTCACATTGTAAGTGAATTTGAAGTGAAAACCGTTAAATAATTGGATAGAACCTAAACAAAAGTACTAACTGTGTTTATATAACCATTTGCAATAGTTTTTAAAATCATGATATATATTTGATTTCAAGTCATTAAAACAGAAGAAAGGCAATTGTGGTTTAATGACCTTAAACCTTGATATGGAAAAGGCATTCGGCTTTATAGAATGACATTTTCTCTTCAAAATTTTGAAATTGCTCGGTTTTAACTCAATTTGGACACATTGGATTCGACAATGTTTATCCTCGATTTCTTTCTCTATTTTGATGGATGTTCCCCATTTGAAAAATTCTCTCCGTCTTGTGGTTGAAGGCAAGACAATCCTTTATCGCCTTTCCTTTTTATCAAGGGATTGAAAAATACTCTCTAGGCTCATCCTTTGAGAAAAAAAAGGGGAAAGAAAATCATGGCATCAAAATTTCGAGGCTTGATAGATGAAGCTTAACCTCTATCAAGAGTTGTCCTAATACCTATTGTATTTGGTGAGGGAAAAGGTCAATTTTGCAAAATTTGGTATCTTGTTTAGCAAAAATTGCAACCCATCAATTCAAGCATCCATTATTTCTACCCTCTTTTTATGCCAAAAAAAAAAAAAAATTGCCTTTGAGGATCTAAAAACTAAGATATCTAGTCACATTTCTGGTTGGAAATCTAAGTCGTTGCTCTCTCAAGCGGGTAGTTAAGGGAAATAAAAGACTTCTACAAAGAAAAATATCAAAAGCATAACACTTAGAAACCCAATCAAAGTAAACTTCTCCTTAGGATTATGGATCCCCCGAGGGGGAAGCGAAATTTTGGTAGGACTTCCCACCAAAAAAGAATAAGAATCTCACTCTTAAATCTGTTTGGGGTCTTGGTATTAGAACTATGAAATTTCAAATCAAAGCACTCGATCTAGTCCAAGTTAAGTTGGAAAATTCATTCAAATCATGATCTTTTTTGGGTTCCGGCTCTTAGAGCTAAATATTTGAGAAATGTATAATTTTTTGGATTCCCCCATCAAAATTGGTTCCTCTTGGCTTTGGAAGGGCAGTCTCAAAAATAGGCCTGTGATTGAGAAAGGGGCTGGTTGGGCTAGCTGTTTCTAGGGGTTTAGGTCTCAACATTTGGTATTCCCGTTGGGTTTGAACTTTAAATGGTTTTAAGCCCTCCCCAGTCCCTAAACACTTCCTTTTCTCCCCCTCCTGATCTCCTGAACTTTAAATGGTTTTAACCTTGGCATTTCAATATAGAAGGTCTCCGTTTGGTCATTGTAACTTCTTTATGGTAATTAGAAAACCATCATTGTATATTCACGCAATAAGCAAAAAAAGTGAGTATATATAGCACACCAAATAGCACTATAATTATATATACATATCCAATTTCTTTTTGGTAATTATTATTACAGTTTTTGTAACACGTGGGGGATTGTTGTTGTGTGTGTGTGTTACAAACTATTGCTTCAAGAATGGTTTGGTGCTTCCTTAAAGTCAGAAGCAACGTCGGACATAGAGAGTTACATGTAGTCAATGGGGGCTTCAAAATTGGAAACAATAATTTTTGGCCTTACTGAAGGCCAAACGTTGAGAACGGGGTGAGCTCGCCAAAACCTAACAATCATCAAACACTCAATTTGTTGCTCATCAAATGAAATTCAGATCAGAGAAAACTTATGCTTTTAATTATAAAATTTAGAGATTCTGACCTTATTTGTCAGAAGAAAAATCAGGAATTGTCGCAAGTTATGACACATGGCAAATCTCTCTTGTCTAGTTGCCTTTAATTTTTTTTTTTTTAAATGGCGTGACATAATGTACACTATTAAATATATTAACATTAACTTTAGATACACAGTTAAATACACAAACTTCGAATCTTAACTATGAAATTAATATCATTTATTTCATTTGGAATGAAGACTATCTTTCCCCTTCAAATTGGAGCTAAAAACCAATTGAAAACTGTTGCAGAGAAATAAATAAGTAAATAAAAGAAATAGCACAGCAAATTAAATTAAATAAAAAAGAAATAGGTCTTCTGATTAATGTAGAAATAAACGAAAAAAAAAAAAAAAAAAGAAAGAAAAAGAAAAAAGGGCCCGTAGTCTACACGGGTCTTTCTTGTCTAATGACCGACTCTAGGATTACTTCCAAAATTACAACCACCCCAAACCACCCAATTGATTTTTTCCAGTGAGCTAACCAAATCTGGTGATCGGAATGGTGAAAGAAAGAATATGGCTGGAAGTCGAGGTTTCAGCCTTCAGGTAGAGGCTACTGGTGGTAGTGCTTGGCTTCAATGGGGGGTGATATGTTACAACCGTATTAGGATAAACAGAATTTGCTTATACATCAGAGGTTAAGTTGCAAAATATACAGATAATTATAACTGAAACTAACTACGGAATCACCCACATCAGGGAAGCTAGAGAACCCTCTGTTGTCCCCTGTTTTATTGTGTGCGAACAGAGGACCATTTTTCAGCTTCTAATGACCCACTCTTTCCATAACTGTCAGCCAATTCTACCTTTCCATAACTGCCATTGTGGAAGAAAAAGAAATGTAAAGTAGTGATTATCTACCATTTCTCAGCTTCTATGCTTAAATTTTCTTGTTATGTGATTAATCAGTGAAATATGTTTAGAGAAAGTAGGACAGAGTTCTATCCTTCATGTTCGAGGTTGTGTTTTCGTCAGTCTCATTGGTTGTTTTCTATGATCTAACAGGCAGTAGGGCACTTAAGAAATTAGTTGTCATCACCGCAGCACCACTTCTAGTAACAAAGCACGAAAGGCAAACACATCATAGCTGGCTGTAGGCATTAAACTCCGAATCCAATAAGAGATTTCCTACATGCCTTGATGTCTCTGTGAACTACACTTTGCTCCCACTCCTCATGTGTTAGGGAAATATTTATCCCCACTTTGGAGTGGGGCCAGGTTTGCCCCAGAGTGGGATTTCGGACCCCGGAATGGGTTAGTCCCCGGAAGTGAGCCTTGGTCGCAGGAAGCTTTCAATAATTATGGGACCAGTCAAATCAAGTCAGAGAAGATATCAGACGTCCCCATTGGACAGTGCGCGTGACAAGGGCAAAATGGACATATAGCATGCAGGGATATAAAAGGGAGTAAAGAAAAATCATTAGAAGCAGGATCTATTATTCGCTCTCTCTCTTCTCCCTCCTCTTTAGACACTGGACTGACTTGATCGTCGGAGGAGGCTCCGCCGGCCAACCCCCGACGGGTCTTTCCTATTTTGCAGGCCAGCACAGGGAAGAAAGGAGGCCCCTGATCATGCCATGTCACCTGTTCAAAAATATCATCAACATCATGTAAATATAAAAGGCGTTACGCCACACCTTTGATGATGCTGAACCTTTGCTCCCAGATCAGGATTGCTTTAGGCTCATCAAAGAGGTACTTCTCCAAGCTTCCATTCTTCAAGTCCGCTTCAGTTGGGGCCATGGGGCTTACTCGATACGAACAGTATATGCTCAGACCCTCAAACAACTAACTCTTCGTCTTTCTTCTGATTTTTCTAAAACAAACGCTGTTTATTTTGTCCAGCGCGTCATGTCGTCGGAATAAAAGTAAATCTTAACCATTGAAATGTTTAACAGCAAATGTCCGGTTATTTATTTACAGCATACAAGCCGGAACGAGGATTCCTTACAAATTTTTTGAAATCGTTGATTTTCAAATTAGGTGAATTTATTTATTTTTATTTTTTTTTGCATCGAATGGCTTAAAAAATTATACCTATTAAAAATTGGACACATTACCAAGGGATTCAATAATAATAATAATAATAATAATGAAATCATTTCAAAAGACTTTTTTCTTCACTTTTGAAGAGACGCTTTTTTTTTTTAGTAAATCAAAAGCCAAATTTTTGCTCAAAACTTTTCTACAACGTAAAGCGCAAAAACCTAATGAAAATATACTCAATTCTCATTAGTAATGTTTTACCTTTTTGATGGATAGCATTTTTCACATTATTCAATGTAAGAAATGACACATAATTTAAGAATTTACAATTTTAATAGGTGATCATAATCCAATCAACTTGCCATTGGCTGGCTGTTATATGTAGCATATGATATTGTTATGATTATAATGTCCAATCCATCACAAAGTTCACCATTTGGGACTGTTATGTTGTGTATATATGTATTGTACGGAATTTATATTTAAGGTAGAAAACACATTTACATGTATATCATTTACGCTCTAAGACATTTTGAGCATTGCTTAAACAAAAGAGTGATAACGTAGGAGAGAAATTGAACACCTAATCAAACAATAAGAATCTCAAGTTAAAAGTGTACCTCTGACCAATTTAGTACGTATGCAAAAGCGATGCCGATGGAGGAGCTACATCGTATGAGGTAGACAAGGAAGAATTGGTGTAACTATTGCTTGAATATGGATTCCATCCTCCCTCATAGTTAGTAGAAGCACTAGAAATAGAAAATGACATTGCCTGTCTATTCGCTGTTGGAGCTAGATGTGTTAGTGCTGGCATATATAATGGGAGAATAGGCAATGGAGTCTCAAAATTTAGAACATGAATTGTTTCCCTTATTGAAGGCCTAAGGTTTCGATCAGGGTGAGTGCACCAAAGCCCAACAATCATCAAGCGCTCCATTTGCTGCTCATCAAAATCTCCATCCAGTCTTGGGTCAGTTGCTTCAAGTACCTTTCCTATTCCATAAAGCTCCCAAACCCATTCCACCAAGACTACTTGATCTTGAGGGGCATTGGTCTTGATTGGTTTTCTTCCACAAGCAATCTCCAAAGCGACAATTCCAAAACTATAAACATCTGACTCCTTGCTTGCGTTACCGGTTGTGACACATTCAGGAGCCATGTAGCCCATGGTGTCGACCAAAACAGTGGTTTGTGACCCTTTCACATGGTCCACAAAACTAGCTAGCCCAAAATCTCCAAGCTTAGCATTAAAGTTTGAATCAAGCATAATGTTGCTCAATTTTAAATCCCTATGCACCACGCATTGTTCCCACTCCTCGTGCAAGTAAAGCAATGCCGACGCCAATCCTTGAGCAACTTTGTACCTCGTTGCCCATATCAATAAGCTTTCTTCTGTAAAAAGATGTGAATCTAAGCTTCCATTTGGCATGAACTCATAGATGAGTAAGAGTTCTCTTCTTCATGGCACCAACCAATGAGTTGCACCAAATTCCTATGTCTCAATCGACTTATGATTTTTACTTCTGATGTATACTCCTTTATCCCTTGTTTTGACCCTTTTGACACCCTCTTAACAGCAACAAAGGAGTTTGAGTCCCTAAAAAATCCTCTATAAACTCCACAAAGGAGTTTATATACCCTAACTCTAGATTATGGCTATATATAGTATACGTAGGGTTAATTAGGGTTTACATTTGTGTGTGTGTATGTATATATATACATAGTATGTATATATATAATATAGTTTAAATTTAACAACTTGAGATACTATGTACATGTATGTGTTATTTTTATATACCCTAACTCTAGATTAGTGCTATATACATATAGAGTATACGTAGGGTTAATTAGGGTTTATATATATATATATATATATATATATATATATATATATATATATTATATTTTAAAAACTTGAATATTTGTGACATGCCAGTGGTGCCACATCAACTTTTTTGTGACGTACGTGGTGGAATATCACATCACCAATTTTTTTTTTTTTTGGGGGGGCACGTGCCCCCCCCCTCCTTTTTCTAGATTTCTCTCTCTCTCTCTCTCTCACAGCTCACCAGCGATGCACCCCCACCATCGACATCCACAGTATCGGCCGGTAAGTCCTCTCTCTCTACCTCTCTCATTCTCCAGTGCGTGTGTTCCTTCGTTTCATCTCTCTTACTCACACACACTCACTCTCTTTAATCGCAATCTCTCTTTCACGTACAGCTTGGCCAACCAAAGAAGGACCAACCACCATGTACCTCGGCTGTTTCAAAGGGAACCCCTCTCGTCTCTCTCCTGTTTCAAGTATAAGACTTTATTTATTTATTTTTTTTTTCGGTTTCTTTTATCCGTTGATTTTTGGTTTTGTTTTATGATATGTTTTTATATTTTTTTCATGTTAGTCGACTGATTATTCCCAAATAATTTTGTTTTGTTTTTTTTTTTTTTCGTCCTACAATCCACAACTTTTTTGTTTGGATTTATGATATGTTTTTATATTTTTTTTCATGTTTGTCAACGGATTATTCCCAAATAATTGTGTTTTTTTTTTTCTTCTTATTTTTATGTAGGTTCTATTTTCTTCTCTTTTTGTTTTTTTTTTTTCTAAGAAATTATGTTTGTAAAACTTTTTATTTTTTCTTTTCTTTTCTCAAAATAAAAATATCTATACACAAAACACTCTTAAAAACACAAAAATAATTTTTACTTTATCTCAAATCTAACATTTTTTCAAATTAAAAAAAAAAAAAAAAAAAATTATTATTCAGAACACATTGACAAACAAATCCTACATCTTTTTTCTCTGGTTCTAAGAACCTGTAAACTTGGATCATATATTATCTAAGACTTATGTTAGACATAAATCTTTTAGTAATTCACTCTTTGGTTAATCTTTATTCCTATAGTTTCAAACAAATATTGTGAAAAAAAAAAAAAGAAGAAAAAAGTGAAGGACTTTATCACATGAAACAAGCGGCTAAAGGATGATACTCCATCACACAAATGGGTGAAGGTACATAAGCGGGTAAAGGATGATATGTGGGCGGCATTAATGATATGTTTGAACTAGATGTCTAGGCCCATAACTTGTTAATATATATAAATATTATTTTCGACTCTCAACTATGTTTTTGTTTAAATTTTTTAATTGTGCAGGTAGAGTTCTATATCCTAGAAACGGTTGATCTAGACAAGGCAAGACATGAAGCGTGGCAAGATATGAGCCGTAAGCATAGGCATTGGAAATACGCATTTAAAGACAAAATTCAAGCGGACGTTACGCTGAAAACCATCAGCGCAAGAGTAGGGGCAGACTTTCTCGCATGCTATGACACCGTAGACGTGGAGCATTTGTTGGAGAGATGGTGTAGCGATAAAGATAAAGGTGCGTCATGATTTGTGTTACTATTTTGTGTACTTTCATTAATTAATTAATGAAATATTTTATATAATTGTGTGTCAGTGCTCACATATTAATTAAGAAATGTTCATTGTGTAGAAAAATGCTAAACGGATGAAGCGATTGCGAGAATTGAACGATACTCCCCACTGCCTAAAATCAAAAAGCTATGTGAGGTTCATACATGATGAGATATATATGTGAACCAATTTACTCTAGACATACAGATGCAATCATTTATATATAAAAATGTTTATTAAAACATGTGTTAATATTTTATTTTATTTTTTCCTGACAGGCGATTACGTCTGGCACTGTTCCTACTTGAGGACAAGTGTTTATAATGATGCACACAAGGAGGAACAGAAGTTACCCCACTGAGCGGTTAAGGGAGATGTGTGTATGCTACTCACCTTATTTAATATTTATAAGTTATGTGTGTGATAACTTATTGACTAGAAACATTTGTTTGGCACACTAACAATTAATACAATATACAGGAGAGGCTGATAGAGCTCATTTCGAACAACCCTTTAGCTCTGTATAGCGTGACTCAAGGCACATTGCAATGGGACGTGTACGAGTAAGCACTTGGCAAGCTCGAGTATGCGGGAAGGATTCAGCAAGTTGGACTGAATGTTTTGCCTGTACGGGGGACGACCACATTCATAATACACCCCCTCATAGGCAGGATCATCCACGCAAAGGTGGCGAAGCTCCGCATACGAGGAAATATAGCATGTGATATTACTACGTCATCAGAGTTATAATACAGCAATGAAATATACTTTTTACTTAAAGACTTGGGAATCAAAACATAACACATTGAGCTGACTGAAATACCTATAGACATTCATACACTAATTACAACGAAACATGTGTCACAAATAACACAAAAGCATACAACATCTCTAAACATGTTACATATACGAGAATACAAACATTGATAGTTACAAGGCAATAAAACCTAGCTACATTAGCTTTAAATCTCTTAAACTAGCAGATAATCCTATCCATTATCTTCTAAACCTGCAATAATGAATATGTGATTGTGGATGCTCCCACAATCCCATACTGAATTTGTGTGAGTTGGCTGATTCAATAATATAATACTTACTAATTTATTTAAATGTACAAAATGCAATGATATAATGAAAGTTCTATATGCAAAATATTAATTAGTTTTGTTTGGTTCTTTCACTCCACTTGTTTTGAGCCGTTACTCGATTAGCGGTTATCCTCAAAGTCGTTCCTCTTACACTATTTTTTTATTAGCATATTTTCATACTAGCAGAGCCGTTCCTCTCTAGCACTTTGAGAGCCATTCCTCTCAGTATTCTTTATTATTGTTTTCGGTACAGACAACCGTCATTAACCTAAACCTTTTGGGATTCGTCCATCCCAATATTAATAAGTTTATTATTTAACATTATGCAATATTAAATAAACTATAAACATGATATTATAAAAACATCCTCAGTAAGTAGTTTATACTTGTAACCCTTTTGTACAGTTCTCGATTCATCATCTGCAATTGCTTTAATCATAGGAAGTTCCATACAATCAACATCTAACCATTTCGAGACCTAACCTTCATGAATACCAATTAAAAACTATTTAATCTATAATATCGGTAGAGTATAATAATCCTCCAATTTATTACACAGCTAAAACATGACATCACTCAAATAAGGAATCAAGTTTCAAAGCTAACAGGTTTAACCAAGGAACATTAACCCAAATATATCACACATATATATCCAGCCAATACCCCCAAAATAGAGGACACGACACGGCCAAACAGAGAATCGAGCTTCAATTAAAACATTGCTCATCAAATCTTAACGATTCAGAACATCCATAAACCAAGAACACAAATTCATGGCTAACACTCATATACAAGGAGAGTAACATAATCAGCTATATAAAGAAAATAATCAACAAATAAATTGTAGCATTTTATATTTAATTAAAATCCATCATTAACTAAGCTGTAATCTTAACCTCAAAACTTAGCACCCAAAACTAGTGGAAAGTAACTAACACAGGAAACATTTGGTCAAAACATCACGGTTTACACCACATACCCGAAAACAGAACACTACCCAAAATACTACAATATTCGGTCAAGACACAATTGGAACAGGGAATTACTTTCAAAACAGCAAACCCAAAATACCCCAAAGAATCAGTGAATCACAAAACAGGAGATCACATGGCCAAAATCAACAGCCAAAATCATCACAAAACTATCCGGCCAAAACACCCATTCGGTCAAGCCTCAAATGGCCAGTAAATATATCCCACAATTATCATATCAAACCCCAACCCAAATCAAGGAAACACCACAAACAGATCACAACCGGCTAAAATATTCAAATCGGAAACACACCAGAATTAATCATCAATATTAAACCAAAATCACTAAATAACTCACATTAAGGATTTTCCCACCGAAAATCCATCGGAAATTTCTCCGGAAATAGCCAGAAATCGCGTCTCAGGCCACCGGAGGTCGCCTCTACTTCGACCCGCCGGAGGATCGGTCCTTCTTCGGTTCTTCGTGGGTTCGACAGGTCACGAGCCTCGTTTGGGTTACGGGTTTGCCGGAAATCGCGTCGCCGGCGTTCCCTGGTCTCGTCAGCGTCGATCCGTGGAAGATCGGGTCCGATCTTCCCGATTTCTCTCTCTCGGTCTCACCTTCTCATCTCGTCTCTCTGATCTCATCTCTCACTCTCATGTTCTCTCCGTTATCTCTCTCTGTCTCGAGTTCTCTACCTCTCAATCTCCCCCTCTCTGAGACTCTCACTTTTCATCCCTCTGTGTTCGGGCGTGAAGGGGAGAAACAAGAAAAAAGAGAAAGAAAGGAGAGAAAGGGAAAAGAGAAAGAGTGCATGATTTGGTTGGTTTGGATACAAAGAAAACTTCTTCTTCTCTGAATCCAATTCTACCTTCAATGATGACTGGACTTACGCAATGTGTGGGTTCCGCATTTACTTAATAAAATAATAATAAATTATTTTTTTAAAAAAATAATAATAAATTATTTTTTTAAAAAAATAATAATTTTTTTTAATTTTTTTTAAAAAATAATAACTTTTTTTTTTTTTTTTTAAAAAAAAAAAGCAGCCGGCTGGGGGGTGGCGCACTGTCACCACCATAGGTGGCCGGGGGTGCCACCCTCGACACTTGGGGAAGGCCGCGCCGCCTTCCCCGACCATTGGGGGTGGCCGCGTGGCCTCTCCCGACCTCAGGAGTGGCCGCACGGCCACCTTAAAATCTAGGGGTTGGCCTCGCGCCACCCCTTGAGGTTGCCGGGGGTGGCAGCGCGCCACCCCCAACCACTTGGGGATGGCCGCGCGGCCACCCCCGACACTGGGGGTGGCCGCGCGGCCATCCCCGACCACTGGGGGGTGGCCGCGCGGCCACCTTTAAATCTAGGGTTTGGCCTCGCGCCACCCCCTGAGGTTGTCGGGGGTGGCATCGCGCCTTCCCCAACCACTTGGGGAAGGCCGCGCGGCCTCCCCCGACCACTGGGGGTGGCTGCCAACCGGCAGCCACCCCTTGCTTCTATTTTTTCTTTTTTCTTTTTAATTTTAATTTTAATTTTGTTTTTTCTTTTAAAAAGAAAAATTATTTATTTTTTAATTAAATAATTATTATTTAAATCATTATTTCACATAACTTTTCACAATACCAATCATTATACACAACTTTTCAAACTTCCAATCATTTCTTACCATTAAAAATAATATTTTCTAATCTAAAACTTCAACACCTAAACACAACTTTTTGCCTCGGAATTCGTAATTAGAATAAGAATTCAATTCTAATTCTAAAAATTCAATACCCAAACGAACCATAACGAACGGGTAAAGTTTTGTGAGGATATTTCCTATGAAAACTTTGTAGTAAAGTCTTGTGAAGATGTTTTACAAAACTTATTAATTACGTTTTTATTGTAGATATTTTAAACCTCAAGTTTTATTATTTTAATTTAATTTATTAAGATTATAATTTAAGTCTATTTGAGTTTAGTTCGTTTTATCGTTAATATTATTCTATTAATACTAACATAATATTATCATACCAATAATATTATAACACAACAAATATTATAATATATATATATATAAATTTTGCTGATAAGTTAGAAATTTCTAAAACTTCTAACTCTAATTCTCTTACTTCTGATTCTTCTATTGATGAGGATATTACAATTCTTGAAGATAATTTTGAAAAAACTGATATTTCTCCAAAACTCCAAAGAATTTTTAAATTCAAACCTGTTAATCTTACCAAAAATTGGTATAATAAACCCACTCCTCCTGATTTGCAATCTGAAGAAATGGTTTTTCAAAACCAGTTTTCTATTTCTGCTAATAAATTGTATGAGTAGAATATTGATGGATTGTCTGAACAAGAAATCCTTAGTAAAATGAAAAGGAAACTTTACAAAAGGGTACACAACTATAGCGCTTTTTCACTTAAGGGTACTAATGTAGCAAAACGTTCAATCGAGTGTATGAATTTATCAAAACTGTTCAATGTAGGGTATTCCGTCACCCTCCGTTCTAAATCGATGACGGAACCCAGAACACGTGTGTTTCACGTGATATTTTAGCATCTAAACGTTCGGATTTTTTAAACTTAAGAACAATCGGCCGAAAAAAAACACAACTCAAAGCATCTACTCCCTCGAACACAACTCGCCCAATTCCTTCTTGCGACTCAGAACCCTAATCTGGTGCATTCCGTTCTAAATCGATTCGGCTTGCGGCTGTATACAGAAGTGTAATACACAAAGGGTTGAGAAAGGTAATATACCGAACTTATGTTTTAGTTTATTTCTGTAACCCTAATCTGTCAAAGTTTACTATTTTGTTAATGGGTTAGTGGAATCTGGTTCAGTTATGTGATTTTTGTATGTCATGTTTGTAGTTGTTTGGGTTTTTACATACTTTTTCGATTATATGGTTGACTTTGTTTGAGTACCATGTTTAGCGCCACTGTCAACAACTGGTTGTGTTTTTATGTTAGTGAAAAAGGTATATTTTTACGTTTTGTGGTCCCTCATGTTGCTGGTTTGTTGTGAGTATCTTGTTTGGGGTGTGTTGTGATTGGTGCTGCAAGCACATGGGTCGGGAAGACTGTGCAATGTGCTGGTCTGAATTTTGTATACTCTTGTGGTCCCATGGGTCTTTTTGATGACTGTGTAATGTGTTGGTCTGAATTTTGTATACTCTTGTTGTCCCGTGGGTCTTTTTGATGACTGTGCAATGTGTTGGTCTGAATTTTGTATACTCTTGTGGTCACGTGGGTCTTTTTGATGACTGTGCAATGTGCTGGTTTGTTTTTGTCTGTGATGAAGTGGTCCTAATGACTTTAAATTCGTTTCTTTTTGTCTGCTCATTGAATTTTCAATTTCATTTTCATTTTTTCTTTGGTCAATTTGTAGAACACATAATGTTTAATGAATGTCTTATGTTTGAGGTGCACCACGGAGGTCGGTTTAATAGGGAAAATGGGGTAGCATATGTTGGTGGGGATGTAACAAATTACCCAGACCTGTATGACAAAGATGAGCTGTCATTTTTTGAGGTGGAGACTGTAGTTAAGTGCTATGGGTATAGTCCTGATGACAGAATTTATTACAGAATACCTAACAAGAGTTTAGATGAAGGGCTACGGCTTCTGTCTTCTGACCATGATGTCATTGAAATGGTGGGGCACTATAATGGTCATGGAGTAGTAGAGTTATATGTGGTTGGGTTTATTTTGTATGATGTAGCTGTAGATTTACCTGGAGGAGAGGAAAGTGTTGATGAGGAATATGAAGAAGAATATGAGAGAAATACTGTATATAGGAGAGATCCATTTTGGAATGAGGTTCTAAGTGATGACTTCGACGCCTTAGAAGTAAATGCTGATACGGGGTATGGAGAGGCAGGAGCTTCTGTCGAAGGAGAAGATATAGGAGTAGATCAAGAGTTTGTAGGAGAACCATCACATGCAGTAGAAGAAGAGTTGGAAGCAGAAGTAGCAGTAGCTTTAGTTGCAGCTAAAGATGAAGCTGCACAAGGTGTGGGTAAGGGTAAGGGTAAGGGTAAGGGTGTGGGTAAAGGTAAGGGTGTGGTTGAGGGTGAGGATGAGGATGAGCCTGTTTCCGATGTGTCTCGGAGTGATATACTGATCACTCATAATAATACTAGTGGAGATGATGAGTCGGATTCTTCAAAAAGGACGTGTGTCACCAAGAGGGTGCCATTTTCAAAATCTGATTTTGAGAAGCCTACTCTGCAGAAAGGTAATACTTTTGATAGTGTGTATGATTTCAGAAAAGCCATTAAACAGGCCAATATATTGAAGGGGAAGGACTTGGTTTACCAAAAGAATTCTAAATCGAAAGTAATTGCAGTGTGTGGAGAGAAGAATTGTAAATATAGGGTTTATGGAAGACAATTGAAGGGTGATGCCACATTCATGCTGATTTCGCTTAGGCCCAAACATACATGTGCCCGGAAATACAAGAATCATTTGATTACTTCCAAGTGGATTGCTGAGTGGTGCTTGGATAGTTTTAGAGATCAACCGAACATGCCTGTAGAAGTCCTGAAGAAGAAGGTGAAGAAGAAATGGAATGTTGAAATCCACCCTAGTACCTTGTATAGGGCTAGGAAGAAGGCACAAGAGGTGATTTATGGGAAGTTGGGTGAGCAGTACCATCGTCTATGGGACTATTGTGCGACAATCAGAAGCACAAATGTGGGGAGTTGTGTTCTTTTGATGGTTGAGAGACCTATGCCCGAAATGTCATGTAGATTCCAAAGGATTTACATATCCTTGGCAGTAATGCAAAATGGCTTCAAGGATGGTTGTAGGCCTGTGATAAGCCTTGATGCGTGTTTCTTGAAGGGGGTTTACAAGGGGCAGTTGATGGCAGCTATTGGAAGGGATGCCAATAATAACATGTATCCAATATCCATGGTAGTTGTAGAGGCAAAGACTAAGGATAGCTGGTCATGGTTTCTTGAGGCACTATTAGCTGATCTTGGCCCTAGTGGTGTACCTAGATGGACTTTTATTTCAGATAGACAAAAGGTATCTTTCCACTTATGCTTTTTATGCTGGACATTTCATTCCAGATTATGTTGTATTTTTCTATGTGTTTGATTTGCTTTTCATGTGTGTAGGGTCTTGTACCAAGTCTTATGGAGGGCATCGGATATGTGTGCGGCACTTGTACGCCAATTTCCGAAATGACGGTCACCGGGGGTGTTACTAAAGGACTTATTGTGGAGAGCTGCTGCATCTTACACACAGAATGAGTTCTATGCTGTAATGGAAGAGCTTAAGGGCCTTAATCTGCCAGCGTATGAGTACCTTTCGAAGGTTGACCCTGCAACTTGGTGTAGGAGATGGTTCAACACATATGCAAAGTGTGACCTCTTACACAACAATTTGGCCGAATGCTTCAATTCTTGGATCACCAAGTTCAGAGATAAGACCATTCTGGCAATGTTGGAAGGCATTAGGACAAGTTTGATGAGAAGGTACCAGCGGAAAAGAGAAATTATAGCTGCGATGGAAGGCAATCTTGGGCCAAAAATTAAGGAGAAGTTGGAGATAGAGGAAGATGAGGCCGGACATTGTACGTCAACATTTGCTGGTGATGGTTTATTTGAGGTTGAGTGCAGGGGTAGAAGGTATGCTGTGAATTTACCTGCCAAGACATGTGGGTGCAGAAAGTGGGATGTTTCTGGTATCCCATGTGCTCATGCTATCTCATCAATATGGCATGGTGGAGGCAACCCTGAGGATTATCTGAGCCCATACTTTGGCAAGAAGATGTACCTAAAGGCATACACACCCATCATCTACCCTGTACCTAGTGAGGAGCAGTGGGCTAGGACAAATCAACCCATCATTGAACCACCTAAGGCAAGGGCATCTTCGGGAAGACCTAAAAAACTGAGGAACAGAGGGGCTGATGAGACCTTAAATCCCTACACAGTTAGAAAGGGTGGTACGAAGAACCAATATAGGATGTGCAAAAAATATGGTCACAATACTAGAACATGCACTGCGAGGATGCGACATGATGAAAGACAAGAACGTAAGTGGAATTCCTATAGAAAGCATGCAGCAGATCTTGACTGCAATCTTGACAGGGTAAGTGTTTCCTATGTTATATTTATGATTGCCAACTTGTATGTTATTCAATGTTGTTTACTAACTAGTTTATTTGCTTTTGTTTGTAGTTGGATGGTTCATCCAGTGCCCCATCTGTGGTCCAATCTACTGCATCAATGCCAAGTGCCCCATCCAGTGCCCCATGTGTTGGTAATCCTACTCACCCAACAGGAAGTAGGGGTCAAAAGAGGAGTAGAGAAGAGGGTTCAAGCAGTGCGTCTGGACAAGGTCAGGGAAGGGGTGCAAGCAGTACATCTACACAAAGTCGAGGTCAAAGGAGCACAAGAGGAAGGGGTGCAAGCAGTATAACTACTGCACAAGGTAGGGGTCAAAAGAGTAATCTCGGGTTGGCCACTAGGACAAGAATATCTGGCAGGTTGAGGATTCTGTTTTACAAACAAGAATGCACAAGTGCAAAGGAAAACTCCTTGTCGATCTGACTGGAAACCCTGCTGGACCACCAAAAGTTCCAGGGGGTGGACCAGCATGCTCATGGGGTCCTCATAGAAGTGCAACTGATATCACTTTTAGAGTTGCTCCCCCTGATTTCGACATGCACAATTTGGTTGCTGCATCCACTGCCATTCTTGAACCAGAAGTACAAGGAGTTGCAAAGAAGAATGACAAAGGGAAGAAAAAGATGTGGAGAGTCTGAACAATATTTATATTGTAATTTTAAATTGATATGAACATGGTTTATTATTATGTTAACATATGTTAAAGTGTGATGAACAAGTTTGCTAGTTATGTTATGTTAAAGTGTGATGAACATGGTTTATTATCAATAATGAAGTTAAAGTGTGATGATTTATGTTAAAGTAGTTGGTTTTGCAGATTATGGTATGAAAGTATTTGGTTGTGCAGGATTGTGATCAAATTTGGAACAAAATTTGGTATCAAGTATTTACTGCATAACTTGGTACCAAATTTGGTTATGCTGCCCACTTGCAACCATTGTTGTAAATTGATTAGGCAGGTTATGGTATTAAGTGGATTTGTGCAGGTTATGGTATCATTGTGGTGGATTTGTAAATTTGGTACCAAATTTGCAACAAAATTTGATACCAATTTTGGAAGAGCCTATTTACTGCCCCTTTTGCAGATTTGGTATGCCAAGTGTGCAAATTTGGTACCAAATTTGCAACAAAATTTGATACCAATTTTGGAAGAGCCTATTTATTGCCCCTTTGTGGTATGCCAAGGAAAAGAGAAATGCATAATGTTAATGCTCAAGCATATGAGGATTGTGGTTAAATTTGGTACCAAAGTTGTGGCCAAAGATGCTACAAAATTTGGTACCATATTTGCTTATGCCCATTTGCTGCACACTTGCAACCATTGCTCATAATTGAATTGTGCATAATGAATTGCCATACCAAGCACATACAATGTCAACAACATCAATATTAACAATAACATTACAGAATCTTGCACTACAAAATGTTCAAAGCATTACAAAATACTACAACATTAGCATTTGATCAACAACAAAATTGATCAATTGATCATCCTACAATTGATCGATTGTTTCACTGCAACATCATTCTTGATCGAAGAAACTCTCTGCTGTACGAAGGATATACCAGCAACCACATCAACATCACCCATGAACAGACCAATGCAATTTGGTACTTCCTCTCTACTGACCGAAACTTATCTTTTTGTCTCTGTAGTTTGAACTTGTATTTCTCAGCTTCAGCCTTGCATTTCTCAACTTCATTCTTGTACTTTCCAACTTCATCCAACCTATTTATTCGACTCAGTTCATGTTCGGCCTTCAGTGCCTTCAGATTCTCGTGCCAATCTCTCAATCTCGACACAACTCTCTGACCGTAGATGCAGATTTCAGGATCACGCCATTTAAAATAATCACATCTCACCTCTGGTTTCTGAATAATCGGAAATAAAATAAAATCAACCAATTTCACGGTAAGTCAGAGATAGAACCCTAAAGGAAAAAATTTGGGGGAAATCAAAAGAAAAAACTTTGGGGAAAATCAAAAGGAAAAACTTTGGGAAAAATCTCTTACCTTGTAATCTACACATGAAAAAAACCTCCTACCAAAATTACTTAGAGTGAACGACGTCCAAGATGATGATGTCTTTTCACATTTGCATACTGGACCGTTTGATCTGGACTCTGTCGACTCACTGTCAAACATAGGCTCCATTTCACCCCGGCGCCGTAACTGCACAAATGGGTCTCCTCCAAGAACGAAAATAGGAGTGAAGTTTAGGAGGATAATGGCCAAGAATAAAAACCCACCTTTTCACGATGTTGTTGGACGTAAGTGTTTGAGCCCGATCTCTCTAGTTCGACTGCTGTGTTGCGTTGGGAGGGAAGAAGAGTGTGTTTTGAGTTCGAGTATAACGAGTCTTTTGATCGTTTAGATGAGGGGCAAAAGTGGTAGTTTGATGCTAAAATATCACGTGAAACGCACGTGTTCTGGCTTCCGTCATCAATTTAGAACGGAGGGTGACGGAATACCCTACATTGAACGGTTTTGATAAATTCATACACTCGATTGAACGTTTTGCTACATTAGTACCCTTAAGTAAAAAAGAGCTATAGTTGGGTACCCTTTTGTGAAGTTTCCCCTAAAATGAATCACATGTCTATGGTTGCTAATGCTTATATGATTAACCATGACTTGTCTGGTTATGATATTGTTGAATTGTTATCTACTGGTTTTTCTGGTACTCTTAGTGCCTGGTGTGATAAGCATCTCACCCAAGGGTCTAAAGACCAGATTAAACTTACTGTTAAAATTGATGATGACGGGAATCTCGTCCTTAAAGATGGCAAGCAATTGCCTGATGGTATCAATACTTTGATATACACCATTATTAAACATTTTGTTGGGACTCCGTCCAATATTACTTCTCGTAATTCTGATTATTTGAATAATCTTAGATGTCCTTCTATGCCTGTTGATTAAAACAGACATTTGAATTGGCCTAGCTTCCCCTTAACAGTGGAAGAACTGGCTTCGGGGGTTGAGGTGGAGGCAGCCTTTCAGAGGCTAATCTCCATAAGCATTTCTTCAATTTTTTCCAAATTCTTTTGGCTATTAGTTTTTAAACTAGCTCATTTTCTTTCTTCGGGTAAAGAAATCAAAGGTTTTTCAACAAATTTAATTTTTGAATCAATCTTTTCTTCTATACGGTCAAGTTGTTGACCAATAGTATGAAGAAATTGATTAGCAAAATTGTTTTGTTCAATAATTTTTCGAGTCTCAGAATGAGTGGTATCATTCTTTGTGGATTTAAAAGAAGAAGCAATAACAACAGTGTCATCTTTTCCTTTTACTCAGAGAGATTCAAGAGGAGGATGAGAAGCTTTGACAACTGAATTGTCTTTAGCCAATACAAAAGATCTTTTAATAACATTTAAAACATCAGGTGTAACTCTTTGTTCAAGACTTTTGGTGAAATCAGAAGCCAAATTAGGCTTAACAGTCTGAAGATAATAAAAAAAAAATATGTGTTTTTGTTCTTCAACACATTTATCAGCCCATTCTTTTTAATCAATTCTTTCTCTTCTTTTGGAAGAACATTAGCAAAAACAAGTCTTTTGTTACTATTTTCTTTTGAAAGAAGATCTTTTCACAAAGAATCCCAATCAAAATCATGCAAACTCATTTTTTTTTATTAATAGCATTGCAATGATGAAAAACAGGCTCGGGCATAGGAACATTTAAATCAGAAGCAGATGGAGAAATATCTCCTTCTTCCTCAGCATGAGAAGTTTGGGAAGGTGCTGCCGATTGCTTGGCGAAATAGAAGGCATAACAAACTTGGGAATCAGTAGAAATTCCTTTAAGTTTGAAATTAGAAGAAGATTTAGCTAAAAAGGTTTCAAGATCATTATCACGCCTTTGAAAACCTTATGTGGTAGTTGAATCAGGAAAAAAAAATTCTTCTTTAATTAATAGCGAAGGAATTTCTTCCCTCATTAATGGACAAGGGTCTCAACCCTTGAAAGGTTCAAATTAGGGAAGTTAATTTTAACAAATCCATCAAGGTATTGTTGGATGTAGTCAAGATTAGTGTCATCGCTGGAGATCTTGGCAGGTTAAGAAACATTCTCAAGAAGCAACTCCTTAGGGAGACTGATGTTAGCATCACAGGTAGAACTTTGAATTAACAAAGTAGAATTACTCGAGTTTTTAATAACAGCATGAGGATTCAAATTGGTTTTTAACAATTTGTAATAAATGCGGTAGATGATAACAACATGTTGGCTACCAACTAACATATCATAACCAGTGGTTATAACATTCAAAGTTAATGCTTTAACAATATTAACATCACTCAAAGCAAGAGTTATATTAGGAAAAGTATCACAATAAACAGGTCCATTGTACAGAGACGTTTGGACCATGCCAAGAATGCTAGTCCTAAAATTAGTAAATCTAGCATCATAAAGGCACATCAAAATACAAGCATCAATACCAAGTCTTGTTTATGGTTTAACAGGAACTTGGACAGCTCCAATATGCAAAAACTTAAAGCCTTTAGCAAGAGAATGATTAACAAATCTCTTACTAAAAAGTTCAAAATCTTCATTCCTAATAGAAATAGGAATGGTTTGTTCAACAGTTTTAATAGCATATTCAGCTTTGAAATAGCTTTTAAACCAAGAAGTTTTGTTTCGACCAAAATATTGGTATAATAGGATATGTCTTTCAGGGGGTGCTCTGGGACCCAATGAAAACGAGGGGGAAAATAGGCAAGAGCCAATTGGCTTGGTTCTTTAATAGGAGTCATTCCTATCTCAACAAAAAATAGGTGTTGGAAATAGGGTAGGCGAACATAAGATGAGGGTTTTTTAGCTTTAACAAATGACATTCTTGGTCTTTGGGGAGAACCAAGAAAAGGATTGTAATCAGTAGCGAGGGCACTATTGAAAGTAACATTTGGTTCAGGATTGAAGGTCATGAACCGATTAGTAAGGGCCAGAGAAGTGGTAAAAGGGGAGACAACTGGAGTGCCAATAAGAGCAGACTCTGGTTTGATGGCCAGAGGCTCGTTAACAGGTGGGTTAACAAGTTTTCCTTTTCCTCGATCTTTTTTACTTGTCACGGTGGCACTGCAAAAATTCACGAGTGAGGAAATCAGGAATGGAGGTATTAATTCCTTTAATATAATCAATATCAAAATAAAAAAAAAAACTTAAAATAGCTTGCCATCTAGCAAATATTTGTTTTGAAGCAATGTTTTCAACGTCTTTTTTCAAAACATATTTTACAGATTTACAATCAATTCATAATAAGAATTTTTGATTTAATAAATCAAATTGAAACTTTGTAATGCAAAGAACAACAAAAAGAATTTCTTTTTTAATAGTACTATAGTTCTTTTGTGCATTATTCCAGGATTCGGAATGAAAGCGAACGATTTATTCAAGAGATCCTGGTGAAACAATCTATTTCAGAATTCCTCCATAACCAATGTCGGAGGCATTAGTTTCAACAATCTTAAAAGCAGTATCAGTGGGAATTCCCAAACAAGGAAGATATTTAACATGAGTTTTAATCTCTTTAACAAGTGAAGTGTGGACTTCTGTCAAGGAGGAGGATTGCTTTGCAACTTGTCAAACAGGGGTTTGCAATACTTCCTCAAATCTTTGTAGAAGTCAGTAGTATAATTCAACGACCCGAGAAATCTCTGGAGTTGATTTTTATCAGTGATAACATTTGGGAATTTTTATCGATCGATGGGGCAGATTTGCCCTTCAGAAATATGAAAACCAATGAATCTAATTTTGGTTTGGAATAATTTGATAAGAATAGATGAGGACATCATCAATATAAACAATGGAAAAATGACTAAAGGGGTTAAGAATGTCATTCATGATTCTTTGGAATTCACTAGGGGCATTCTTAAGACCAAAAGGCATAACATTTTATTTGTAGCGCCCCAGTTTTTAACACATAAGATTTAATGTCTTAAATTAGATTTAAAATCTATTTAATAAGGCAAAAGAATAAATATGAATATTTATGAAAATAAGTATTCATTGATTAAAAAACGTTTATAGTTTCAATTCAATAAACGAACCTTAAACTTTAGAATGACGGAAACAGGGTCAAACGAATTTTGTTTTGGTCGATTCAAAAGTCGAAACGCTTGTCTTGAAGCCCTTTAGCTACCCTCCAAATTTTATAATTTTTGGACTTTGTTAAGGATGCAAAAACACCCGTAAAACATAGTACCTATGTTTTGGACGAAAATTCAGATATAGCATTTTTTAATACTTTCCTTTGGTTGGACAACTCATCACCCACTTCCTCTGATTTTTGCACTCATTACCACAAGTGTTGCCCACCTCCCACATCTAGAATTAAACTCATGTGCCTTGGAGTTAAGGCTATGATGCATAAACTCCTATTCATTGGATTAAAATGTGTCTACTTGACCCTAACCATTCATTCTCTTATAAATAGAACCAAGGTGAAAGGATGCAATACCCATCAAGCTTCACACACACACACACAGCCAAGAGAGAAGAAGTCGTCTAAGCTCCCCCTCTCTACTCTTCTTGTTTGGCTAGTACCCAGAAAATAAAAAGAAAACCAGAAACTTTGATTGACCAGAACTGAGTCATAATGAACTTGGGTTGAGTCGAACCAAAAAGAGAAAATGTTCGTCTGGAAGTCTTCTATCTACTCTCAAAATTTCACGTCAATCAAAGTAGTTTTGACCATCGAGAAGTAGGTCGGAGTAAGCTGCCCTCCATTTGGACGGAAATCCTGAATTCAAATAGATAGGACTTTTTGGTAAGTTGTTAAATAAGACTTTAATTTATTTTATATAATTTCTATGTTACTTGTTTTATGAGTTGTGTATAGACCTAATAAGCTTATGAGATAAAAAGAATTAAAATAAAAAGTAATATAAACTATTTTTATATTTCAATGTCCTTATGATTTTCATGAGTTGATCGTATTTATACTTCCTTTTATTCTTCAATGTTCTCATGACTTTCATGAGTTGATCGTATTTATACTTCATTTTATATTTCAATGTTCTCATGACTTTCATGAGTTGATCGTATTTATATTTCCTTTTACATGAGTTGATCGTATTTATATTTCCTTTTATATTTCAATGTTCTCATGACTTTCATGAGTTGATCGTATTTATACTTCCTTTTATATTTCAATGTCCTCATGACTTTCATGAGTTGATTGTATTTATATTTCTTTTTATATTTAATTGTCCTCATGACTTTCATGAGTTGATCGTATTTATTCTTATTGTCCTTATGATATATTTTAATCCTTTAGGTTCATATTTGGTGGTATTGGTCATATAAGCTCGTCATCAAATCATGAACCAAGGTTTTAAAATTGTTATAAGTGATCGTTTCAAACATAAAGAAGTGATGGATAATAATAAATATAAAGAGATGATGGTCTATAAACAATGATTTGTTTGATAGATAATTGATGTACATATTATTGTATGAATGGATTTATTGCAGAGCTAAGAGACTACAGAGAACAACTGTGAGTATTCTTGCTCACTGAGGATCATATGTGGTTGTTTTCTGTAATGTTGTGATTTCTGATTTATTTAATTATATGCATAGGAATAGTATATTGCATACTGTTAATAATTCTAATGCAGGGTTAATAACAAGTTGGATGTTGGGATGACCAATGGACAGGTATACCGTCTGTGCGAAAAACAATAATAAGTACAAGTTTGCTGTCGGGATGGTCAATGTGCTAGGCAAGTTATGGCTACTTAATTGACTGTCGGGATGGTCAATGTACTTGGTTATCGAGATGACCAATGTACTAAGTACGCTACTTTGACAACTAGTGTGGAAAAGCTAAGAAAACATGGAGAGGAGTTCATGCTCCAATAATTAGCCGCTTAAACGAACAGGAATTTAATGGCCCTAGTATGAGAAGAGTGCAAGAAAAAAATAATTAAGACTGTGCATATAAAACTGTCATTATATCATAATGTTGCATTGTATATTGTCAAATAAATCAGTAATCATTATATTATTGAAAGCAGTGGACTCACTAGGTACTTTTGTATTATTGTTTTTCTCTGTATTATATATTAATACATGTTACAAAGAATGGGAGTATCAGGATTGTCCAGACCTTTAGTTGATCTTGATAGCAGTGTCTAAGGCTCGGATGTCTCCCACTTTTGTGGACTACTATCTATAGTCCATTATTATTATTATTATATTTGAAAAACGATATATATATATATATATATATATATATATATATATATATATATTTATTGATTTGTAATAATGATACTTTGAGTGGTTTGATTGTAAATTATTTGTGCCATACATGGCACAAATAATATTTTTTAATGTGTAATTATCCAATTACACTCCTGCTATATATTTTGAAGTATTTTTGTTAGAAGCTCTGTTGTGTTATCATTAGAAGAAAAAAATGTATATTTCTCTGCCAATTTATAACTCTGATGATGTCTTAATGTCACGTGGAAATCGAAATTTTCACTTACGTTTTTTTTTTCAAAAGGCAGGGCGTAAGTGACTTCATACCTATCCATATCAGCAATTTGGATTTGCCAAAATCCTGACTTCATATCAAACTTAGAGAAGACAAGGGCTCAACTAAGGCGATTGACGCAGTCTTTCCTATTTGGTATAGGGTACCTAATCCATTCTAGAACATCATTAAGAGGCTTGTAATTAATTACTAACCTTGGGGAACCTCTTTTGAGTTTAGCATTTTTCATAACATAAAAAGTAGCACAAGATCGTGGGGACTTACTCTTGCGAATAATATTTTCGCTAGCAAGTAAGCAATTTCTTTTTGACAGAAATCTAAAGTTTCGGCATTCATTTGAATTGGCCTAGCTTTAGTAGGAATTTTCCTTTCGGAGAAATCATTAACATAGGGTAGATTAACAATATGCTTCTTCCGATGCCAAAAGGCATTTGGAAGGTCAGAACAAACAGTATTAACAAGTTTATGTTTAAAAATAGCAATCTTTTATTGCAATAGTTTATCATAGAGTTGTTGGGCAATTCTCTTGTACTTGAGTTCCTTTTTTAAGGAATTCAAGTGTTGGGTTTTGGCAGAGACCAAATTTAGTTGATCTAAATCAATCTCTATCCTGGATGCAAAAGTAAAGTATACTTTTGTACCCATCTTAACAGTTGTTATCCCAGTCTCATCAATGGAAGAAATTGGGTAAAGTAAGTAAAAGAAAGGATTTCCTAGAATTGCTTTATCACTCTTCATGTTTTTAACAAACACGGAGGGAATGGGAAAACAAACATCATTCTAGCAAACATAAGCTTTGCTAAGGTCATATTTAATATGAAAAGAATCTCCATTGGCAGAATTTAATCGTTCAGTAGATTTCTCAAAATCTTCATTCCTAGTAGAGATAGGAATGGTTTGTTCAACAGTTTTAACAGCATATTCAGCTCTGAAAGAGCTTTTAAACCAAGAAGTATTGTAGACTTCCTTTGCAGGGAGTCTCGGAATACTCCAATTTCTAAAATCAAAAGAGGATCATCCTCAACAGAGTAATGTTTAGTATTCACAATATTATCAGAAAGATTAACAGAGGACCTAGAGCTAACAGAAGAGTTAGACCTCCACATCTTGAAAATCTAATCAAACAACAACCAAAGCAAACATTTTGTTGGGACTCCATCCAATATTACTTCTCGTATTTCTGATTATTTGAATAATCTTAGATGTCCTTCTATGTCTGATTATAGATGGTATCAAGATGTTTTTCTTTCTCGTGTTATGCTTAGAACTGATAGTTTTAAGCCTTACTGGAAATAAAAGTTCATTGATGGATTACCTTCATTATTTGCTTACAAAGTAAAAGATGAACTTATTAATCCTGTTACTGGTTCTATTGATTATGAAAACTTAACCTATGGTGATTTGTTTTCAATCATTAAAAAACTTGGCATTAAAATGTGTGTCGATCAGAAAATGATAAGACAACAATTAAAAAATGCTAAGAAAGCTAAGTATGAAATGGGTAATTTTTGTGAACAATTTGGTTTGCCTCCTATTGCTCCCAGCCGGAGACACAGGAAGAAACTGGATAAGTTCACTAAGAAAAACCGTCATACTAAAAGAAAAAATGTTAAGTCGGAAAGGCCTGATAAAATCTTTAGAAAGCATAAGCGTTCTAAAACTATTAAAACTTCCACATGAAGATGTTTCAATTGTGGTAAAAATGGTCATTTTGCTGATAAATGCCATAAACCACCTAACAAATTAAAGAATAAAAATAATTCTTTAAATATTGATGAGGAAGAAATGAATGATCTTTATAGGATTTTACAATCCAAAGATTACTCCAATTCCGATTCATCCTACATTGATGAATATACCTCTGATGATTCTAGCTACCATTCTGCTAGCGAATCATCTGATAAAGATGTTTTCAAAATTGGTTGCAATAAATCTTGTTGTGAAAATAAATTTTGTGATGTTTCTTCTAAAGAAGAAGAACAAGAAAATTTGTTAATCACTTTAATTTCAAAAATTGAAAATGATGAGTTAAAAGATGAATATCGTAAAAAACTCAAGAAAACAATGAATCATGGTTTTGAAAAATCTGTTAAACCCAAAATCTTTCTTGATGAAACTTTGGAAAGATTTTCTAAACAAAAATCCAAAGTTGTTATCTCAGATTTGCAGATAAGTAATATCAAGAAAGAAAATTTTGATTTGAAAAAAGACATGCATATGTTTCCATCATATTAATTATTTGCTGACTGTATTTGTTTTATCATATTAATTATCATTCGCAAGCATGCCATGCCCACTGTGCAGTCGTCGCACGTTCCTGAATATAGTGGTAACAAAAATCAACGAGCATGAAGAAGTACTTTTATTACTTTAAATTATTTACTAACCATGTTGTTTTTATCATTCGCAGGTAATGTCACGCCCAATATACAACTGTCGCACGTTCCTGCACATCGTGGTAACAAAAATCAACAAGCATGAAGAAGTGGCATGAATGTATTTTTTTTGTATCTATTTTGTAATTTCTATATAACTTGTGTTTTGTTAGTGCTATAAGTAATTTGTTCATAATTATGACCCATTTTATTATATGTTTGTTGAAACTACTGTTTTGATTTTAAATCATTGCAATAATATTGTTAATAATTTTTGAAAATGTAAATTGTTATGATTGCTGATGGATTAAAGGAAAGGTGAATTGCCTACGAGGTTAACCATCGAATATTTCTTAAAATGTCTATTCCAAGAAAAAAAAAAAAAAAGTGACGTGGCAGCATTTGCCATGTCATTATCATTTGCGACGTGGCAAATTATACCACATCATTATTATTAGTGACATGGTATAATATACCACGTCATCCAATTGTGACGTGGCAAACTTACGGCTATTATTAGGAAGTTATATATATATATATAGTCACCCATCTGTCCACCGTCCAATACAAAATTTCTTTGATGAATATGGAAAATCAAAAGAATCAAACGATGAATGGTGGAGTTAATGCATTTGATCGGTTCTCTGACATGCCTGAGTCCATTGTTGTCATGTCATCTCATTACTTCTGACTAAGTCTGCAACTCGGATGAGCGCCTTGTCTAGGAACTTCAACTCTGCACGGTGCTCCTTCCCAATATTTGATTTTGATCAAGCTTCATATATATACGACAAGCCGCCGACCGTAAGCCGAAGTTCTTGAATTTCATGTGCAATTCTCTTAAGCGTTGCCCATCAAATATTTGCATGCAAAGGTTCAGTCTTTGTTGTTGGCTCCCTGAAAGGCCTAACAATCAAATTGATTCTTCAATTCGTTTTGCCGTTGAGCATAATGTCAACGAGTTGATCCTTCACATTGAGGCCGTAAGCTACTGTCGTTTGCCACTAATGCCGTTACAATATGCTACAAACATCTTACGCTTTTGGCAAACATTTTACTTCTTGTTGGCCAAACAAAGAGAATAAAAAAAAAATTGAACATCATTATGTTTTTAATTTCCTTCAACCGTCCCCTGCCCGACCCTTTACAGCCTGGCATGCATTTTATTAAAAAAATGCAAAAACTCAAATATGGCACAACACAAAACACAGACCCGCGGAATCCATTTCGACATTTCCCCCCAAAATTTTTTCCCTCTCTCTCAAAAATCTCCTTCCCCCCTATTTCCACCGATCTCCCCCCTTTTCCGGCCGATCTCCACCCTTTTCCTTGCTGGCGATCTCTGCCCGTCTCCACCGCCGACCGAGTTCCCCCCTTTTCTAGCCGTTCTCCAGCCATAAAGAGGTATTTTTTGTTATCTTCTCTCTTTTAATTTTCAAACCCATTTCGTTTTGAGTTTTGAGCTGTTTCTAACGGCAAATGTGATATGGGTTTTGATTTTTTATGGTGGGTTTTGATTATTACACCCACAGACCTTCACAACATTTTTACGGTGATTTTTTATGGTGGGTTTTGATTTTTTATGCAGATTATGTTGTTTCGATTTGAAAAGATGATAATCTATATATATGAGTGGTGGTTTAATGATTTTTGTTTCCTTGGGTTTCAATTATGGGGAATTTTAGCATCCAAAATTTGAATTCCCTTATCTTTTCCACGTTTTCTCTACAACCAAATAAAGGCGTATGGGTTGTGAGTGCTATGTTGTACGTGCCTTTTGAATCGTTATTCCTATGCTCTTGGGTTACTGTTTTATTAGTATTTGATTTCAATTCTTAACCTTAATTTTATGGGTAGCAAATAATTTGGATAGTTCTGTTTTTTGGTTTGAAATGAAACCCTTTTATTGTCTGAGCATAACATGTTATTTTGGCTGATGCCAGGAATTCGTGTATAATCAACTTAAATTCAGGTAATTTGGTGTTTCTTCCATTGCAAATTTAGCTTTTGTGCACGACTTCTATTTGTTAATTGGTTTGAGAGTCAATTTTATGTAATTTATTATTTACCTATTCTCTTGGTTTCCAGCTACGGTTGGTATTTCACCTTCGTGCAAGGATTTTATATACCCAAGTCAGCAAATACTGTTTTGTGAACTGGGTGGTGGCTGTTAATTATGAACATTTTTGTATATGTGAGAGCTTATTTGGGTTTTTATACATTCCAAGTGATAATATTATGTTGATTGTTTGACATCACACATAGTGGAAATATTATGTTGCCTACTGCCTTCAAAGGTTGTAGTTTTTATTTTTCTTTATTTTTGTTTTTGTGGGATCAGTGATCATTATATTTTTGCTTTTGTTGGATGATATTTATTGAGGTTAAAAATGTCTTTTGCATAGGCGCAACAAAATGTCGGCAAATAGTGATGCATCAAGTGCACGTCGACCATTATATTTATTGTGGAGTTCCTCCATGTGTAAGGTACTCTTGGACTGATAAGAATAGCGGCAAAAAGTGGTGTGACTGTAAAAATTATAAGGTACTTTTTGAAATTAAGATTATGTTATACTTTGTTCGCTAGTAGATGATGACATTTTTTACCCTTTCTTTTTCATGCAGAAAAAGGATGATTGTGATTATTTTGCATGGGCTGATCAGGAAATGACTGCGTACGAGACGAAAGTAATGGAACGTTTTAAAGTCCTAGACGATAGAAGACAAGCAGATAGGGATAGACTTGAGAAGGTAATTGAAACAAAATATAATGATCATTACCTTAAACTTGAGAAGCTGATTGAAATAAAATATAATAATCAATATGTTAAACTTCGACGGGAGTTGGGGCTGTATCAAACTAATGGGAAGATGTTTCAGGCTACGATAGTAGTAGTCATTTTATTTTTAGTTTTTTAACCTTAGTAGCTATAGTGGATCTGGAAGTACTTACTTGATGTTAGAGAGGTAGTTGGGATGTATTGTATTGTGGTATGTTGGCTAGTTAATGATTGTAATGTGGTGACTTGGGTTTTTTTTTTTTTTTTTTTTTTTTTTTTTTTTTTGTAGTAAATTTGGTTCGATGTAATATGACAGTTAAAAGTTGGTTGGATGTAATTTGACTTTGAGCTAAGATTGTAATTAGAATCTTAATATCTAATCCTCCTGTTAATGCTTCAGAAAAACTATGTTCAATCTTTCACTGATTTTCTCACTGAGTTTTGCTGTAATATTCCAGGTCCATCAAGTATAGAAATTGATACTTGTTTTTTTAGTTGGACTGCTTTTGGAATTGATAGATTATGTCATCAAAGTGTTTATGTTTCCTAGTGTCATCAAAGTTGATTATATCATCAAACTTGTATCTCATTTGTGCATTCACTATAGACTTCTGGACAATTACCCTCGTGTACAAACACAACCAATGCGTATAGTCATCACCTATACAGGACAAACACAGAAATTTATCAAACACAACCAATGCGTATAGTCATCATCTGAAAATGCATAAACAAAATCTGAAAGTCATCATCTATACAGGACACACAATTATACTATAAAGAGCATCATCCTAGGAGCTAAGAATATACAGCAAGGAAGGGAACTTGCCAATTAGAAGTACTTCCAAATCAACTAAACTAATGTAAGATACCTTTTCAAAAACCCAAACAAGGGAAACTAGAAAATCAGAATTTCTTCATCATAAATTCATCAAACCCAAATAAAAAAACTGAGAAAGCCATATCGAAGTTCTTAACTTTTTACCACAACACGGCCAAACATAAATACAAAATTCAAGAAATCCGGATCAAAAACGTTAGCTTTATCATGAATTCAAGAACTCTGATTCTAGCACAAATGGTTGCAATTACACCAAGTCATACTAGATTAACAAGCACAACTATACAAATTGACTAAGTCTTAATTTATACAAGGTAGGGGAAATTAAATTCATTCTCCAGCTGCTGCTGAAGCGAATGAGAGCAGCTCCGGATCATTTTCAAACATGGCCATGTCTTCTTCCTTCATGTTCACCCATGTCTCCTTCTGCATTAAGCTAACCAATATCTGTATGTGAATTTACTGCAAGATTGATACCCTGAGAAATGCTCTCCTTTTACAATTATTTCATCCTCATGCACCTGGTACATCTATATCCAAATACATTACATGTTTGAAGGTATTATAAGTACATATGAGTGTGTCAAAAAAAAAAAAGGTATGGATCTACAGGCATGCTGATATTTAGATTTTGCATGCATTAAGAGATTAGTTTATCACGACAATTGGATCAAATGACTAGCCTTATTGTTAGCACAACTTTTGTGGAGCATAAAATACTGTTAATAGAAGAACCCAACAAATATTATGTCATACCACAATGATCGCAAATTTGAGCAAGCCATTTATTTACCAGATTTCCAATCTATTTTTTTTTTGTACAGCAGAACAGAAACTTTCAAGAATCTAAGCGGAACAAGCCAGAGCTACAGAACTAACAGAAGAAGATAACTACAATTGTAGATTCAACTACCGAATGTCAGAAATAGCCGTTGTGCTTCAGTGCTTGTTTCTATCTAGTGAGAGGGAGCTTCATGTTTTCTGCACAGTTTGGGAGTACTCTGGGTGTTTCACTGTGTTCTTTGATTTATTTGGTGCTTTTTTTCCCTGTTTAGTTGGTATGTAAATAGGACAAACGTGAATACTTTTCATTTTCTAGATTATTTTTGGGGTTGAAATTCCAGAATCAGTTCACTACTAGGACTAATATCGCACTTTTCATGTGTACATATATGTTGTCAGTAGAGAACACAAGCATTATACTAAAGCTATGCTATTCTCCATTATGTCTTTGTGCAGGGGTTTATGCCGATGATAATGGTGTGAAAGAATTTCTGAGTGAGAAATATGGAAAACTATCCGACTCTGAGTTTAAGGAAAACAAGAAGTTCAATGAAGATCTCATTGAAAATGATATATGTGTGACTGTTAGACTTCAAATATGTATGGCAGAAACCCACAAGCAAATAATGCATAAACAAACATGTAAACAAGCAAATAAGAGGGTATTTTATAACCAGAAAACCAATAGCAAAAAACCACAAATCACAGCAAGCAACTAAGAAAGGCAGATCCAAAAACATTTTTAAGATTTTGAGCCCGGCTAGAAAAATAAAACATGTTTTATTCCAAAGGTAAGGGAATTCAAATTTTGGATGCTAAAAATCCCCATAATTGAAACCTAAGGAAACAAAAATCATTAAACCACCACTCAGATATACAGACTATCATCTTTTCGAATCCAAAGAACATAATCTGCATAAAAAATAAAACCCACCATAAAAATCACCGTAAAAATGTTGTGAAGGTCTGTGGGTGTAATAATCAAAACCCACCATAAAAAATCAAAACCCATATCACATTTGCCGTTAGAAACAGCTCAAAACTCAAAACGAAATGGGTTTGAAAATTAAAAGAGAGAAGATAACAAAAAATACCTCTTTATGGCTGGAGAACGGCTGGAAAAGGGGGGAACTCGGTCGGCGGTGGAGACGGGCAGAGATCGCCGGCGCCGGCAAGAAAAGGGTGGAGATCGGCCGGAAAAGGGGGGAGATCGGTGGAAATAGGGGGAAGGAGATTTTTGAGAGAGGGGGGAAAAAATTTGGGGGGAAATGTCGAAATGGATTCCGCGGGTCAATGTTTTGTGTTGTGCCATATTTGAGTTTTTGCAATTTTTTTTAATAAAATGCATGCCAGGCTGTAAAGGGTCGGGCAGGGGACGGTTGAAGGTCCCCTGCCTATCATTACTCAATAAAACAAAGACAAGTAAAATAACTAACAGGAAATGCTAAAGAGAAGACTCTCATCCCCCCTTGTCACCCCCTTTTCTTTAAAAAAATTGGTTTTTATTAAAAAGTTGTCTTTGATGTGACATCAGAGACAACTTTTTAATAAAAATCAATTTTTTTTATTATAAAAAGGTGATAAGGGAGGATGAGGGGAGGATGTGTAGAAACTCTCGTAACTAACGGCTCACTAACTTAGTTATTGACTCAATTAACCACTACTGGCATAAAGATAACTAACCCACTACTTTTACTAACCTACTTTTACTGACCCATTACAAAAGTAGTTAACCCGGCCAGTTCGTGGCTCACAAAGTTGAGTAATGTTAGCCCATTTCTTTACCGACACACACACGTCTACTCCTATATATGCTTATGAAGGTAGCGTTGAAACATGAAGATACGTGGCATTTAGGCTCATAACATCAAGTAATTATAAAAGCCCTTACGCTTCCATTCTTCCAGTCCGCTTCAGTTGGGGCCATGGGGCTTACTCGATGCGAACAGTATATTCTCAAACCCTCAAACAACTAGCCACTTCTCCTTTCTTCTGATTTTTCTAAAACAAACGTTGTTTATTTTATCCCATGTGTCATGTCGTTTGAATAAAATTAAATCTTTACCGTTGAAATTTTTAACCCCATTTGTCCGGTTCTTTATTTATGGCACGTAAGTTGGATCCAGATTCCTTACAATTTTATTGAAATAGTAAATTTTCAAATTACATGAATTTATGCCCTTTTTTACATTGAACGGATTAAAAAATTATGCCTACTAAAAATTTGGACATATTACCAAAGCATTTAAAAAAAATAAAAAATCAATTCGAAAGGTTTTTTCTTCATTTTTGAAGAGATACTTCTTCTTTAGAAAATTAAAAGACAATTTTTTGTTCAAAACTTTTCTACGACGTAACAAGAACCTGTTAAAAATATACTCAATTCTCATTAGTAACAATTCACATTATCATTAGTAAAAATCACGTTATCGCATTTTTTACATTATCCGATAACAAAAAGGCCTGAATTCATAGAATTTAAAAATTTACAATTTCAATAAGGGAACTGATCCAATCAACTTACCATTGGCTGGCTGTTATATGTAGCATATGAAATTGTTATGATCGATTATGATGTTCAATCCATCATAAGGTTTACAATTTGGGACTCTTATGTTGTCTATATATGTATTGTACGAAATTTATATTTTAGGTAGAAAACACATTAACATGTATATCATTTACACTCTAAAACATTTTGAGCATTGCTTAAACAAAAATGAAAAATGAAAAACAAAAAGGTGATAACGTAGGAGAAAAATTGAACACCAAATCAAACAATAAGAATCTCAAGTTAAGTGTACCTCTTATCAATTTAGCCCGTATGCAAAAGCGATGCGGATGGAGGAGCTACATCGTATGAGGTAGACAATGAAGAATTGGTGTGACTATTGCTTGAATGTGGATTCCGTCCTCCCTCATAGTTACTAGAAACACTGGAAATAGAAAGTGACAATGCTTGTCTATTCACTGCTGGAGCAAGATGTGTTGGCCCCGGCATATCTGATGGGAGAATAGGCAATGGAGTCTCAAAATTGAGAACATGAATTGTTTCCCTTATTGAAGGCCTAAGGTTTCGATCAGGGTGAGCGCACCAAAGCCCAACAATCATCAAGCGCTCCATTTCTTGCTCATCAAAATCTCCATCTAGCCTTGGGTCGGCTGCTTCAAGTACCTTTCCTATTCCATAGAGCTCCCAAACCCACTCCACCAAGACTACTTGATCTTGAGGGGCATTGGTCTTGATTGGTTTTCTTCCGCAAGCAATCTCTAAAGCAACAATTCCAAAACTATAGACATCTGACTCCTTGCTAGCATTACCGGTTGTGACACATTCAGGAGCCATGTAGCCCATGGTGCCTGCCAAAACAGTGGTTTGTGACCCTTTCACATGGTCCACAAGCCTAGCTAGCCCAAAATCTCCAAGCTTAGCATTGAAGTTTGAATCAAGCATAATGTTGCTTGATTTTATATCCCTGTGTACAACGCATTGTTCCCATTCCTCATGCAAGTAAAGCAACGCTG
Source organism: Alnus rubra (assembly GCA_028654335.1). Classification (NCBI taxonomy): domain Eukaryota; kingdom Viridiplantae; phylum Streptophyta; class Magnoliopsida; order Fagales; family Betulaceae; genus Alnus; species Alnus rubra. The sequence continues at coordinate 220,363 of JAJPGS010000518.1, forward strand.
ACGCCAATCCTTGAGCAACTTTGTACCTCGTTGCCCATATCAATAAGCTTTCTTCTGTAAAAAGATGTGAATCTAAGCTTCCATTGGGCATGAACTCATAGATGAGTAAGAGTTCTCCTCTTTCATGGCACCAGCCAATGAGTTGCACCAAATTCCTGTGTCTCAATCGACTAATGATTTTAACTTCTTATGCATACTCTTTTATCCCCTGTTTAGACCCTTTTGACACCCTCTTAACTGCAATGAAGGAGTTTGTGTCCCTTAAAAATCCTCTATAAACCCCACCAAATCCACCCTGACCCAGTTTCTCTCGATCATTGAAATTATTGGTGGCATGAGCCAATTCTTTAAATAAGAACCTCTTTGGTCCTGTTTCCCTTTGAAATTCGTCATCCATGTACCTGTCAAAGGCAAGATCCTCTTTTGTATAACTCTTATTTCTCTTCCAGAAGCCAAACAGAATTAAAGCAAACCCACCAAACAAAAAAGATCCACCAACACCCAAACCCACCGCTAACCCTAACCCGTTGTTTTTCCTTTGGTTGGGGACCGGATTTGGGCTTGGACTACCTGCCACTGTATCTTCCAAAGTTGAATTAAAATCCCATGTGCAAATGGTATGCATTGCAGCAAAAAGTCCTGTTGTGGCAGAGAATCCGAAAGTTACCCATTCAGGTAGGTAATCTCTCAAATCGATATTATAAGAAAGGGACTGCCATTCAATAGCATTGTTTTTTAGACCAGTGAAGAGAACATTCAAATTACGAGAACTAGAATTATAGCTAATCCGAGCTTCGTTCTTTCTTTTTTCCATAATAGAAATATTAGCCCCCCACCATGAGACATTAGCAACAGATTGCATGGAGTTTATATCAATACCTACATGTACGCCGGGCGGATCGTATGGTCTGTTTGAAAAGATGTCAAACTCCACCGCCACAAAATGATTGACCGTCGTGTTTAATGACTGGTTAAGCCTAGCAAGACCCATACTGCCACCTTCGCTGTCATCAAGAATCGTTGAACCATTAGGTGCTAGGAAGAACACAAGCCCATCTCCATAATTACTATTATTTTGCGAGTCAATGACAAAGGAAAAATGGGTAGTGAAATCTGTGAGGTTTCTGGATGCCTTGTCCCACAGGTGCATGGGACTGACATGCGTGGCTCGACCAACATTACCGGTTTGGACCTGGTTGCCAGTGAGTTGGATGACTTGGTATTGAGCGAAAGCTCTCTCACATCTTAGAGGGGGGTCACAAGAATCGAAACTGGTGAAGTTGAAGAATATTAAAGCACTCGTAAATGGGCGTAGTGGTGAGAAGAAATCGGTGACAATTAATAAGAGATAAAAGAGGATTAGGGGCTTTGGAAATGGGAAATGATTGATTTTGTAGCTGTAACAAGCCATGGTTGGAACTTGGAAGGAAGGTTGGATTTGATGAGAAGAAATTGCTGATTGTAATAAGAAAATTAGCTAAAAACAGATTATATAAAGCAGGTTTGAATAGGGAGACCGATAGGCTGAAACGGGAGGGAGTGCGTGATAAACTTCTCCAGGACTCAGTCATGATTTGAACTTCGGAAGGGAGGTTGGGTCACAATAATTGCAGATTGTATAAAATAAAGTGGAACTACTCTAAGAGAAAAGGCAACCATTATACGTCTTCAAACTAACACGGTAAACAAATGCTGTTTTAAAGCCCTAAAATGGTGACAGAGTACAAGCTTGTTTAAATAAAATGCACTTAATTGCCAATATTAATTATAAAAATTAAAAATATACATAATTAATAAATAAAATCTTTACGTTATGTCCAACAACCCCGAAGACTTTTTAATCTTTTTAAATTAAAGTAATCCTAGAAAGTCTAAGATGTAGGCCATGAGACGAGAAATAACAAATAAAAAAGGAAAATGCTAGACGCACTATGTCTTTAAACTCTCATCTTCGTATACCCTGACGTGGCATTTGTCACGTTAGATTTTCACTACTCCTGAGTCTGCATTTTTCACGGAGTCTGCGACTATTGCAGGCCAGAAATCTCAGAAATGTTGCAAAATTATTTTGAATTGCATCAAGCCCAGTTCACTAATGCGTTTCTCCAAAAAAAAAAAAAAAAAAAAAAAAAAAAAACCTTCTTGTTTGTCTCTAATTAGAGGCAGTTGGTTAAAAAAAAAAAAAATTGCTGTTTAATTGATTAGGTTATATATATGTACAGGTCAGAACAGGGACACCCGATAGATTGAAACAGTCCAAGTCAAAAAAAAAAAAAATGAAGAGTTTTCCGATGCCGTCTGTTCGGACCGATCAAAATTATCGGGTGCCCATGTTATTGAAATTGATAAGAATGGAAAAAGTTATTCTAGAGAATCTTCTGCCCATGTTATGAGCCGAAGACATTTTATTTTACTTTGTTGTTGAGATCGAAATGCTATTTTACTTCGGTGCTCTAATGTCGGGTCCTCTTTATTTTGACAACTGACAAGCAACTATCCGTTTTATCCAAACCAACGAGCACGCCAAGCTTTGCTTGCGCAAAAGTAGCTCAAATAATTAATTATATTGAAATGTCCAGGTACAGAAATAGTCAAGTCACCCTTGGAGGGTCTCAGTGGAAAGGATCCACCAGTTTTAGTGTTTTCATTTTATCCACCCTTGCCGTGGGCCTTTTTTGGTCTTGAAAATAAATTTAAACTCCTAAGTAACCTCAACTAAATATGTAAAGCAGTAAAAAGAATTTACATAGATATTTAGTTACGAAGTGAAAATTCTTTGCAGTAAAGAGAAAAACTACTTCGAGGCAGCCAAACTCAGGAAATCAATCACCAAAAGAAATGGCTAATTACAAGAAGTACGTACTCACAACTATTTAGAGTAGTCATTCTCTTAAATTTTAACAAGCGCCTATTTGTCTGTTTCTCTCCCAAACCCGTCTGGAGAGTTCTTCTATTGATCCCTTAACTGGAGCTCCTTTTCAAATAGACTTCAACGGTTAAACAGTTACAATAATAACAAACAAAAACTCTAAGAGATATACATGTAAACGCTTATGTTTAATAAACCTTCTTTTAGCATAATGGAATTCTCTATAGGAATTATTGATCAAACATTGCCTAGAAGCCCCTCTAAACAGGCTTTGGAAACCCTCAAATAAGTCATGAACAATTTCTTAGGCGGCGGTGTCCGGATAGGTCAACACATGTCCAGACATCTATCGGTAAGTGAATATTTGGTAAAGCGTGTCCGGACAGGTAACCCTAATATTCGAACCTTTGCATGAAAAATCTTCTCTATCCGCCGTTCTTCACTTATGTCCAAACATCTTGCAAACGTTTTGACAGTTGGTATGTTTACTAAGTTTTTTGTTAATGGTCTGATGCCCAGTACTCTTGATTTACATTGTGTTTTACTGTTTGAGGCTTTGAGCCTTGAAAGGAAAAGGAAAACGTTTTTACCGTTTGAGCCTTAAAAAATTCTTATACGTTTTGACCGTTGCTTGTTAATGTTTTGTCATGGTCTTTAAGAAAAAATCTGATGCTCACTCTTACTTACTCTTATACGTATAAATGACTTCTTCTTGGCTCAAAATTCAGTACGTACAGTGTCAATATATTCCACCGTGAATAATTTTTCAGCCATTACAATATTTTAATTATTTAAGTGTGGCTTGTAGTCCTTTATCATCTTTTATCAAATAGTTGTTTTATTTGATTTTCATTTTTGAAAGTGTGTTCTTAACAAAGATAAACGCTATAATCTAATCTTAAGAAGTTGCGTATCAGGAGATCCGATCACATCGAATTATAGACTCTAAGAAACACAAATCAATCTTTAAAGACAACACTCTTGCGTGATTCTATAATATTGTGAAATTTTTTTTTGCTTTAATTTTAATCTCTTGTACTGTGTTTATTTTATTATTATTATTTCGAATTAATATAGTCTAGCAATAATAATAATAATATTTTTAATTATTTATTTATTTAACAATTATTTATTTAATTGTTATTTTTATATTGATATTATTTTATTTCAACAAAAAATTTGTGTACCATCTAAAAATTATTTCCAACAATTTAATCAATTGGATGTGATAGCTATAAATGTAGAAACAAGTTGGAATGTGATAGATATAAATTTCCACGATCAAATTCAATAGAAGATGAAGGAATAGGTGTAGCCAACTCATCTTGGTCAGTCGTTCCTCTTTATTTCCACGACCAAATGTAGAAACAAGTTGAGATGTGATAGATATAAATTTCCACGATCAAATTCAATGGAAAAAACGTAGAGTTGATTGTCAATTAATGTCAGTTCCTCTTTATTTTGACAACTGACAAGCAATTGTCCGTTTTTTCCAAACCAACGAGCACGCCAAGCTTTTTTCAAAAGTAGTTCATATTGAAATGTCCACATAAATTGCCAAGTCTTTTATTTATTTATTTATTTTTATTTTAACATATGGACAAGAAAAACACTAAGAGATATGATTCTCTACCTCTTAAATATATAATTTTTCACCACTTTATCTATGTGGCAAGGTGGTCCCCACTTTATTTTATTTTATTTTTTTTTTTTTTTAAAAAAAAAAACTCTAAAGATAGTGGGGGACCACCTTGCCACATAGATAATGTGGTGAAAAATTGTATATTTAGGTGGTGGAGAATCATATCTCAAATAAGAAAAATCAAATTAAGCAGGTGAGCTCCGTAACCATAAAACCCAAACGAAAAAAGAAAAAAGAAAAAAAGCAATACAAATAGAAACATGATCGGTAGGAAAATTGCCAAGTCTATTCCCTTGCAGTGGGCCTTTTTTGGTCCTGAAAATAAATTTAGACTCCTAAGTAACCTTAACTAAATATGTAAAGCAGTAAAAAGAATTAACACAGATATTTAGTTACGAAATGAAAACTTTTGCAGCAAAGAGAAAAATCATTTCGGGACAATCAAACCCAGGAAATCAAACATCAAAAGAAATGGCTAATTATAAGAAGTACATACTCATAACCCTTTGCAGCAATCATTCTCTTAAATTCTACAAGCACCTATTTGTCTGTCTCTCTCCCAGACTCGTCTGGAAAGTTCTTCTATTGATTCTTTAACTGGAACTCATCTTCAGTTAGACTTCAACGGTTGAACAGTTACAATAATAACAAACAAAAACTCTAAGAGATACATATAAATGTTTATGTTTAATAAACCTTCTTTTAGCACAATAGAATTCTTTATGGGAATTCTTGATCAAACATTGCTTAAAAGCCCCTCTAAACAGGTTTTGGAAACTCTAAAATAAGTTATGGACAGTTTCCTAGGCAGCGGTGTCTAGACAGGTCAATGCATGTCCAGACATCTATCGGTAAGTGAATATTTTGGTGAAGCGTGTCCGGACAGACAACCCTAATATTTGGACCTTTGCATGAAAAATCTTCTCTATCTGCAGTTCTCGACTTCTGTCCAAACATCTTGCAAACGTTTTGACCGTTGGTATGTTTAGTAAGTTTTTTTTAATGGTCTGACGCACAGTACTCTTGATTTGCATTGCGTTTTACTGTTTGAGGCTTTGAGCCTTAGAAGGAAAAGGAAAACATTTTTACCGTTTGAGCCTTAAAAAATTCTTATACGTTTTGACCATTGCTTGCTAATGTTTCGTCATGGTCTTTAAGAAAAAATCTAATGGTCTGTCTTACTTACTCTTCTATAAATTGAGTTTTCCAATGAGCTTGTATACTTCTTCTTGGCTCAAAATTCAGTACGTACAGTGTCGAATATATTCCATTGTGAATAATTTTTCAGCCATTAATTACTATATTTTAGTCATTTAAGTGTGGCTTGCGGTCCTTCACCATCTTTTATCAAATAATTATTTTTTTTATTTTCGTTTTTTAAAGTGTGTTCTTAACGAAGATAAACGCTATAGTCTAATCCTGAGAGGTTGCGTATCAAGAGATCCGATCACACCGAGTTATAGACTCTGAAAAACACAAATCAATCTTTAAAGACAACACTCTTGCTTGATTCTATAGCATTGTGAGATTTTTTCTTGCTTTAATTTTAATCTCTTGTACTGTGTTTATTTTATTATTATTATTATTTCAAATTATTATGGTCTAGCATCAACAATAATATTTTTAACCAATTATTTATTTAATAATTATTTATTTAATTGTTAATTTTTAGATTAATATTATTTTGTTTCAACAAAAATTTTGTGTAACATTCAAAAATTATTTTCAACAATTTGATCAATTGGATGTGATAGGTTAACAAGTTGGGATGTGATAGATATATAAATTTCCACAATCAAATTCAGTGGAAAAAACGTAGAGTTGATTGTCAATTGTCCAGCCTGTCCAGGTACAGAAATCGCCAAGTCTAATTCCTTGCAGTTTTATTGTTGAAGGCGACTCGCTTATCCACGATCAAATTCAAGTTGGGATGTGATTGTCAGTTTTGACAACTGACAATCAACTCTCCATTTTGAAATACACCAAACATCATGTTATTGATCAATCAACAATTTGATCAATTGGATGTGATAGATATAAATGTAGAAACAAGTTGGCATGTGATGGATATAAATTTCCACGATCAAATTCAAGTTGGGATGTGATTGTCAGTTTTGACAACTGACAATCAACTATCCGTTTTATCCAAACCAACGAGCACGCCAAGCTTTGCTTGCGCAAAAGTAGCTCATATAATTAATTATATTGAAATGTCCAGGTACAGAAATAGTCAAGTCACCCTTGCAGGGTCTTCGGTGGAAAGGATCCACGTGTTTTTATTTTATGTTGTTTTGTTAGCTCTTACTTCATGTCCTTAAAAAAGTTTACCAAACACACCTTAAATTTCCTCGCTCGAATTCAATGCAAGGTGAAGCAATCAGTTCCTCTTTAATTTGACGACTGGCATGCAAGTCTCTGTTTTTTCCAAACCAACAAACACGCCAAGCTTTTTTCAAAAGCAGTTCATATTGAAATGTCCACGTAAATTGCCACGAGTTTTTTCTTTTTGCCATTTTTTTTTTTTTTTTTTTAAGAAAGGGACAAAAAAAAACACTAAAATATATGATTATTTACCACCTAAATATACAACTTTTCACCGCCTTGTTTATATGACAAGGTGATGAAAAGTTATATATTTAGGTAGTGAAAAATTATATCTCAAACAAAAAAAATCAAATTAAGTGGGTGAGCTCTGTAACCATAAAACCCAAAACAAGAAAAAAAGAAAAAAAGAAAAAAGAAAAAAAAGCAATCCAAATAAAAACACGATCGGTAGGTAAATTGCCAAGTCTATATATTCCCTTGCAGTGGGCTTTTTTTGGTCCTGAAAATAAATTTTGACTCCTAAGTAACCTCAACTAAATATGTAAAGCATTAAAAAGAATTAACATAGCTATTTAATTATGAAGTGAAAACTCTTTACAGCAAAAATAAAAATCACTTTGGAACAGTCAAACCCAGGAAATCAATTATAAAAAAAAAAAACTAATTACAAGAAGTTCGTACTTACAACCTTTTGCAGTAGTCATTCTCTTAAATTCTAACAAGTGTCTATTTGTATGTCTCTCTCCCAAACCCGTCTGGAGAATTCTTCTATTGATCCCTTAACTAGAGCTCCTCTCCGGTTAGAGTTCAACGATTGAACGGTTACAATAATAACAAACAAAAACTCTAAGAGAGATATATGTAAACGTTTAAGTTTAATAAACCTTCTCTTAGCACAATAGAATTCTTTATAGGAATTCTTGATGAAACATTGCCTAGAAACCCCTTTAAATAGGTTTTGGAAATCTTAAAATAAGTTATGAACAGTTTCTTAGGCGGCGGTGTCCAGACAGGTCAACGCATGTCCGGACATCTATCGGTAAGTGAATATTTTCTTTAAGCCTGTCCGGACAGGTAACCCTAGTGTTCGGACATTTGCATGAAAAATCTTCTCTATCCGTAGTTCTTCACATCTGTCCAGGCATATTGCAAACATGGACTTTCTAAACACCCCCAATCAGCCATGGGTGGCTGATTTTTTTTTTTTTTTTTTTCAGTTTGACATTAAGTCATCTTCAAGATTTTTTATTCAAAAAAAATATATATCTTAAGTTTTGTTTGAGCCTCGTAGAAAACAACAAACGTTTTGATCGTTGGTATGTTTAATAAGTTTTTTTTAATGGTATGATGTTCAACACTCTTGATTTACATTGTGTTTTACCGTTTGAGGCTTTGAGCCTTAAAAGGAAAAAGAAAACATTTTTACCGTTGATTGTTAATGTTTTGTCATGTTCTTTAAGAAAAAGAAATCTGAGGCTCATTCTTCCTTACTCTTCTGTAAATTGAGCTTTCCAATGAGCTTAAATAAATGACTTCTTCTTGGCTCAAAATTCAATACGTATAGTGTCTAATATATTCCATTGCGAATAATTTTTTAGCCATTACAATATTTTAGTCATTTAAGTGTGGCTTATAGTCCTTTATCATCTTTTATCAAGAGGTTGTTTTATTTGATTTTAGTTCTTGAAAGTGCGTCATTAACAAAGATAAACGCTATAGTCTAATACTGAGAGGTTGCGTGTTATAGATTTCGGAAGGCATGAATCAACCTTTAAAAACAATACTCTTGCGTGATTCTATAACATTGTAAGATCTTTTATTGCTTTAATTTTAATCTCTTGTATTATGTTTATTTTACTATTATTATTTCGAAGTAATATGGTCTAGCATTAACAATAATATTTTAAACTAATTATTTATTTAATAATTACTTATTTAATTGTTAATTTTTAAATTAATATTATTTTATTTCAATAAAAATTTTGTGTACTATCTAAAAATTATTTTCAACAATTTGATCAATTGGATGTGATCGCTATAAATTTTCACGATAAAAATTCAATGGAAAAAACGTAGAGTTGATTGTCAATTGTCAGTCCTCTTTTTTCCAATCAACTCTCTGTTTTTTCCAAACCAACGAGCACGCCAAGGTTTGCTTGCGCAAAAGTAGTTCATATAATTAATCATATTGAAATGACAGAAAAATATCCAGTCTGTCCAGGTACAGAAATCGCCAAGTCTAATCCCTTGCAGGGTCTTTAGCTTCCTCTCTTTTAGTCTAGGCAGTTTTATTGTTGAAGGTGACTCGCATATCCTTATCTTAGTTCTTCAACATCCGAGTATTTCAAAAGATTAGAGAATTGCATCTCTCATTACCGACTTTATTGGCTCTATCCAAGCTCTTTCTCAATGGGAGAGTTAGGAAAGTCAATAAAAGTGTAAATTTCTATGTTTATTGGCAATGTTTAGCAAGTTACAATATAGAGCATAATCGTGCATTGTCAAAACAATCAACATTTTCACATTTTTTAATAACAATCAACATCAAAACATTCAAATTTTTTTTATTTTTTATATCACATTAATAATTTTTTTTTTATTACTGTTCAAATAAAAAAAAATTCACTACAATACAAAACTTTAATTTTCACTTTTCTATATAAATTCTTTTTTCTTTATATTACATCTATTATTTTTCACTAATTCTAAAATTAACAATTTACTACTCTGTTCTGCACAAGTAATTGCCAAACATACCTATTATGTGATACATTGAGCCGCATTCAAATATTTTGTTGACTGCATTTTCATTGTTCTTCCCATGCTCCCTTTGTTCCTATTGTCAGTTGGAAGGATCCACCTCCTTTCTCTGTTTATGCTTGATTTTAGTGTTTTTTTGTTCTTTTGTTTGTTCTTGGTTCATGTACCTTTATATTAAGGAATAATGACTTATCTCTTGGTGCGGTGCACTCTAGCTGACTTGGTGCCTAACCCCGAAATATATGGCTATATCAAAGTGCAAATTTAGAATTACAGCGACAACAACATATATTATATTCTTTTTAAGTTGAAGACCTGGATAGCATATATAATGATATTTTCACTGTCCTTTCCTGTGATTATAGATGTCTGATTATATATAGGTGGGACAAAAATTTCTTATAAGTTGGGATGAGGAAAAGAGTAATGTTATACACACTTTTATTTTTTCATCAATTTTCTTATTTTTTTTAGGTGATTTTTAAAATTACTATTAAATTTGAAAGTGTAAATGTAAGCCTATAGATGTATACCTGCCAGATTCTATGCATTTCATTTTGTTGTCTCCAAATAATTAAATTACCCCCTTAATTATTTTGTGTGTAAAATAAGTCGGAGTGAATGTATCTTAAACCTTAATTGATGTAATGTGTATGAGATAAACACGAGTAATTAATATTGTTAACTTTGTCGTCCTTATGAATATATGAATATTTCCTACAATATATTCCGTACTTATGATCTAGTTTTGCAATTTAAGCAAATATTCACGATAGACATCCTCCAGGACTCGGTCAGAATAATTGCAGATTGTAACATGAAAACTAAAATAAAGTGGAAGTACTTAATAAGAGAAAAGCCAAATTCCCACGATCAAATTCAATGGAGGATGAAGGAATAGGTGTAGCCAATTCATTTGGGTCAGTCGTTCCTCTTTAGTTCCACGATCAAATGTAGAAACAAGTTGAGATGTGACAGATATAAATGTAGAAACAAGTTGGAATGTGATAGATATAAATTTCCACGATCAAATTCAATAGAAGATGAAGGAATAGGTGTAGCCAACTCATCTGGGTCAGTCGTTCCTCTTTATTTCCACGACCAAATGTAGAAACAAGTTGAGATGTGATAGATATAAATTTCCACGATCAAATTCAATGGAAAAAAACGTAGAGTTGATTGTCAATTAATGTTCAGTTCCTCTTTATTTTGACAACTGACAAGCAATTGTCCGTTTTTTCCAAACCAACGAGCACGCCAAGCTTTTTTCAAAAGCAGTTCATATTAAAATGTCCACGTAAATTGCCAAGTCTTTTATTTATTTATTATTTTTATTTTTAACATATGGACAACAAAAACACTAAGAGATATGATTCTCTACCTCTTAAATATATAATTTTTCACCACCTTGTCTATGTGGCAAGGTGGTCCCCCACTTTATTTTATTTTATTTTTTTTTTAAAAAAAAAACTCTAAAGATAGTGGGGGACCACATTGCCACATAGATAATGTGGTGAAAAATTGTATATTTAGGTAGTGGAGAATCATATCTCAAATAAGAAAAATCAAATTAAGCAGGTGAGCTCCGTAACCATAAAACCCAAACGAAAAAAAAGAAAGAAAAAAGAAAAAGATTCTATGAATTTCATTTTGTTGTCTCCAAATAATTAAATTACCCACTCAATTCTTTTGTGTGTAAAATAAGTCGGAGTGAATGTATCTTAAACCTTAATTGATTTAATGTGTATGAGATAAACATGAGTAATTAATATTGTTAACTTTGTCGTCCATATGAATGTATGAATATTTCCTACAATACATTTCGTATTTCAAGAAGTTTTTCTCTGAATTTGCTCTAGGTAGCAGTGTGTCTTTTATCAATGTTTAGAGGCCTATTTATAGAGATTAGGAGAGGCCTAGAAGCTCTTATAATTTCATAAAAAATCATCTCTTGAGTCTTTTTGTCCAAGTAGAAGATTGAAACTTCAATCCAAATAGGAAAATGATTTCAAATTCGTCCAGAATTGTGGTATTTTATTAAGGGGCGATTTTGGCATAGTAAACGTCCGAATTAGGGAAAATCCATTTTTGACATATTTGTTTTATTTTTTATTAGCTTTCCAACGCCACTAATTTCATTGCAATCTGATATTTGAGTCGAAAGTTATGATCTAAACACTAAGACATATGCAGAATTCAAACTTGAATCAAATCCGATTTTGACTTTTATTGGAGAAATTTCGATTTTATCTTTCACTTGATTTGATTAAACTTAACCACATCATATAAGTCTTTTATTATGATTGGTTAAGTTTACCAATATCTTCTAGGTCTTCTCAAAGTGCGCTTTAAGCCCAAAATCAATAGAATTAATTGCATCTTTATTTAAAACCTGAAAACAAAAAAATAACAAAAAAATCAAACAAATAACAATGCCAAGGAATTAACATATGCAAGTTAAGGGGCTTGAATGTGCAATATTCAATGCTTATCACACCCCCAAACTTACATATTGCTAGTCCCTTAGCAATACAAAACAAGAAATAAAACTGAAAAACAACAAGATAAATCCTACTTTCGTGGGATGTACGATTGCAATTAGCGTATGCAACAAGCCGTTTAAACCCCTAAGACTCCCTAGTGGACGATTGAAGTCTCGTGAGAATTTGCCAGTAATGATACCCACAAACATTGTTCCTACCATGTTATCCCCAAGAATGCAGCATCATAAAAATAATGGTTCTCATTCATTGGTAAACTTAACAAAATAAACTCCATCTTCACAATTTCAGGGAATTAAAAATTAAGCTACTAACATGGCATTATGAGATATTTCAAGATTCAACTAGTATAAAGTGAACTTAACACGTAGTCATGAAGTTTCAAAACTAATCTCAATCATGAATGGTTCAACACTCAAAATTCGCTGGACTCCCTATTAGAAAAAAACAACCAAGGCATATATATTTATTATTATTTTTATATATACAGGCTGTGCAATACTTAGCTCCATTAAGCTTTCTAATTGACCCATGTAACGAGTGTTAGGTCAATGACTCCCAAACCAGATAGATTTAGGGCATTAGGTGTAAAACAACCTAAAGACTTACTAACTCGAGTCAAAAAGGCTACGAAGCTAAATGGTAGCGCGCCAAGCGCTACGTGGATTTTTAAATTTATATATTTGAACCACTCGCAATAGTACGTATCGATTGTACTATAGTAAGGGTGATCGAACCACAGGGATTATTGATTGTTTTACGTAATAGGATATGAAAAGAGCGTATTTAACTTAACTTAAAAACAAAGTAAAAGTAAAGGTTGTAGAATTGAAGCTACAACAAGTACGGGAAGAAATAAAAGCGGGAAATGAAAACAACCGAAAAGAAAACTTAGGGTGTTGATCCTATCCAATCCTCAACCTATGCAATGCTTAAAGTTTATATGGATCTTCCTAACATGCTTGATATGAGCGCGTAATGGGCGTCAACCACTACGACGACCTCGACATGAAAATACTTTCGTTAAGACGTAATCATAAAGCACCTAGATTTACATTAATCAACTCCACGTAAAGATTAAACTATAATTGAAAAACATTTTACTCTACCAAAGGTGTGGAGTGACTAATGTGCCCTAGCTTACTACTCTATAACACATCCTAATAAGTGTACACAATACATGAAAACCCTATTTAGGCCACAATGATAAGATATCTAGTTTCACACCAAATCATTCCACATAAAGTTAAACTACAATTGAAAGACAATTAGACTACCAAAGGGGTGAAATGATTGGTGTTCCCTAGCATACCCTATAAGGTGACTCTAATGAGAGATCATACATCATGTCAAATAGCACCATTGAAAAAAACATCATTCTTGTTTCCAAGAATGTTGGTTTTACTCAAGACTTCAAGAAAAACTCATAGACAAGTTAAACTCTTTTTCATGAATAAATTTGATTGGAATCTTGATACCAAAACCTTTTAGCATGGGTTTTGATATCCTCCAGCCTTTAGCAATCATCAAACATCTAAAGAGAACCCTAAAAACCTCAAGAACACTTCATGGTTTTTGAATTGGATTTGGATCAAACCCTAAGACTAAAATTAGCTATACATGAATTTAAACTAATCTAAGCATGGAAATGAATGAAAACAGTAAAGGAACAAAGGAGAAATGAATTGAAATCAACTATATTAAACTTAAAGAAATTCGGATTACAAAAGAGGAAGAAAATGAAGAACAAGCTAAGCTAGAACTTGGAATTTAGGAAAGGAAATTGTTCTCTGGAATTAAGCCTAGAAAACGTGCATCAAAGTAAACTAAAACATGAAGAATTAAAGTGATACACCTGAGAAAATCCGAACAAACCCCAAAAGATGCATGTTCTAACCTAAAACCCTAATCTCATATATATAGAGAATTGGATTTACAAAAGACCATCAAGAGCTAATCCTAGCCACACAAACAGAGTTGGTCGACGTCCATTTCTGTCCACAAAATCCAACTTATGATTTGAATTGCATAAAGAATGCAAAGATCTGGAAATATCTGATTTTTTGGAAGTCGGCGAATTCGATCGATCGAAAATATGTAGATCGATCGAAGAGTCGATCGATCGAATTATTGGCTGTACAAATAATCGATCGATCGAAATGCCTTGGACGATTTTCCATCTTCTCAGTGTCAGTCTCGAACTCTGGAAGTGACCAAAATGCCCTTGATGTATTTCCAGGTCTAATTCAAGAGTTCTGAATTAGATTTCAACTAAGACCTGAAAATAAGATAAAACACAAAAACTACAACAAAACGTTATATATACAATACGAACTAGGTCTAACAAATGCAAATAAAGGGGTCTTGAATCAAACAATTCAAGACTTATCACACCCCCAAACTTACATAATGCTAGTCCCTAGCATTACAACTAGAAATTAAAATATAAACAACTAATCTATATCCTCTTTCGTGGGAAACGCGATTGCATTTAGCACATGCAACAAGCCTTTTTAACCCCTAGGCTACCCTAGTGGACGAGTGAAGTCTCGTGAAGGTTTAGCAGAAAATGCTACCTACAAACATTATCTTTACAAAATATACATGTTACCTAATAAAAAGAAGTATCATCACAACGATGGTTCATAATTCATGAACAACTTTAAACTAATAAACTCCATCTTCACACAGTTCAGAAAATCATAGTCTACTTATTTACAAATGGCCAACTAAGATCTCATATGTTAAAAATGATGCAGTTTGATATTAACATACAGTTATGAGGCTTTCAAAGAATATAACCTACATACATGCTCCAGTGTCTCAAAATTCTTTATATCTCTCGCTAGATGGAATAACTAAGGCATAGGCATACTTTAATATTATTTACATTATTTATTATGGTTGTGCAATGCTCAACTCCTTTAAGCTTCTAAATGACCTATGTACCAAGTGTTAGGCCAGTGACTCCCAAACCAGATGGCTTTAGGGCACTAGATGTAAAACATCCCTAAGGGCTTAATAACTCAAGTCAAAAAGAACTACGAAATCAAACTAACCATTTTTATTTACTTACATCTTTTGACGCGAACACTCAATGCTTAATGAGGCAAGAGGTCCGGTTACTCAATGAAGTTTTGTTTTTTTTTTTTTTTTTTTTTTTTTTTTTTTTGAATTATGCCCACGTCATCCATCTAACAAGTAAACTTGGTTTTTATCCAAGACACTCAAAACAAATATGCAAGGTATTAACTTAAGTACATACCCCACAAACAATATGCCAATGTATGTCATGATTTTTCAAATTCTTACATGTGAATCTCATAGCCAAAAGTAATTAAGCAGATTTAGACTCTCTAATTGTGTGATCATGTGTTCAAAATTTTAAAATTGTCAATGAAAAGCAAATCAAAATTACAAATCAACTGATTTCTACAAGACAACATAGATATTCACAAAGAAAATTGAAAAATTTGTACAAAATTTAGACTAAGTGTACTTCTATACCCCTAAACTTAAAATAACGCATTGTCCCCAATGTGTACAAAACGAAAGCATGGTTAAGGGATAAAGAAAACCTGAATGGGGAGGTATGGCTCAAAGCATACCCCCAAACTTAGAGGTAGGAACACTTAACCTGAAAGAGAAAACTAAAAAGAAAGAGTAATATACAAGATCATGAACAAAAATATCAAAAATGAAACTGTCACCTCTCGATCGATCTCAACAAAACTCGATCGATCTACAATTC
The DNA here is from genome assembly GCA_028654335.1 of Alnus rubra. NCBI lineage: Eukaryota > Viridiplantae > Streptophyta > Magnoliopsida > Fagales > Betulaceae > Alnus > Alnus rubra. The sequence continues at coordinate 236,211 of JAJPGS010000518.1, forward strand.
GATCGATCGAAACAAAAATGGATCGATCTAAACATAGATCGATCGAAACAAAAAATGGATCGATCGAAATGCCTTGGTAAAAATAAAAACAGATTACTTACAAAGCATAAAAATTAAACATAAAATATATACAATCAAACAAAATGAATGGGGTGCCTCCCAGGAGCGCTAAGTTTAACGTCTTCAGCCAGACCCGTCAAAATTCACTGCTAATGAATGGATTTGTGTCTGGCAGTGGTTGGGCAAAATTTATCGTTTCGTGCCCATTAGGATCCTTGAGACTTAGAGGGTAAGGCACTTCAGGTTTAAAATGTGCCTCAAGGAATTTTGTGTTGGAGTGTGGTGTTTCGGTAAACACTCCTTTACCCTTGGCAAGTTTGGTCTTTTCTAATTGCCCTATTGGTTCAGTCTTTGTCTCTCCCACCTTTGGATCAACGACTACCCCTCCACTCCTAGGGCTAATAACTGGTGGACTAGAACACTTCCCTATCTCTCTCTCACTAAAGGACTTAGCTAGTTGTCCAAGTTGGACTTCTAGCTTTGCTATAGACTGAGAATGGGAATTTAGAATCTGAGTCTGAGACTTAAATTTACTAAGACTAGTCAACACCTTTTCCTCAAAGCAGAATTTCTAGGAGGTGGAAGGGCTGATTGCTATTGTGGGTTGGGAGGAAGACTATTAGGTGGCGGCTGGTAGAATTGATTGTTGGACTGCTGATATGCTTGGTTTTGCAGTCCATTAAATTGTGGAACATTAGGCCGCCACATATTACTATTGTTTCTCAAGGCCGGGTTATAAGAATTATTAAAATGATCACTAACCGGTCTAGAGTAAACTGCGTTCATATGCTCAAAAGGAGGCTCAGAAGACTGTCCAACAATAGGACAATTTCCGGCCTGATGTGATGGATCGGAACAAAATGAACATGCATCATGTGGTGTGTGTATATGAGATGCAGTCGCAGGCACAAAACCAGATGCTAACAATTGATCTAATTTTCTAGATAAGGCATCCACTTTGGCATTCAAGTCCAAAGGTTGGGATACCTCATAAAGAGTTTGGCTCCTAGTGTTTGTCCTACGACCGGATGATGAATGGTGTAAAGAGTTTTCTGATAAGTTTTCAAAAAGTGTCCATGCATCATCCTCACTCTTCAACATAAAAGTACCCCCACATGAGGCATCTACCATCTGTCTATGTGGCTCAGTCAAGCCATCATAGAAGCACTGTACAAGCTGCCACTTGGGAACAGCATGATGTGGACACTTTCGTAAAAGGTCCTTCATCCTCTCCCAAGTCTCATGAAATGGTTCTCCCTCTATTTGCGAAAAGCTAGTTATGTCTCTTCTTATTTGATTTGTTTTCCCTATGGTAAAATACTTCTTAAGGAACTCGTGTTGCATCTGAGCCCAAGAAGTAATGGAATTAGTCTCTAGGGAATTTAACCAATACTTAGCTTTATCCTTAAGGGAGAACGGGAATAAACGCATCCTTAAAGCATCCTCTGTAAAATTCTGCAACCTAATGGTGGAGCAGATTTCAATGAAGTCATCTAAATGCTTATAAGGATCCTCAGTACTAAGTCCATAAAATAAAGGAAGCATTTGAATGAATCCGGACTTAATTTCAAAATGAGCTGCCGTGATGTCCGGCAACTGAAGGCTTGAAGTAGGTGTGTATGTTGAGGGAACATAGTGGTCCCTCAACAGCACAGGCTTTGGTTCTTCAGCCATAGGTGAGTTAGAATGGGCTCTTAGACGTGAGTTCCGTTTGGACCTACTTCGTCTAGAAATCCGCTCTAAGTTTGGGTCGTATGGAAAAATAGGCAATGACAATGAACGACGACCAAACATGCACCAACAAAAATGTAATCTATATATACAAGGTACAGAAAAGAAATAAAAAGAAAAGGGAAGAAAGACTAACCGAATCTGCAGTGAGGCAGTGCAGTGGCAGCTGAAGTGCTACTGCAAGAAATTGTCGCTCGATTGAATATTTGGTCGATCGATCGAAATTTCGATCGATCACTTTTAATGTCGATCGATCGATTCTCTGCAGAAGAGAAAAATGCAAGGAAAATACAGGAAATAAAATCTAAAACAAAATTAAAGTCTAAATATGCACAGGACAATAAGAAATTAAGTGGAGGTTCGGTCTAGAGTCAGCAGAAAAACAGTGCTGCTCAAAACAAAATTCGATCGATCTAATATTATGTCGATCGATCTAAAGTCGATCGATCGAAATTACAGGTCCAAAAAGTCGATCGATCGATATTTCTGCAGAAACAGAATTCTGCAGAAAACAGACAGAACCGAAGTAAAACCCAAAAAACACTAAAAACAGTTTTTATACAGAACCAAAAACAGCTTATGGACAGAATTAACACTATGTACTAAATCAAACTAGATACAATCCTAAATATCCCATAAACAACCGTTAATCCCCGGCAACAGCGCCAAAAATTGGTAGCACGCCAAGCGCTACGTGGATTTTTAAATTTATATATTTGAACCACTCGCAATAGTACGTATCGATTGTACTATAGTAAGGGTGATCGAACCACAGGGATTATTGATTGTTTTACGTAATAGGATATGAAAAGAGCGTATTTAACTTAACTTAAAAACAAAGTAAAAGTAAAGGTTGTAGAATTGAAGCTACAACAAGTACGGGAAGAAATAAAAGCGGGAAATGAAAACAACCGAAAAGAAAACTTAGGGTGTTGATCCTATCCAATCCTCAACCTATGCAATGCTTAAAGTTTATATGGATCTTCCTAACATGCTTGATATGAGCGCGTAATGGGCGTCAACCACTACGACGACCTCGACATGAAAATACTTTCGTTAAGACGTAATCATAAAGCACCTAGATTTACATTAATCAACTCCACGTAAAGATTAAACTATAATTGAAAAACATTTTACTCTACCAAAGGTGTGGAGTGACTAATGTGCCCTAGCTTACTACTCTATAACACATCCTAATAAGTGTACACAATACATGAAAACCCTATTTAGGCCACAATGATAAGATATCTAGTTTCGCACCAAATCATTCCACATAAAGTTAAACTACAATTGAAAGACAATTAGACTACCAAAGGGGTGAAATGATTGGTGTTCCCTAGCATACCCTATAAGGTGACTCTAATGAGAGATCATACATCATGTCAAATAGCACCATTGAAAAAGACATCATTCTTGTTTCCAAGAATGTTGGTTTTACTCAAGACTTCAAGAAAAACTCATAGACAAGTTAAACTCTTTTTCATGAATAAATTTGATTGGAATCTTGATACCAAAACCTTTTAGCATGGGTTTTGATATCCTCCAGCCTTTAGCAATCATCAAATATCTAAAGAGAACCCTAAAAACCTCAAGAACACTTCATGGTTTTTGGATTGGATTTGGATCAAACCCTAAGACTAAAATTAGCTATACATGAATTTAAACTAATCTAAGCATGGAAATGAATGAAAACAGTAAAGGAACAAAGGAGAAATGAATTGAAATCAACTATATTAAACTTAAAGAAATTCGGATTACAAAAGAGGAAGAAAATGAAGAACAAGCTAAGCTAGAACTTGGAATTTAGGAAAGGAAATTGTTCTCTGGAATTAAGCCTAGAAAACGTGCATCAAAGTAAACTAAAACATGAAGAATTAAAGTGATACACCTGAGAAAATCCGAACAAACCCCAAAAGATGCATGTTCTAACCTAAAACCCTAATCTCATATATATAGAGAATTGGATTTACAAAAGACCATCAAGAGCTAATCCTAGCCACACAAACAGAGTTGGTCGACGTCCATTTCTGTCCACAAAATCCAACTTATGATTTGAATTGCATAAAGAATGCAAAGATCTGGAAATATCTGATTTTTTGGAAGTCGGCGAATTCGATCGATCGAAAATATGTAGATCGATCGAAGAGTCGATCGATCGAATTATTGGCTGTACAAATAATCGATCGATCGAAATGCCTTGGACGATTTTCCATCTTCTCAGTGTCAGTCTCGAACTCTGGAAGTGACCAAAATGCCCTTGATGTATTTCCAGGTCTAATTCAAGAGTTCTGAATTAGATTTCAACTAAGACCTGAAAATAAGATAAAACACAAAAACTACAACAAAACGTTATATATACAATACGAACTAGGTCTAACAAATGCAAATAAAGGGGTCTTGAATCAAACAATTCAAGACTTATCACTAAACTTAGCCATTTATCAATCAAGGTAAACTTCCACCTTTTGATGCAAATACTCAATGCTTAATGAGGCAAGAGATTCGGTTACTTAGTGAAAAGCTCAAAGTGATCAATATTATTCTTTTATTTTATTTTTTTTATGCCAAGGTTATTTCTCTAATAAGTTACCCAGTTGCATCCAAGATATTGATAACAGTCATAACTGGTTTCAAATTTCATACCCCACAGACTACGTGCTAGTGTGCTTGTGAGAATCAAATTGAAACAAATAATATCTCATACTGCCAAAGAAAATAACAAAACTTCTTAATTCCATAATCAAGTGATCATGTATTCATCATGTTAAGCTCACCAATGAAATACAAATCAAAAATAAAGTTCAACCAAATTTTTAGACATAACATGATCAGGCAGTCATAATATCTATAATAGGACAACAAAATGTTTTTCTCACCCCCAAACTTAAACGATACATTGTCCCCAATGTATAGATAGAAATAAAATATTAGGTAGAAGGACAAAAAAAATGGGGCTGGTTGTACTCCCCCAAACTTCAACGCAAGAATGTCTGTCCTAAAAAACAAAGCACTACTCTAGCTTTATAATAAGAATCAAGAAAATCAACAGGAGAAGTGTTAGTAAAGTGGGTTGCCTCCCATTAGCACTAAGTTTAACGTCTTCAGCCAGACAAACCAGTTCCACAAACAAATCAAAAATAGAAGTGAGGAAGGGTAAGAAAAACTCCTCTAGTCCAAGTAGATGGGATCCGTCAAGTGGATGGAAGTAGCATCTTCATTCTATGCAACGCCCTCTATGTAGGGCTTCAATCTTTGGCTGTTGACTTTGAACAAAATCCCATCCTTTGGGTCCTGTAATTCAACGGCGCCATGTGGAGACACTTTTGTTCTGGCACAAAGGACTTGGGCAGAATATGTCGGTCATGAAATGCCTTTGTCTTTTCCTTGTAAATGCGGGCATTGTCATATGCATCATTGCGCAGCTCCTCTAATTCTATCAATTGAAGTTTCCGGTGAGAGCCAGCTTCTTTCATGTCAAAATTGAACTGTTTGATTGCCCACAAAGCTTTGTGCTCTAGTTCCACAAGAAGGTGGCATGCCTTGCCATAAACAATCCGGTATGGAGACATACCGATTGGTGTCTTGTAAGCTGTGCGATAGGCCTACAGTGCATCATGGAGGCACAAGGACCAATCCTTGCAATCTGGCCTAACTATCTTCTCTAGAATGTGCTTGATCTCTCTGTTGGAAACTTCCACTTGGCCACTAGTTTGAGGATGGTAGGGAGTGGCTACTTTGTGTGTGACGGAATATTTAAGGAGCAATGTCTTGAGAAACTGATTGCAAAAGTGCTTACCTCCATCACTAATGATGGCCCGTGGGGTACCGAATTGGCTGAAAAATGTTGGCCTGGATGAATTTGACCACAACCTTGTGATCATTAGTCTTGGTGGCCACAGCCTCGACCCATTTAGAGACATAATCCACTCATACAAGAATGTACTCAAACCCAAGAGATGGCAGGAAGGGTCCCATGAAGTCGATACCCCAAACGTCAAAGATTTCAACAATTAGGATAGGGTTTAGTGGCATCATGTCCCTTCGAGACATAGCTCCAAGGCGTTGGCATCTCTCATAAGCTCGACAAAACCCATAGGCGTCTTTGAACAAGGTAGGCTATGTGAATCCGCTCTGTAGAACCTTGGCTGCAGTTTTCTTGGCACTGAAGTGTCCTCTACATGCTAGTGAATGGCAGAATGTAAGAATATTGTGGAATTCACTTTTGGGAACACAGCGATGGATTATCTGATCAGCACAATACTTGAATAGCTCCAGATTTTCCCAAAAGTAAGATCGGACTTGCTTGAAGAAGCGGTCCTTGTCTTGTTCGGACCAATGAGAAAGGATCAGACCTGTGGCTATATAGTTAACAATATCAACATACCAAAGCGGCTCCCTCGAAGTAATCTTAAATAGTTGCTCATCCGGGAAGGAATCATTAACTGGAATAGGCTGAGGTTTCTCAAACATAATCCTTGACAGGTGGTTGGCGACAACATTCTCAGTTCCCTTCTTGTCCTGTATTTCGATATCGAATTCTTGCAGAAGAAGTATCCATCGAATCAACCGAGGCTTAGTTTCTTTCTTGGCCAGCAAATGGCGCAGAGCTGCATGATTTGAGTAGATGATTACCTTGGATCCCAGAAGATATGAGCGGAATTTATCCAAGGCAAAGACAACGGATAACAACTCTTTTTCTGTTGTTGTATAATTGACTTGAGCATCAATCAAAGTCTTGCTAGCATAGTAGATGACATAAGGAAGCTTGCCTTCATGTTGTCCCAGGACCGCACCCACAGCATAATCAGATGCATCACACATGATTTCAAACGGCAAAGACCAGTCGGGAGGCTTCATGATGGGAGCAGAAGATTGCATAGAACGGAGCTTATGGAATGCCTCTAAACATGCATCATCAAAGTGGAAAGTAGTATCCTTGGCAAGTAAATTACACAAGGGTCTTGAAATCTTACTGAAATCCTTGATGAAGTGACGATAAAAGTCGGCATGGCCAAGGAAGGAACGAATCTGCTTTACTGAAGTAGGTGGTGGTAGTTTTTCAATCAGCTCAACTTTGGCACGGTCCACCTCAATTCCTCTTTTAGATACTATATGTCCTAAAACTATTCCATCTTGCACCATGAAGTGGCTCTTCTCCCAACTTAAGATCAGATCTGTTTCTTTGTAGTGTTGAAGCACAAGTGATAGATTGTGGGGACATGTATCAAAAGAGGAACCAAAAACAGAGAAATCATCCATAAATACCTCTAGAAATTTTTCTACCATGTCTAAGAAGATCGACATCATGCATCGTTCAAAAGTGGCAGGTGCATTGCATAATCCAAAGGGCATACGCCTATAAGCAAAGGTGCCAAAGGGGCAAGTAAAGGTTGTCTTCTCTTGGTCTTGGGGATCAACTGCCACTTGATTATACCCGGAGTACCCATCTAGGAAACAGTAGTAGCTTTGGCCAGCAAGACGCTCTAGGATCTGATCAATGAATGGGAGTGGAAAGTGATCTTTCCGAGTATGGGAGTTGAGCTTGCGGTAGTCAATACAGACGCGCCATCCTGTGGTTGTGCGCTGGGGAATCAATTCACCAGCTGAGTTCTCTACTACTGTGATGCCAGACTTCTTTGGAACCACTTGGGTGGGGCTCACCCACTTGCTATCGGAGATAGGGTAGATGATACCTGCATTGAGTAATTTGACCACCTTTTTCATCACTACCTCTTTCATATTGGGATTCAGCTGGCGCTGTGTCTCACGAGACGGTCGAGCATCTTCCTCTAAATGAATCTGGTGCATATAGATGGAGGGGTCAATGCCCTTCAAATTAGCTATAGTCCATCCAATAGCCTCTTTATACTTCTTCAATACTGCTAATAAACTGTCTTCTTGGTCCTTTTGTAGATCTGAAGCAATGATGACCGGCAAGGTATCGTTAGAGCCCCAGGAAGGCATACTTGAGCTTGTCTAGTAGTGGCTTCAATTCAAGCTTCGATGGAGACTCAAAGGAAGGAACGGGAGGAGTGCTTGAAGTTGGAGGTAGGGGCTCCTTGGGTAGTCTCCATGGATGAAAATCTGCACTGGCAGCTGTCTCTAGCAAGGCATTTACCTCATCAATGTATTGATTGGTGTTGAAGTCTTCAGAGCCAAAGTGAGTTAGGCAGTCTTCCAAAGGATCCCTTGCCAAAATACTGGGGAGTGAATCTTTTACATATTCTTCAATGTTGTCCACAAAGAAACACTCATTCTGATCAGGTGCATGCCGGAATGCATTGAAGATATTTACCCTAACCTTCATATTACCAAAGAAGATCTCCATGATTCCTGTACAACAGTTGATACATGCATTGGCCATGGCTAAGAAAGGGCGCCCAAGGATGACCGGGATCAGCTTCTCAGGATTGGGAACGGGCTTAGTGTCAAGTACGATGAAGTCCACTGGGAAGAAAAACTTATCTACTTTGATGATGACATCTTTTATTACCCCTCTTGGTTTCTTAATAGACCAATTAGCCAACTGTAGAATCACTGTGGCGGGCTTCAGTTCCCCTAGACCAAGTTGCTGATACATTGAATAGGGAAGTAAATTCACACCTGCTCCTAGATCTAGGAGTGCTTTATCAATCTCACTATGTCCGATGATACATGAAATTGTAGGGGATCCAGGATCCTTGAACTTTGGAGGAGTGTTGTGCTGAATCAGGGAGCTCACATGCTCAGTAAGAAGGACTTTCTTGGAAATATGATTTCTGCTTTTCCTTTTCTGAGTACACTAGTCCTTGAGGAATTTTGCATAGGCAGCTACTTGCTTTATGGCATTAAGGAGTGGGAGGTTGATTTTTACCTATTTGAAGACCTCCATCATATCTTGTATTTTCTCTCCTTGTTTCCCGAAGTGAGAAGGTGCCTTGAGACGTTCTGGGAATGGGGACCAGGGCTTATATGGTATCTCAGGAGTGGGAGCGGATGAAGAAGCCTCAGTGTTTACTTGCTTACCCGTGTCTTTTTGTAGATTCTGTGGGATCTCAATTTGCTCATCCACCTTTTCTTGCACATGATTGTCCACCCTTCTTCCACTTCGCAATGTGGTGATGGCTTGAACTTGCTAGTGCTGTGAGTCTTCTACTATGTAGTGTCCTCTTGGGTTGGCCACCAGCTGACTTGGAAGTTTCCCCTCTTTCCTCTTGTTGTGGGTATTAGCCATCTGTCCCATCTGTACCTTTAACTTGGCAATGGCTTGGCAGTGAGAGTTCATTCTCTGATTAAGAGAGGTCATTGTCTGACCCTGAGATTTCATTGTTTGTTCCATATTGCTCATAAATTGTAACATTTGATCTTGAAAATCAAAATCCAACCGAGGAGATGGTGTAGCTTAAGACCATTGCTATGCAGGGCGGTATGTGGAAGAAGACTGGTAGGGCTGCCTGTTAGATTGAGCTTGATTGTGCACCCCTGGGACTGAGTTACTTGAATCTTGAGCCTTCCATGAGAAATTGGGACGATTTCTCCACCCTGGGTTATAAGTATTGGAGTATGGATCATTACCCAAATGTGAAAAAGCTGCATTGACCTGCTCAGTTGAATCATCAGAAACCTTTCCTGCAGTAGGATAATCATTTGTGTGATGCATAGGACTAGAACAGAATGAGCATGGTGCGTGCTGTGTATGCATGTGAGTAGAATTAGGAGCAAAACCAGCAACCATCATTAGATCTAATTTCCTAGTGATAGCATCAACTACTTGAGTAGCTACATCTGAAGAATGTCCTATTTCAAAAAGACCTTCGGTCTTTGGTGCTTTAGGTGCAGGTGCTCTACGTCTAGTGGATGCATGCTGAATGGAATTATTACTCAAGTTTTCAAACAATGTCCATGCTTTGTGCTTGGTCCTATAGTGATATGCCAGGGTTAGATAGACCCATCCTTAGTCGAACATCACTTAGTCTTTGAAGAAGGTGCAAAACCTGTTTTAAACATAAATTCAGGAAATGACACCCTGACATAGATAGAACTTAAGGTCAAAGAAGAGGTAGATAAGCTTATTAAAGATGTTATCAAAACTTTAGATTACATTACTCAGACTGGCTGGATTTCTAACATTGTTCTTGTTCCCAAGAAAGATGGCGACGGTTAGAGTCTGTATATAGATTTAAGAAACCTTAATTTAAAATCTTTTCATCATAAATGTTCCCCCACAAGATGCATCTACCATTTGTCTATTAGGCTCAATCAAGCCTTCATAGAAGCTTTGCACTAGCTTCCACTTCGGGACAGCATGGTGTGGGCATGATCTAAGTAGGTCCTTGAGTCTTTCCCAGGTCTCATATAGTTGTTCTCCCTCATATTGGGAGACACTAGTGATAGCTCTCCTAATATCATTGGTCTTTCCTATAGAAAAATACTTCTTCAGAAATTCTTGTTGCAATTGAGCCCAAGAAGTAATGGAGTTTGGTGCTAAGGAATGAAACCAATGTTTGGCTCTTTCCTTGAGGGAGAAGGGAAAAAGATGCATCCTTAGAGCGTCCTCGGTGAAGCCGCTCAATTTAATGGTAGAACAAATTGCTAGGAATTTACCGAGAAAGTCGTAAGGATTTCAGTACTAAGTCCTAGAAAAGATGGTAAACTCTGTATAATGCTAGGCTTAATCTCATAGTGGGCTGCCGTAACATCCGGAAGCGTGAGACATGTGGGAGAAGTGTATGTGGTAGGGAGATAATGATATCTCAAAGCCATAGGGTTATTGTCACCCATAGTCTCAGTGATATGCTCTCCTAGCAAATTAGAGTTCCTTTCAGATCTAAGTTGTCTAAGAGTGCGTTCAATGTTGGGGTCACAAGAAATTAAAGGCAATGATAGAGAACGACGACCCAGCATAAAACAAAACAAAATAAAGATAAAAACAAAATAAAAAGCTCACAAACGGCCAATAGTAATGCTGGAATTTAGCTGTTGTAAATGATGATGGCGGTCAGCGAGGAAAATTGAGAGGGAAGAAGAAAAGAAAAACTAAAAGCAAAATTAGAAACGAAAATCAAGAGTAAAATTAAAAATAAAAAGAAATAATGAAGCTAGATTTAATCTTTGAAACTTAATAACACAACCATTAAGCAGTCCTCGGCAATGACCCCAAAAATTGATGTGGTATTTTGTTTACCAAAATATATCAATAATAATAATTACCATTTGCAATAGGACGAATCCTTGTAGGATAGGGTTATATTGAGGGTGTCGAACCTCAAGGACTACAGGGTTATTGTTATCAAGTTTATGAAGATTAAAAATAATTAAAGAAAATATTATTGAATTTGTGATTAATTAAAATGTATAAAATAACCGTAAAAGAGAATTGAATTATAAGAGAGAGAAAAAGTAGAGTATTGACTTCACCGCTACCCGCACATCAATGGTTAATCATATTTAATTAGAGAAATTCATTCTATGTCTGCTATAAATAAACAAGAAGTTACCATATTAAAGAATAAGTATAATCCATCTTCGGTTGGTACGGACCGTCCACCTAACCACTAAGATGCAGTACGACCCGTCTTCCCTAGGTATGGATTAGCTATGTCTTTAATAGGATACATACAATCAATGGAAAAGTATAACCCATCTTCGGTTTGTACGAATCATCTACCTAAATTACACTAAACTAGGGTGTAGTAAGATTCGTCTTCCCTAGGCATGGCCTATCTAATCCTCTTGATCATATAACAATTAAACCCGTTGTATTATCATCATTCTCATAATCACAGAAAATAAGAATGACTTGAGTTCAATAAAGGTAAGAAGCTTTCTAAGACAAGAGAAGAATTCTACCAATATTGATTATGAATTGAAGAACAATTGCATTAAAAGATGAAGAACAATATCAAATTGTAACAATTCTCATAATTATACAACCAACATGCATAAACTAAAATTCTCTAATTTAAAATACAATCAAACCATTGTACTTGGATAGGGCTACATCAATACTCTACAAAGGCTTTTAGCCGCTCATGACGTTGCTGCAATGGCCTCCTGCCATGATTACTTTTCTTCAACTCTTTAAGCCTTCAAGAAGATTTTCTCTGAATTTGCTCTAGGTAGTAGTGTGTCTTTCTTCAATATTTAGAGGCCTATTTATAGAAATTAGGGGAGGCCTAGAAGCTCTTGAAATTCCAGAAAAATCATCTCTTGAGTCTTCTTGTTCAAGTAAGAGATTGAAACTTCAATCCAAGTAGGAAAATGATTCTAAATTCGTCTAGAATTGTGGTCTTTTATTGTGGAGCAATTTTGGCATAGTAAACGTCCAAATTAAGGAAAATATATTTCTGACATATTTGTTTCAACTTTTATTAGCTTTTCCAACGCCACTAATTTCATTGCAATCTGATATCTGAATCATAAGTTATGATCTAAACATTAAGACATATGCAGAATTCAAATTTGAATCCAATCCGATTTTAACTCTTATTGGAGAAATTTCGATTTTATCCTTCACTTGATTTAATTAAACTTAACCACATCATATAAGTCTTATATTATGATTGGTTAAGTTTACCAATATCTTCTAGGTCTTTTCAAAGTGTGCTTTAAGCCCAAAATCAATGGAATTAATTGCATCTTTATTTAAAACCTGAAAACAATAAATAACAAAAAAAATCAAACAAATAACAATACCAAGGAATTAACATATGCAAGTTAAGGGGGTTGAATGTGCAAGATTCAACGCTTATCACATGAAATTAATAAAACCACTAGGGGTTCAAAGTTACACAATTCACATGCATATGTCAAACTACAAGTCAGCGCTGACGTGGTGCTATGAGACAGGTGTCGCAATATTACACCGACACGTGTTGGATGATGTGGTAATCTGTTAGTTTTGAACGAAAAAATGGACGGATGTACCATTTCCGTCTTTTCCCATAGCACAAGTACCTCTTATTAAAAAAATGAAAACTCAGGGGGCAAAAAATAAAGTTTTGAAACCATAGGGGCAATTAGGTATTTAACCCTGAATGTTATTATATTATCATGAAAAAAAAAATTCACTAAATTGATTTTAAGAAAATTCTTTCAATTTAGCTTATTAAATTGATATATATTAATTTTAAGAAGAAAAAAAATTCACTAAATTCCACATTTAGATATTTCGTTACACATTGATCACACACACACGGTAAATTATGAGCTTATTATGTGAATTAAAATCCTTAAACTAGCATAAACCGTTTCTCCATCTTTAGAACCCGCACCAATAAATATGTGATTGTAGATTCTTCCACAATCTCATACTTGAAATGTTTTCAAGTGAGTCAATAGCCTTCAATAAAATCATGACATACTGATTTACTTAAAAGCATACAATGCAACAATATGATGACAGTTATAAACACTCATGCACAACCTCATTAACAATTTTATATTTGTACAGTCTTATTCATTAGTGCCAAGGGCCTCTAACCCAGAGTCTCCTATCCTTTTGTGTCATGGGCCTCTAACCCAGAGTCTATTATACTTTTGTGCCAAGGGCCTCCAACCCAGGGTCTTTGCCTTATTATGAGCCTATACTTTATTATCATATTATTAACCATAGGAGGCAATTAGACCAACAGATAAACCGAAAGTTTAGGTACCAAGATATCAATTCATTGATAAGACCATAAGTTTATCCGTTGGTCTACTTAATTCATTGACACCTTGATACATAAACCTCCAGTCTTTTTATTCCTAACTTATAACTCTAACACATGCAATGCTCCAAACAACTTGCATACTATTAAATAAAACATAAATCATAATGTTAAAGATAGCCACCACATATTATCCTCAATGAGTAAGAAATACTCACATTTATTTCCCACCTTAGAAAGTGGTCACAGATAAATATTCACTGCAATAACGTAATACAAACAATAGTGAATTAATATAATTCACTAACAATGTATTTTAACATTATTCTCATTTCTAACCTTTAAACTTTAATATGATCTCTACTTTTTCTTAAACATTATCTTGACATATTAATCCAATTACATTTTATTACTGATGTTTTATGCGGACTTTACCACGTTATTTATTAAGGCCTTTTAAATATCTATTTATCCAAATAGATCTCACAATACATTTTTTTTTATATATAAAAATATTTATAATAGTTAAAACTCATTGATTTTACAACTGAGTTTTGCAATCCAAAATAACATGAATCTTTAATTAAATAATATTAAAGCAGGTATTGTTTTAGTTAAAATACCAAAATAGATTTTAACCAACATATGACTTATTTTACATTAAATAAACTTAATAACTTCGTTAATATAATTAACGGGTTTTATACTTTAAAAATAGATAGATTTAGAATAACTACATAATTAATTCTTTTATGAAATTGGGCAGAATAACGGCATTAATATTAATAATGTCTAAAAATACTTTAAAATATTTAGGCAGCGTAACATCAGTTTATAAAATATTTATTTTTTAATCAAGCATCACAACGGCATGATTTATTATCTAAATATGCCACTTGAAATACCCTGTTAAAATACAACTTAAAACATTAGATACTTAAAATAATAAAACTGTAAAATCACAAAATATTAAAACAAAGTAATAACTTAGAAATTACATAAAATAAATCAAAGCCGTAATTATAAACTTGTCAAATATATATATATATATAATATATGCCATGTATATGTATATATAAAGAGATATGATTCTCTACTACTTAAATTTATAACTTTTCACAACCTTATTTATGTGATAAGGTGGTCCCCACTTTATTTTATTTTTTAAATTAAAAAAACTCTAAAACTAGTGGAAGGCCACCTTACGGTCCTTACCATATAAACAAGGTGGTGAAAAATTGTATATTTAGGTGATAAAGAATAATATCTCATATATATATATATATATATATATATATATATATATATATATATAACATAACATTTGTCATTTATGTATAAGTTCCTCTTTTTAGAAAGAATATTTTCAATACAAAAAGAGAGGACTTTTCTTGATACTTCTAGAAGAGGGAAAAGGGAAAAGATCATGAAAGCTTTTACTAAATAGTACTGAATAATAAGAAAATGAGCATTTCAAGAAGCTCAGTCTCCGGGATATAAGCAAGAGCTACTGGATTTCTTCTTACCTCACCTACCTACTGACGTCTACTATTTATAGACTTTCCATTCTGGTATTAGATCTACCAGAATGGTCAGCTCACATATTCTCACAACTGCTGTATAATACTCTAAAAACTATACGAATAAATACAGCAACCAAAACAGAAATGCAAAAATAAAGGAAAGCTAAAATGAAACCCATTAAGCCTTTTTTTTTTTTTTGAAGGGAAAGGTATGACTTTCCATTAAACAATATCAGAGCAAACAATATCCACAATAGCTGAGGGACAAACACCTAACCATACTCAATGATTGAACTGGGAGACAACAAGTTTGGCTAAACAGTGCGTAGCTTTGTTCCCCTCACGCCCCACTTGCGCAATTTTCCAGTGAGGAAAAGAGGAAAGCAGAGCCCGAGTGTCTGAAACTAAATCTCCGTAAGAGACACAGCAATCCCCTGAGTTCCCCAAAGCTAGCACCACTTCACGAGAATCCCCTTCAATAACGATAGAGGAAAACCCCCTTTCTCTGGCAAATTCCACTGCCCTCCTTGCTCCAAAAGCTTCAGCCACGGAAGGATTCTGAATGTAAGGAAGTGCTGTGCATAAAGCAGCCTTCACCTCGCCCATCTCATCTCTGGCGATAATGCCCACACCTATCTGATTCTGCCGAACATCCAGGGCAGTGTCCCAATTAATCTTGATGAATCCAGCATCTGGTTTGCTCCACTGCAAAATAGCTCTAGGTCTTTCATTCTCCTAATTTAGGACCTCCTCGGAGGATTTCCGATAATCTCCCAGCAAATCTTTAGCACCTTTCACCAAAATAGAGGGGGACGGTATAGAGCCCCCAAAAACCAACAAATTTCTCCTCAGCCAAATCTTGTGGGCTATGATCACAGCAAGCTCCATCTCCTCCGAATCCAATCTGTCACAAAGATAGCAGAAAATGCCAAAAAAGTTATCCTCCATCACCACACTTTTATTGATAGACCTCCCACAACAACCCCAAATGGCTTGGGCAGCGGGGCACCGCCATAACACATGGCTCGTCAATTCCTCATCCACACCACATAGTGGGCAAACAGGTGCTGGAACCACCTTTCTTTTGAAAAGGTTTTTATTAGTAGGTAAAACATCATTGCAAGCTCTCCATAGAAAAAGAGTTACTGACCTAGGGACTTTAATTTTCCAGAGATGTTGCCAGTAAGGGTTGGACTGAGAAGCCGAGGACGAGCCCCCAACACTCCGAGCACGGTGTTCCATCTCCAAGTGGTAGGCGTTACGGACCGAGAAAGATCCCAACTTCGCTCCTGCCCAAATAAATCTATCCTCCTGGGTTCTAGGGCAAATCGGGAGGCTGCAAATTTTTTCAACCATCTCCTATGGAAAAATCTGCTCAATAAGAGGTATGTCCCACCAATTTGTGCTCCGATTAATAATTTCTGCAACCTTAGCATCTGTGGACAGAACCCTAACAGGGTCTTGAATTTTGTGATAAGTAGAGGTAGGGATCCACCTATCTTTCCAAATTTTGATCTTCTCCCCATTTCCTACTCTCCACATTAGACCTTCTTCCAACAACGATTTTGCCTGTGAAATGTTCCTCCAAGCGTACAAAGGTCTTTTCCCTAATTCTGAGTCCATGAAATCAGCCCCCGGATGATACTTGTCTCTCATGACACGGGCTACCAAAGAGTCAGGAAACTTTAGTAGTCTCCAACATTGCTTAGCCAACAAAGCAACATTAAAGCTATCAAGTTCCCTGAAACCCAAACCCCCAATGCCCTTCTTCCGGCCCATGTGCTTCCATGAAACCCAAGGAATCTTATTTAGATTTTCTTTGAAACTCCACCAAAATCTCCCCATCATAGAGTTAATTTCTTTGGTCAAAGATTTTGGAAGCCAAAACACACTCATAGTGTAGTTGGGGATAGCTTGGATCACACTTTTCAATAGGACTTCCTTTCCAGCATGGGATAGGAATTTTTCCTTCCATCCATTTAACTTCGTCCAAATTCTGCCCTTTATGAAGGTAAAGGAAGATTTCCTAGAGCGACCTATTAAAGCCGGTAGCCCTAAGTACTTTTCAAAATGGTTAACTACTCCAATATTCACCTCCTGAAGAATAGCATCCCTGACTTCATGCTTAGTATTTTTACTGAAGAAAATTAAGGATTTCTCCTTGTTGACCTTCTGACCAGAGGCCATTTCATAGATATCTAGCAACTCTTGGATGCATCTCCACTCTCCCAGATTAGCCCCACAAAATAGGATGCTGTCATCAGCAAAGAATAGGTGATCAACCCGGACCCCTCTCCTAGAAATGGGGATACCAAAAATTCTGCCTTCGCTCCCTGCACTTTTGATCAAGGAACTAAGGGCTTCAGCACATAGGATGAATAAGTATGGTGACAAAGGGTCACCTTGTCTCAATCCCTTGGAGGGGACAATATTTCCATAGGGCCGCCCATTAATCAGAATAGAGTAGGTTACCGTTCTAACACACTGCATGACTAGTTTTATCCACCTTTGGGAAAAACCTAGTTTTCGAAGCATAGCTTCCAAGAAATCCCACTCTAATCTGTCATAAGCTTTAGACATGTCGAGTTTTAAGGCCATATAACCCTTCTTCCCCGAAAATCTAGTGGTCATAGAGTGTAGAGATTCAAAAGCAACCAGGACATTGTCAGAAATTAATCTACCCGGGACAAGCACTTTGTTCCAGGGAAATAATATTGGGAAGGATAACTTTGAGACGGTTAGCTAGTACTTTAGAGATGATCTTATACAAAACATTACACAAGCTGATGGGTCGAAAATCAAAGGGATTTGAGGGAGAATTCACTTTGGGGATAAGGACTATGTTGGTAGTATTTAGGCCGGCATCAAACTGGCCTCCGTTGAGAAACTCCAGCACTGCCTTACACACATCCCCTCCCACCGTATCCCAATTTTTTTGATAGAAATCCGCGGGGAATCCATCTGGGCCAGGATATTTTAGGGGAGCCATTTGGAACAGAGCAGTACGCACTTCCTCCTCAGAGAATGGACTGAGTAGCCTGCTGTTAAACTCATCCGAGACCTTTGGAGACACCTTGCTGATACAAGCATCCACACGGGAAGGGCCTTGGGAGGAGAAGATTCTGCTAAAGTGCTCCAAGAAGACCCTGTCGACGTCCCTTTTTTTCCTCCAAACCCGCCCCTGCTCATCACAAATCGTCCAGATATGGTTAGTCTTTCTTCTGTGCTGCAACCAAGAGTGAAAATATCTAGTATTACGATCTCCGTAGCGAAGCCAGTGTTGTTTCGCTCTTTGCTTCCAAAACACCTCTTCCTTTTCGAGAAGCCCATCAATTTCCTGCTGTAGTTTCTTTATATGACCTGCCACAGCTGGAGAGCTGGAACATTGAAGTGACAGCAGCTTGGCTGATTTCTCCTTGATTAGCTCATCCATTCTCCCATATTTACCGTTGCTCCACCCCATTAAAGCTCTTTGGCAAGCAGACAACCGGGTCTGAATTCCTACCACAGTACCTTCTTCAGACCAAACATTCCCCTAGGCAGACTTGATGACATTTGAACACTCTGCATCCTTCTCCCACCAAGCTTCATATTTGAATCCCCTCCTATGCGGAATCCCTTCAGAAGTGCTCTCAGAGAAAGAGACTGAAAGCGGGTTATGGTCAGAAGCCCTGGCAGGCAACACCAACACTGACACTTTCGGGAAGACAGCACACCAGTCCGGGTTTGCCACAGCTCGGTCAAGCCTTTCCTTTGTAAACGAATTATCCATCCGTTGGTTGCACCATGTAAACCGTGGGCCAGTAAATCCCAAATCTCCTAGTTGACAAAATTCGAGAGCTTCACGAAAACGATTCATCTGGGTATCCCTCCTTAATAGAGAGCCCTCCTTTTCAGCTTGCTCTACTATTTCGTTAAAATCGCCCACACAAAGCCAAGGGGCCGAACGTAAAGAACTCAGGAACCGAAGGATAGCCCAAGATTTATCTCTCTTATTGCAATCCGGATGACCATAGAAACCGGTCAGTTTCCACAAAAGTTGCCCCTCTGTACTCTTGACCACCGCATGGATATGCCTTCTAGAATAGTTGTAAATTTCCAACTCAACTTGATTTTTCCAGAAAAGAGCCAACCTCCCGCTCCGCCCAACAGGGTCCACCACAAACAAATTGTCAAACTGGAGCTTTATTCTGATACATTCCATGTACTGTTTCGAGCACAAGGTTTCCATGAGGAAAACAAAATTGGGCCTTCTTTCTTTCACCATGTGGTGAAGATCACGATTTGTCCGGAGGTTCCCAAGCCCCCGGCAGTTCCAACTTAGAAGGTTCATTGTGATTGGCGGGGCTGGAAACCAGCCACCGCCTTGAATTCATTAGTCGGATCCTCTGCTTCCTTCCTTCCCTTTTTCACATGCAAATTAGAGCTCACCCCTTCCTCATCTGCCACCTCATCATGCCTTCTCTTTCCCACCTCAATTTTATGCTGACTAGGACTCAAATTTCTCACCCTGCGTGTCCACTTACGTGGAGCTTCATTGTCCTTGTTGGTATCCAGCATATTTTCCATTTCTTCTGATGGACTGGGCAAAAGGCCTATGTTGTTTTCCTTAGAGGCAGACCCATGTGGCTGGGCTTTTCCATCTGATAGTATGTTCTCTGGTACGTCCTGCCTACTTCTTTCCTCCTACGCCATCACAGGTTCCTCACCTTTCTCACCTTGACTGGTATCTCCTTGTAATCCCACTGTATCTGGAAACTGACCACCTGCCACTCCAGAGAATAGGGGAGGCATTAATTGCATTGGGTCACTTTCCTGGATAACTCGCCGGTCTGAACTAGTCTCCCCTTTATCCTTCTGAATGTTACCATCCTTTGACTTGTCCTTTCCCACCTCCTCATTAAATATACTCCTGAAAATCCGGTTGACATCAACACTCCCTATAGTAGGTGTGCTTTCTATCCTGACACTTTCCTGCTTTTTGGGAGACAGCTCATCCACTCTAGTATCACTGTTCCGACCCTCCACCACCTTTCCCCCGCCGGGTGCTTCCCTTTCAAGTTGAGACAGCTTCATCTCTGACTTCCCTCCGCCCCTCCACCCCCCTGAAGAATAGCTTCTCGAAGAATTATGATCATCTTCCGCCCTGAGCCACACACCCCAAGGCTTCAATGTCCCATTTCCTTCCTGCCTAACCCCCTGGCTTCCACTACATGGCATTTTATCATGAAGGATTCTTCCACAATGAAAGCAAAAGTGAGGTAACTTTTCATATCTGAAAGTCACCCAATCTTGCTTACCATTTACCTTCAGCACGTGACCACGTTCCAGAGGTTTTGTTATGTCCACTTGAACCCGCACCCTCAGGCCACGACTCCAACTCCCTCCTTCCCCTGGAACTCTCACGTCCTCAACCCTTCCAATAGAAGCTCCTATTTTAAGCCCCACTTCTCGGGTCATGCATCCAAGAGGCAGATCGTGAATCTGAATCCAAAAGGGAGATATTGAAAAATCCATCTGAAGAGGAGACATATTTTCTTCCAATTCCTTCAGCACCAGAACACTTCTGTCAAATAGCCAAAGACACCCTTCTTGAACTCTTTTCTTGTCTGTAATAGTAGAGAACTCTAATAACCAGATATTGTCGTAAAGTTCCTTTAAGATTACATCTCCTTCCATCTTCCAGAGACGGGACATCAGGGTACAAAAGGCTTCCTTCCGGATCCTCCTGTCAGACATGAGACGCCCAATAAGACAACGGTCACTTTTTAGACTTAACTCTGCTATATCTTCCTATGTAATTAATATACCAGTCTGTTCACCCTCTGAAAGATTCATACTTCCTTCCATACTTACTATTAACTCCTCCATACCTTAACCTGGAAATAACCTTCTAACTGTCACGACCTTAGAAATAACCAAAAGAACAGAAGACAAAAACAAACCAGAGACTTCCAGACACTCCCCCGAAAGCTTGACAGGAGCCAAGCCGGGACTACAGAGGTTCGACAACCCTCTCTGCCACGTCAATGCTATCCAAGCCATCTTCCCCAATGTTGCAACCCTAATCCAAAGAATCTCCCAATTATGCCTATAATAGTGAATAATGCTTCGTTTATTTGGGCGTAAAATATTTTTTGAAAAATATTTTCTGTATTTTTTCGTGTTTGGTGCAACAAAAAATGATGATTAATAGAAAGAATTTTTAGTTTGACCATAAAAACTTTTTCAATTTTTGCACGCACATTTGTGGGAATCGTCACTCCGGATATTGGAGTTTGTTGGTAGCTCGAATCTATCGCCGAAGGTCCCCGAATTTTGGTATCCGATTGCCAGAATCTAAAAAATTTTGCCGAATTCTGGCCTCCATTACTAAAATCAGGTGAAAGTGGCTGGAATCCTACCGACTAATGACGAAATCTTGCCACTGATGGTTTTTCTTGTTGGTAAATTTTTCGTAAGAGCCAAACGCCGAAAAATATTTTCAAGTAAATCTTTCTTATTTAAAAATAATTTTGTTAAAAATATTTTACAACGAAAAACATTTTACGTCAAAATAAATAAAGCATAATTCAGTTTACATGCTACCATTGTTTTCACTACAAAAAAAAACTACAAATTGCCACGTGCATTTTGACACGTGTACAGTGTCGTACACGTGTCAAACAGTTTGACACGTGTGAGACGCGTGTCAGATGTGCAAGTCATTAACTGCACAGTTTGACACGTGTATCTCAATACACGTGTCAGATTTGACACGTGTATGAAAATACACGTGTCAAACCGTTTTGACACGTGTATCTATTGAGATACATGTGTCAAACCGATTTTTTTTTTTTAAAAAAAAAATTCGAAATTGAATTTTTCATTTAAATAAATTTTTTATTTAATTATTTAATTGTATTTTTAAATTAAATTAAAAATACAATTAAAAAATTAAATAAAAAATTTAATTAAATAAAAACTTCAATTTAGAATTTTTTTTCAATTTAATTTTGTTATTGTTTATTTAAATTTATTTGGGTTAATAAATAAAGACATAGAGAGAGTAGAGAGAGAGTAGAGAGAGAGACATAGAGATACAGAGAGCGGCAGAGAGAGATAGGGAGAGAGCGAGAGAGAGAGAGACATAGAGATACACAGAGAGATACACAGAGAGAGAAAGAGAGAGAGAGAGAGAGAGAGAGAGAGAGAGAGAGAGAGACATAGAGATACACAGAGAGATACACAGAGAGAGAAAGAGAGAGAGAGAGAGAGAGAGAGAGAGAGAGAGAGAAAGATAGAGAGGAAGAGAGAGATAGAGAGAGAGAGACCGAGAACCGAGCAGAGAGAGGTGGAGAGAGGGCGTCTCACCGGCGGGAAGGGTGGATGCGCGGTGGCCGGAAGCTGGCCGGTGCGGCTGTGACGGAGAGGGAGAGAGAGAGAGAGAGAGGTAGAGAGAGAGAGATCGAGAACCGAGAACCGAGCAGAGAGAGGTGGAGAGAGGGTGTCCACCGGCGGGAAGGGCGGATGCGCGGTGGCCGGTGCGGCTGTGACGGAGAGGGAGAGAGAGAGAGAGAGACCGACAACCGAGCAGAGAGAGGTGGAGAGAGGGCGTCTCACCGGCGGGAAGGGCTGATGCGCGGTGGCTAGAAGCTGGCCGGTGCGGCTGTGAAGGAGAGGGAGAGAGAGAGAGAGAGAGAGAGAGAGAGAGAGAGAGAGAGAGAGAGAGAGAGAGAGAGAGAATTCAGATCAGAAATGGGTAGCAAGCTACCCATTTCCGATATATATATATATATATATAGAGAAATGCTAGAATATCTCCTGGTGTTCTCCTAGTGTTCTCCTGCAATGGCATAGATGTAATTAAAAAATTACATCTATGTCCTTTTGGATGGCATAGATGTAATTTTTTAATCAAAAAAATTACATCTATGCCATTCCAGGAGAACACCAGGAGAACATAAGGAGATGCTCTAGCATTCCTCATATATATATATATATATATATATATATATATATATATATATATATATATATATATATATATACACACACATATATAAGCCGGGCATTTCTCCCGCGCAGCTGTCCTGGCCAAACAATTGGGCACGTGTACTGAGTACACGTGCCCAATCCGGGACGTGTATTTAAATACACGTCCCCAATTGTTGAAATTCTATTTAATTAAAAAAAAATTATATTTGGGAAAAAAATAACAGTTTGACACGCGTATTTAATACGTGTGTCCAATTGTTGAAATTCTATTTAATTAAAAAAAATTATATTTGGAAAAAAATAACAGTTTGACACGTGTATTAAATACACGTGTCCAATTGTTGAAATTCTATTTAATTAAAAAAAATTATATTTGGGAAAAAATAACAGTTTGACACGTGTATTAAATACGCGTGTCCAATTGTTGAAATTCTATTTAATTAAAAAAAATTATATTTGAAAAAAAATAACAGTTTGACACGTGTATTCGTATTAAATACACGCGTCCAATTGTAAAGATGGTACAATTAGACACGTTTTTCAGAAGACACGTGTCTAATTGGACGCATGTCTACAGTAACCGGTACTGTAGACACGCGTCCAATTGTAGTGATTTTTGTAGTGTTTGTTTACCAAACTGGACTTTGTTAGTTTTGACTGTACGGCTATCATCTCCCTCAAGACAAATCCACATTAAGCTTCCATCATAATTAACGCTAAATTAATTATCAAAAGCTAGCATGAATTAATTGCCATTTCTATAGATTAGTGACATTGAAATGCCTTCTTTTTCTTCTTTTTTTTTCCCCTAAGCAAAAAAAGCAAACAGAAAAACTAGAAATCGAAAATAAGGAGAGAGCTAGGGACGGAAAATGAAAGGGGCTTAATTAAGGCTTGGAAAACGGCCTGCAAATTCTGGCTAACTTCAGTGGCGTTTGGTGACTCTTGGCGAACTCTGGTTCGGCGGATGGCGACCTCCGGTGGTGGTAGAGAATGAATTAGGCACAAGGAGTGCGTGTGAAAAGGAAAAGTTGAAATTCAAAAAATAATTTTCTTAAAAAATTCACGTCAAAACAAATAGAGCTTAAGATTACTAAAGGGGAATAAAACGCAAGAAGGGAGGGAGAAAATGGAATGCTTTCACTGATCAAGAGGGCATTTGGATGGAACCACTTGGCACGGGAAGTTCTAGCTTGTTTGTAACCTCGCCTGTAAAAGTGAAGGAGATTTGGGTTGAAGTCGTTCCTGCAGGCACATAAATAGTACAAGGGCACAGGCATATGGGATGGAAGGCTAGGCAAGGGTGCTTCAGAATTAAGAACCTGAATTGCCTGCCTTGAAGAAGGCCTTGATTTTTGATCTGGATGAGCACACCATAGCCCTACACTCATCAAACACTTCATCTCCTCATTTTCATACTCCCCATTTAGCTGCGTCGAGAAGCCTTCCGCCTCCATGCATAAAGCTCGCACACCCAGTAGACTAAACCAACTTCTCACTCTTCTGCCTTAGGCTCCACCACTTTTCTCCCACAAGCGATCTCCAGCAACACCACCCCAAAGCTGAAAACGTCCGATTCCTTACTAGCCTTGCTTGTGATAAAACACTCTGGAGCCATGTAGCCCATCGTCCCGGCCAAAGCCGTCGTCTGCAAGCCAAGTCCGTGGTCAACAAGCCTGGCTAGACCGAAGTCACCAAGTTTCGCGTTGAAGTTTGAATCCAACATCACGTTGCTCGATTTGACATCTCTATGCACCACGCATTGCTCCCATTCCCCGTGGAGATACAGCAATCCAGCGGCTAACCCCTTAGCAATTTTGAATCTCACTGGCCATGAGAAATGACTTGCGAAATAAATGATAGTCTGAGCTTTCATTGGACATGTACTCGTATACAAGTAGGAAGCTATCACGCTTTTGTTTCCAACCGACGACTTGAACCAAATTCCGGTGTCTCAGACGGCTTATTGTCTTCACCTCTGAAATATACTCCTTTTTCCCCTGGTTAGAGCTGCTGGACATCCTCTTGACAGCAATTTCCATGTTTTGTTCCGCCAAGAAACCTCTGTAGACGCCTCCAAAACCTCCTTGTCCAAGCTTCCCTTCCTCCGAAAAGTTATCCGTTGCCACAACCAATTCCTTGTACGCAAACCTTTTTGGTCCTGTTCCTTCTATTAGCACTTCATCCATGGGTTCTAGAATGCCACTTTCTTCATCATCTTCTTCTTCTTCATCTCCGGTCGATGCTGAGAAGCCCACAATCACTTTTTCGGGGAGATAATAACTCAAATTTACATTATAAGTGATCGAGTTCTAAGAACTGGTTTCCTTGGAGATTCCATTATACGAGATTGTTGCACCATAGATGTCCCCGGAGGTCAAACGATTATGCCAAGTACGGTTAGTCTGGGAGACAATGGAGTTGACGTTAATACCAACATGGTTGTTACTAGGATCCCACTGATCCTGGTACGTATCGAACTCGATCCACGGCCACCATCCGATTGGATGAATTCCCGTCGGTGGTCTCGTTGAAGAGACCCAGCCAACCTCCAAACGAATTTCCAGGAGCACCCACAGAGAATGCAATGCCACTGGATCTTAGGCTTGAATTATCGATTGTGATTGCGAACGTAAAAGAAGTAGTGAAACTTGTTGTAGCGTTTGTGATGGGATCCCACAGTGGGATGGGTTGGTTATAGTAAGCTCGGCCTGTGGCGTTAAATACGTTACCGCCAGCCTGATTATCGGTAAGTCGTATTGACAAGTGGCCATCAACTTGGGCTTTTGTAGCTCCGGGACGGACTGTAATAGTGTAATGCACGATAATGTCTAAAAATCTTTTAAAATATTTGGTCAACCTAACCTAACGACGTTTTATAAAATATTTATTTTTTAATCGAGCGTCACAACTATATAATTTATTATCTAAATAAAACACTTGAAATATTTTGTTAAAATATAACTTAAAATATTAAATACATATAATAATAAAAACTGTAAAATTATATAATATTAAAATAAAGTTAATGACTTAAAAAATATATAAAATAAATCAAAGCCGTAATTAGAAACTTACCAAATATTATATATATATATATATATATATATAGATAATATCATTTGCCATTTATATATAAGCACCGATTTTTTCCTTTTTAGAAAGAATATTTTCAATACAGGAAGAGAAGACTTTTCTTGATAGTTCTAGAAGGTCTTAACCGGTTTTGTCCAAAAGAAAAAGAAAAAGAAAAACTAAAGGCTTATTTGTATTTTTTTTTTTGGTCTTTTCCTATAAGTTAAACCACCGAATTTTCCAGAGACAATAAAAGGAATGTTTCAAGACAACTTTCAGTCCTCACCTTTTTCTTGTTTCTTTTTTTGTTCTCTTTTTCTTTTTTGTTCTTTTCCTTTGCGCTGTGTTGCTGGACGTGTGTGTGAGAGATGGAGTGTTATTTTTCTGCAAAAAGAAGGTGCTGCCGCGAAGAAGGGAGAGTTTTATGGTTTGGCTTCTCTTTTCTTTACCCATTTTTTTTTTTTTTTAACAGAACCAGGAGAGGAAAAGTTTTTCCTTTTCTGCTGGGCTTGCTGAACGTGGAAGAAGAAAACAGAGAGCAGATCTTGCAGAAAAATAGTGAAAGAATGGAGGAGTGCCAGAAAAAAGGAATGGATCCTCTCTATTTTAAATGAAATTGATATTATTAATTTAAGAGTCAGAATTTAAAGTTAATATATGATTTCATATTATTTTAAATTTTAAAAAATAATTCAATATTAATTTTATATATGCAGATAGATACACATTTCATTTAAAATAGAAAATATTAAAATGAAGATTATCTTGTTTCAGAAAAGGGAATGATTTGCTGTTTGCATCTCTTTTTATAGAGTCCATGAAGAGCCAAGATTGCTTGAGTTAAAATGATCAAGGGCTGAGAGACAATCGTGGAAAAAACGTATGTGGTCTGCGAGTGAACGTTGAGCTGTCCTAAAATATCAGCAATTTTTATCTCTAACTAACTGATTCTTAGATCCTAACGTAGCAGCCCTGTGTAGTATCTCCCAACCCCCTCCCCTCCCCTCCCCTCCCCTCCCCCAATTTTTTCTGACGTCACTTGTCCCTGTACCCTTCCCTTTCCTGACGCGCAGGCTTTTGACAGGAGGACTGAATTTTCTTGAAATTCAGCCAACTTTTTAATGATAAGACAAGTTTTTTTTTTTTTTTTTATCCGTTTTACCTCTGAACACAACCACAAATTTTTTTTCCAGCCAGGCGTAAAATGAGTAAAACAAAACAGGTTTTATTTTACCCGTTTTACCCCTGAATACAACTTTAAGCTGTTGAATTTTTTTCCATATCAGGAGTAAAATGGGAAAAATGAAAGCTGTCACGTCTTAGAAAATGGCCGACTATTTTCAGCTTTTCTGCCAAAAGCTGCTCTATTCGTACGAGTCAGAAAATGGAGAGGGGAAGGGAAAGGGAAAGGGAAAGGGAAAGGGAAAGGTGATTACTAACCGAATTCTCCCTTGCCTTTCTCTTGTAGCCACTGGATTGGGCTCTTGTAGAATGTCAACTGGTAGAAAAATGGAACACCAACATTAAGCTTTGGGTCCGTGACTGGCGCGGACTAGGCTGGGCATAATAACATGTAAAAATTGTAAATGTAGAATGTCAACTGGGCTAGGTCCGTGTGCCTCAAAAATGAACATGATTGAGCTTAGTTCACGTGGGAATAAAATGGGTCACAAATGTTATATTTTAATTTTTATCTAAGTTAATGTACTATTTATTAATTTGTAGGTGTTTTTGCGTCCTAAATGGATTTCAAAAATTATGAAATTTGGAGGGTAATTAGATGACTTCAAATAAAGTATTCTAATTTTTAAATCAACTAAAATGGAGTTTATTTGACCCTATTTTCGTCGCTTTAAATTTAAGGTCCGTTTGAACTTTTATTGAATTAAAACTATAAATGTTTTTTAATCAATTAATATTTATTCTTTTACCTTATTATTAGGTCTTAAATTATATTTTAAAACATTATATTTTATGTCTTAAAATTTGAGGCGTTATAGTTAGCATCCATAAATGTCCCCATACAAATAAACATCGCCAAACCATTAATTCTTCAACTGCACTAGCCTCCTCTATCGTTTCACTTGTATCAATGTGCACATTTGCATAAGTATTTACCCTAAACTGATCTTCTTTACCGTGAAAAATCTATCGTTGTGTATGTTGCATTAAATCCGTGCATAAACGAGTGACCCTTCACCATGTTAATCGGACGATAATATCGATTTGCATAATCACTGCATAGACAATTTGTCATATCACATACATCCACACACTACAAAAAACTTGGTATTTAGCCACATGCAATTTGCCACGTGTATGACGCTCATCCACGTTGCTAACTGCTAGCCACGTGCAGTTAGCCACGTGGGTCCCTCGTAGTTAATCCAGTTGTTGCTAAATGTCAATTAGCAACGTGTATTTTTATACATGTAGTTACTTAGCCACGTGCCACTCACATGTGGCTAAATGCATTTTATTTTTGAAAAAATAAAAATAAAAAAATTAGACACTTTTAGCCACGTGGAACTAACCCACGTTGCTAACCACCACTTTTTTTTTTCGCCAGTATTTTCTTTCTAGCCCTCGCCGGAAACTTCTTCTTCTTTTTTTTTCCCCCTCCCCCGAAACTTCAGCAAGGCCAGCGAAATCTTCACCTTCCTTCCCCATGAAATCCAATCCAGAAAATCCCCCAAAAATCACCAAAAATCCTCCGTCGACCGCATTATCAAAAAATTACCAACAAAACACCAAAAATCACATGTAGCTAAATGCATTTTATTTTTGAAAAAAAAAAAAAATTAGACACTTTTAGCCACGTGGAACTAACCCACATTGTTAATCACCACTTTTTTTCGCCAGTATTTTCTTTCTAGCCCTCGCCGGAAACTTCTTCTTTTTTATTTTTCCCCTCGCCAGAAACTTCAGCAAGGCCGGCGAAATCTTCACCCTCCTTCCCCATGAAATCCAATCCAGAAAATCTCCCAAAAATCCTCCGTCAATCACATTATCAAAAAATCACCAACAAAACACCAAAAAATCATCTTCCTTCCCCCATGAAATCCAATACATAAAATCTCCCAAAAATCATCCGTCGACCGCATTACCAGAAAATCACCAACAAAACACCAAAAAATACCAACAATCACCAAAAATCAACAACAAAAACCAAAAATCACCACGTCGTTGTTCCTATTTTACCAGTGAAGATGCATGTTTACCAAAGACGTAGTGAAATGAAACTACCAAAAAAAAAAAAAAAAAACAAAAACAAAAAAAAAGGGCCAGAAAAACACCCTCTTGGCTTCACCGGCGTTGGGCCGTGACCCTCCGAACTCCAACACTGTCGTCAACCACGGCTCTCTCTCAGAATCGCTCCAATTCTCTCTCTCCAGCTCTGCCAGTCTCCCTCTTCCATCTCCTTGTCTGTGAAATAAAATAAAATTAAAAATTAAAAAAAAAAAAAAAAAAAAAAAAAAAAAAAAAAGAGGAGAAGAAGGAAAGGTGTATGTGGGAAAAAGGGGAAGAAGGAAGAAGAAAAAAAAGTCGAAAATGAAAAGAAAAGTTAAAGGGGGCAGAGGAGAATGAAAAAAAAAAAAAAAAAAAAAAAAAAAAAAAAAAAAAGGGAGGAAATGAAAAGCTAAAGGGGCGGGGGAATTGAAAAGTTAAAGGGGCAGGGGGGAAATTAGAAACAGATTGGAGGAAAGTAATTACCCATGTGGTTTATGTGCTACACGGCTAATTGGCGAAGTGACAATTATACACGTAGCTAATTGGCGATGTGGCAATAAGCTACGTGGCCAATAAAACACATGGTTAAAATTTTAAATCTTTAAAAATAGAAAAAATTCCAATTCTTGAAAAAATTATAAAAAATATGAATATTTTAGTCACGTGTAATTTGTACACATGGCCATATGGCCGCTTGTACAAATTACACGTGGCCAAATGCTTACCTCAGCTTTTCTCCTACATATAGCAACATGTTTTGGAAGACATGTTGCTATATGACCACGTGGCTACAGTAACTGCTATTGTAGCCACGTGGCGAATCCCTTATTTTTTTGTAGTGACACATTTAACTGTCATTCTCATGAATTCTTCAATACTTTGTTGAATTTGCTTTGAACGACAGGTAGTATCTCGCATCCAACTCCTATCCATCTCAATGTTCCAATAAAAGGAACTTCGTACCTACATATGTAAACACGCGTAAAGAGAGAGAGAGAGAGAGAGAAAGAGGGATTAAAAAAAAAAATGTGGAAGGATCAATTCCTGCGCTCAAGCGCGAAATGAATATTTCATGTGCTCGCAGGCTGTTTTTGGGCAAGTCTCAACCTTATAGAGTTACAATTGTGTGGAAATCTAAACTTGAGTTTCCCCAGCAATTATTGGCATACCTACCACAGATGCTTTTAATTACCAATTTCGACTCAGACACATAACACTCTCAAAACTTATCAGATTTTGATTGGCTTTACAGTTCTTTTTGAATGATTTTTAGATTTTCAATCTGCTGAGATCTCCAAAAGCAATTGCGTAATATGGATGAATAACATCTAGTTGACTACAAGCTCACTCTTGATAAATAAATAGAGGAAATTCTTATGTATGCTAATCCTGGACCACATTCTTATGTGCTTGTACAAACACACTCACACTGACACACACACACACACACAATACATGCATGTCACAAGAAAGGACAAATTTGATGCACAGGCACACAACAAAAGTTCCAAGGATATGAAAAGATAATATTTGCATTAAAGGCATTTTGCACTACTATATTTGTCACGAACCCTTTGAAAATTCCTTCATATTTTGTTATGATATGGACGAGCTATTTCGATCTATAACATTTCATTAGATGTATTGGAATCTTCTACGTTACTTTGGAGTTAAAGACCACTACCTGCTTTGGAGACGTTACTTTGGAGTTACTTTAGAGTTAGAGTGTACTACTATGGAGTTTGGAGTCTTCTACGTTGATTGAGTCACTAGTCGATTGTTAGATTATTATCTTATCTTTAGTTTGAATAGTTGAAGTGTTAAGCTTATATTTTATTGTTTCGTTAGGAGTCTATTGTTATCTTAGTTGGTAGAAGGATGATCGTAAGATCATCTAAGAGAGTTATCTCTCAGTGTTATTTTTCAATTATGAGTCAAGTTGTAATATTTATTTAAAGAATTGTTGATGGATAATAAAACAAGCAGCATTAATCTCAAATCTTGTGTTTAAAAAAATCAAGGTTCCTTTCAACGAATTTAAAAAATTTAAATTTCTTCAAAATTGATTTAATTATCTCATTACGTGTTCGAGAATTTATTCGCGTAACATATTTTATCTTGCAATAAAGAGCTTCTCTTGAGGATTTTTCAATTTATAGTATATTGGGGTGTAATTCATCATTATATTCGATAAGATCGAACTTTGTGACCGAGCGTTCGATCTCCACTATCTCATATATCCTTTTAGTTTTTTCAAAGACTTTTTTACCAATAAAGAAAGATTAAGTAGAAGACCTCGAAACTCACGAGGAGATTGCTTAATTAATTAATTAATGGAAAACCATGTGATGGCCAAGTTATCTTCTGGATAAGCATGATGGCACGTCCTTTAACCTTTTGTTTTTTTGGAGTTGTCCCCCATGACATGCTTTCTTGCCTTCTTGTCCCCATGGTCACTAATTTGTTTCATTATCTTTTAATTAGGTAGAATTTTGAACTCTCATCTAACTTTCAACGGCCACAAAATTGTTGGGTCAAGTTGTTACAGAAATTTAAGAATTTTTATTCATTATTCGTCGTTTTCTAGACTTCTTGCTGAAGCTCCATTAAAAATTAACAAGTAGTTGGAGGAGCACATGTATTTCAAGAAGTACCAAAGAAATTAAATGAGGGAGCAAGTTCAGATTATTCAAATTTACCTTTTAGATTTTGGCTTAAACACCACGGACCACTCATGGTCAATCCACCGAAGCTGGGTCGCCGGGAATGATGTAGGGGATGAGAGAGAAAGCATGAAAGAGAAGCGTGATATTAGCTGGGGCGTGAAGCATGATACTAGAGAGAAAATGGACAGTTGATCGAGTTGGAGAAAATTAAGAAGATAAGGATTTCGTGCGAAAAATAGCAGCGCCAAGAACACCCGCCTAATTTTTTTTTTTTGTCAAAACAACGTAGTTTATATATCAGCGTAGACTTTAGAAATCAACGTTAATGGTAATTTTTATATTTTTTAATTTATGCAATTTAAAAATTGTTTAAACCTATTAAGTTTTTTTAAAAAGAAAATAAAAATAAATTAATATATATTTAATAATAGAATCCTATTAAAATTTTAGAAAAATAAAACCTATAATAAAAGTATTTATCATAAACAAAGTTCATATAATGCAATCACAAATTATGTCTACCATGTTACCTCCATGGACTTAAATTAGGAATTTGTGTGACTACTGCATGTCTATTCACTATTGGAACAAGATATGCTATACCGATATATTTGATACGATATATTTGGTACCAGAATAGGCAATGGAGCTTTAAAATTGGGAACATTAATTTTTTAACTAACAATCATCAATCCCTGTATTTGCTGCTCATCAAATGAAATTTGGACTAAAGAAAACTTAATGGCTTGTTTGCGTGTGCGATTTTTTTGAAAATATTTTGAATATTGAGAAAATTTGTTTTTTAAAATTATGTTTGAATAGTTGAAAAAACCTGTGACAAAATTATAAAAAATTGGATAAAATCTTAGTAGAATTTGAATTCTAAAAAACAATATTTGTAAAATACTTGTCACCCAAACATGCCCAAGTCTTTAATTATATACCATAATTTTATCTCACAACAGATTTGGACCTTATATACCATAATTTTATTCCACAACCATCTCACAATGTTTACATGGCAGTTTCAACCAATTCTTGGATTTTTTTTTTAATAAAGACTAATCCAGTAGTTGGTTGAAACTGTCACGTTAATATTATAGGAAAATTATTGAATAAAAATGTGATTTCTTACATTTCTCTTGTCAAAAATCATTATTGATAGCAAGTCCCCCTTGCTAAGAGTATTAATAACAGCTTTACTTAGATTTTCGTTAAATTTAGAGAACCAAACTACATTTTGCTTCTCTATTCAAATAAACTCTAGAATAACTTCTCGTATCATTTCTCTATATCATTTAAATATTATTTAAATTAAATGATACAAGAAAGCAAGAGAAAAGAGAAAGACTTTTATATTAAAATCATGTTAAGGAAAGCAATAGTGCTACCCAAGATTTAGGGTATCACATTTTGTTCTCTTGTTTTAGGAAACACCAAAGGAGTCTGTTGCATGTAATTTCTTAAACTATTTTCCTACGTTAAAAAAAGTTGCTACTAATACTTTAAGTCAATTTAAATTAGAATATGATCTTCTTTATTTCATGATCAGAATTTAAAGTTATTGTATTTAATGGCGTACATAATGCCATGTCATTTTTTTAAAAAAAAAAATACATGTCAATATTAATTTTATGTACACCATAATCCTTAAAAATAAATAAATAAATATTTGATGACTGACAAAGCAAGTCTCCATTTTTTCCAAACCAACAAGCACGCCAAGCTTTTCTCAAAAGCAATTCATATTGAAATGTCCAGGTAAATTGCCAAGCCTTTTTTCTTTTTCTTTTTCTTTTTTTT
Source organism: Alnus rubra (assembly GCA_028654335.1). Lineage (NCBI taxonomy): Eukaryota > Viridiplantae > Streptophyta > Magnoliopsida > Fagales > Betulaceae > Alnus > Alnus rubra. Next base: position 269,907 of record JAJPGS010000518.1, read on the forward strand.
CTTTAATAAAGGAAGAAGGAAAACGAGAAACATCAAATTAAGCAGGTGAGCCCCAGCCGCCGAAAGAAAGCAAAAACCTAAAAGTAATTAAAACTTAAGTGTGGAATAATAAAATAGAGACAAAAGATTTTATGTATTTCGATTTATGACATACGCTTATAGGATAAAGCTCAAAATGTTACATTATGCTCTTATTCACTTGATGAATTTACAATACAAAATACTCTATTTATAGAGTTTATAGAAAAATATAATCCTAATCAAATCCCTTAATTTAGGGTGATTCAATATGATCAAATGAATAAATTTAAGGGAATATAATCTGTATCAAAGGCAATTACAATTCTCATAAAATTCCTAACTTCAGGGTAATCCAAGTATATTAACATCCCCCCTCAAACTCAAGGTGGAAGATTATGAAATCTTGAGTTTTATTTTTTTAATTTTTTTTTTTTTTTTTTGGATATGGTAGGCGGCAGCGGAGGGCGAAAACTTGGAGTAGATGGCGGCTGATGACGATGGTTGGAGGCGGTCAACGACAATGATTAAAGATGGGTCTTTAATAACAATAGGCCAAAAAGATGACCAGCTATGGGCCAAAATAAAAACCAACAAATGGCTGAAAATGAGGTAAACTATGGGTCAAATATGATCGTGGCCAACTTGGACAAAAAATGGCCAACTATAGACATAAAATATGGTCGTAGCGAGCTATGGGCTGAAATGAGCGCTAATCGTGGGCTGAAATAGGCCTAGGTTTTGTACAACACTACAAAAACCAAATAAAAATGGGCCAACAAAGTGATTTTAAAAGCTAACTCATTTTTGGAAGGATACAAGAGTGACACGTGAGAGTCTTTTAGCATTACTCTAGATTTAGGGTATCACATTTGGTTCCTTTAGTTTATGTAACACAAAGGGAATCTGTTGCATGTGATTTTTTAAGAATTTTTCCAACATTTAAAGGAATTGCTGCTAGTGCTCTAAGCCACTTCAAATTAGAATAGGATCATTTTCATTTCATAGTCAGAATTTAAAATTATTGCATTTAATAGCTAACATAATGCCATGTTATTTTATATTTTTAAAAGACATTAATATTAATTTTATGTCACCATAAACTGCATGAACTGTAAATCCTAATTTAAAAAAAAAAAATTAATACCATCTATTTTATTTAAAATTGAGACTATCTTTTTCCCTTCAAATTGTAGAGCTCGAAACCATTTTTTTTTTTTTTTTTTTTTGTGGACACAAATTCACTTCTTATTTATAGAATTCAATTGAACTAAAACTCAACACAAAGGGACAAGACATTCCCTACATACAATACCATAGATTTTTTGAGAAATGTCTTCCAACCAAATTAAATCTATAACAAAGGTAACGGCCTCTTTAACTAGATTATGAGCTGCTGCATTTGCATCTATCTTAACATGTACCACCTTAAAAGAGCACGAGGAATATAAATTTTTCTAATATCATCCAGAATATACTCAAATCTACTCAAATGAGGTAGCTCCAGAGTAATACTAAATTGAGCTTGTGATTGATCACTATTAAATTTTAATTAAATTGTAATTTTAAAAACGTATCATTTTTTAAAGAACACAAAAATAACACACGAGAAACTTTTAAATTTTTATTTTTTTATTTTATACCCAAAAAAAAAAAAAAAAAAAAAGTCAATCTCATTAACGTAGAAATAAAGAGAAAACGAAGAAATTAAGAAAGAAAAAGAGGGTCCGTAGTCTACACGGGACAATCGTGAGACCCCACGTGCTATAGACTTTCGATCTTCTTTCTCGTCTCTTGGCCGGAGTCTTTAGACTCAAGAATTACTTTATAGACGACCACATTTAAAAATATTAAAAAGCCTTCGGGGTTGTTGAAAATCAATGCATTGAAGGTGAATTTCCACGCCCTTTTGATAACAAGATATAATAAACAGATACCAACCAATTCCTTAATAAATATATGTTAATCAATAATTTAACATTAAATACGTACCTTTAATTTATGATTCAAGTCAAGGTCTTATTTATTAATTATCATGTTTTTAATTTTTATAATTGGCAGTGCATTTTATTGAAACGAGTTCTTTGCCACAATTTTAGGGCCTTTAAAATAACAAATTAATGTCCAAATTTAAAGAGACAGATGTTAACATTTTTGATAGCCACTTATCGCAATTCTAAGTTATTTTCTTTAGGCCCAGCTTCCGCTTTTGTATATAGTATATGATTATATTATGATTATGATGTTAAATCTATCACAAGTTCACATTTCAGGAGAGTTAGGTTGTCCATACAAGTATTGTACGAAATTCATATTTAAAAGGTAGAAAAGACATACACATGATATAATTTAAGGTAGAAAACACATACATATGTGTACCATTTACACTAGAAAGCATTTTGGGCATTACTTAAACTAAAATAAAAAATGAAACACCAATAAGTAGGAGAAAAATTGAACACCCTTTTTATTTTTTTTCAAAACAAACCAAATGCCAAAAGGCATATGTTGAAAACAACAACAATATTCAAAATCTAAAGCAAGAGCAACAGCATTTGATGGATCGTGACCGCTGACAAGAGGGACAGGAGAAAGATTGAACACCTAATCAAACAATAAATATCTCAAGTTAACTATACCTCCGACTAATTTAGCGCTTATGCAGAAGCGATGTGCATTGAGAAGTAGCAGAGGATGAGGTGAGCGAAGATGAATTGGTGTAACTATTGCTTAAATATTGATTCCGCCCTCCGTCATAATCATTAGAACCACTAGACAGAAAGTGACATTGCATGTCTATTCATTGTAGAACCGAGTCGTGGTAGCCCCGGTATATTTGAGGGGAGTAGGGGCAATGGAGCCTCAAAATTGAGTACATGTATTGTTTGCCTTATTAAAGGCCTAAGGTTTCGATCAGGATGAGCACACCAAAGCCTAACAATCATCAAACGCTCCATTTGTTTCTCATCAAAATCTCCCCCTAGCCTTGGATCAGCTGCTTCAAGTACCTTTCCTATTCCATAAAGCTCCCAAACCCAATCCACCATGACTACTTGATCTTCAGGGGCTTTGGGGCTGATTGGTTTTCTTCCACAAGCAATTTCCAGAGCAACGATTCCAAAACTATAGACATCTGACTCCTTACTAGCCTTTCGGTTGTGACACATTCAGGAGCCATGTAGCCCATGGTGCCTGCCAAAACAGTGGTTTGTGACCCTTTCAAGTGGTCCACAAGCCTAGCTAGCCCAAAATCTCCAAGTTTAGCATTAAAGTCTGAATCAAGCATAATGTTGCTTGATTTTATATCCCTATGCACAACGCATTGCTCCCATTCTTCATGCAAGTACAGCAACGCTAATGCCAATCCTTGAGCAACTTTGTACCTCATTGCCCATATCAATAAGCTATCTTGTGTAAAAAGATGTGAATCTAAACTTCTATTGGGCATGAACTCATAGACGAGTAAGAGTTCTCCTCTTCCATGGCACCAGCCAATGAGTTGCACCAAATTCCTATGTCTCAATCGACTAATGATTTTAACTTTTGATACATACTCTTTTATCCCCTGTTCAGAGCATTTTGACACCCTCTTGACAGCAACAAAAGAGCTTGAGTCCCTTTAAAATCCTTTATAAACCTCACCAAATCCACTCTGGCCTAGCTTCTCTTCCTCATTGAAATTATTGGTGGCATGAGCGAATTCTTGAAATGAGAACCTCTTTGGTCCTGCTTCCCTTTGAAATTCGTTATCCATGTAGCTATCAAGGGCAAGATCCTCTTCGGTGTGACTCCTACTCCTCTTCCACATGTAAAATAGAATTAAAGCCAACCCACAAAACAAAAAAGACCCTCCAACGCCCAACCCCATGGCTAATCCAAATATGTTGTTTTTCTTTCGATTGGGGGCCGGATCCGGATTCGGGCTCGGACTAGTTGCCACTATTGGTGTGGTTACATTAGTAGCTTCCAAAGTTGAATTAAAATACCATGTGCAGATGGTCTGCATTGCAAGAGAAGCTCCTGTTGAGGCTGAGAATCCAAAAGTTACCCATTCAGGCAGGTAATGTCTCAAATCAACTTGATGAGAAAGAGACTGCTCTACCGTAGAATTGTTTATAAAACCAGTGAGAAGAAGACTCAAATTATGAGAAGTAGAATTATAAGTAATCCAAGCATCATTGATTAGCCCTTGAGTAATAGAATTATTACTCCACGAATCCTCCCATGATACAGTAGCAACAGATTTCATGGAGTTTATATCAATACCTAGATGTACGCCGGGCAGTGTCGGCGGATCCCATGGTTTGTTTGGATAGATGTCAAACTCCACAGCGACAAAAGGATTGTCGGTCGAGTTTTGTATCTGGTCACCCCTAACAAGACCCATAGCGCCACCTCCGCTGTGATAAGGAATCATTGAACCATTACTAGGTGCTAGGAAGAACGCAAGCCCATCTCCAAAGTTAGGACGTACGATTTTCAGAATTAATGATAAAAGAAAAATAGGTAGTGAAATCTGTAAGGTTTCTAGATACCTTGTCCCACAGGTGCATGGGATTGCCATAAATGGCTCTACCAATAAACACCGGTCTGTCCTTGTTGATGGTGAGATGGATGACTTGGTCTTCAACAAAAGCTCCTTCATATTTTATACGGGGGTCCCCAGAAATGAAACTGGTGAAGTTGAAGGATATAGCACTGGCAACTGGGCTTTGTACTGAGAAGAAATTGGTGATCATTAAGAGATAAAAGAGGCTTAGGGACTTTGGAAAAAGGAAATGTTCGATTTTGAAGTTGTAAGAAGCCATGGTTGGAGCTTGAAATTGCAGGTTGTAATGAAAAAAGCTAAAATATATAGAGTGGAAGTACTCTAAAAGAAAGTCTTCTAAGACAAAAGTCTCTTTAACGGGACTCAAGTCGTAGATTATGTATAGGGAGACCGATAGGCTGAAACGGGACTCAAGTCAAGTCGTAGATTATGTATTCAGTTGGGAGGGAGCGCGTTTGAGGAAATTCTCCGGGACTCGGTCATGATTTGAACTTGGAAGGGAGGTTGGGTCATAATAATTGCAGATTGTAACATGAAAAGCTAAAATAAAGTGGAAGTACTTAATGGAAGCCAACAATTAAACGTCTTCAAACTAACACGGTAAACATTAGCGGATTTGGCTTACGGGAAGCTTTCTTGCCTTCTTGTGCCCATGTTCACTAATTTGTTTCATTATCTTTTAATTAGGTAGAATTTTGAACTCTCATCTAACTTTCAACGGCCACAAAATTGTTGGGTCAAGTTGTCACAGAAATTTAAGAATTTTTATTCATTATTCGTAGTTTTCTAGACTTCTTGCTGGAGCTCCATTAAAAATTAACAAGTAGTTGTAGGAGCACATGTGTTTCAAGAAGTATCAAAGAAATTAAATGAGGGAGCAAGTTCAGATTATTCAAATCTACCTTTTAGATTTTGGCTTAAACACCACGGACTACTCATGGTCAATCCACCGAAGCTGGGTCGCCGGGAATGACGTAGGGGATGAGAGAGAAAGCGCGAAAGAGAGACGTGATATTAGCTAGGGTGTGAAGCATGATATTAGACAGAAAATGGATAGTTGATCGAGTTGGAGAAAATTATAAAGATAAGGATTTCAAGCGAAAAATAGTAGCGTCAAGAATACCTGCCTAATTTTTTATTTTTTATTTTATTTTTATTTTTGTCAAAACAACGTAGTTTATATATGAGCGGCAATTTTTATATTTTTTTAATTTTTGCAATTTAAAAATTATTTAAACCTATTAAGTTTTTTTAAAAAAAAAAAATTAATATATATTTAATAATAGAATCCTATTAAAATTTTAGAAAAATAAAACCTATAAAAATTATTTATCATAAACAAAGTTCATGCAATGAAGTCACAAATTATGTCTACTATGTACCAACCAATTCTTGATTTTTTTTCTTTTTTTTTAATAAGGACTAATCTAATGGCCGGTTGAAACTGTTACGTCAACATTATAGAATAATTATTGAATAAAAATATAATTTTTTTACATTACTGTTGTCACAAATTATCATAAATAGCAAGTCTCCCCTGCTAAGAGTATTAGCTAATTAGATCATAACTGACCCATTTTTCAGACAGCCTTATGAAATGCAAACAACATTATTCAGATTAATTTCGTCACACATACGCATTGCCCCGTCTAATTCACTCAATAGTCAAGAATTGAAGGAACATAGACATAACTCAGCCAAGCGGACTACATCCATATATAAAAGAACTACAGCTACTCCTAAATTTAAGAAGTCTTCGCCTTCGGACATCCTTAAAAGGGATTTTGCTTGCCATCTGGAGCTACCCAGGCTTTAATTGCCAGACTGGCGCAACTCACGGCGCACCAAGTCTGCATCTGGGGGCACTGAAATGTCAACCGTCGGATTTTCGTTAAATTTAGAGAACAGTTTTGCTTCCTTGATAGAGCACTCACATTAGATCGTGTATATTTCAATCTAAAATAGTTAATCAAAACTCATTTTATCTAGTTTAGCTAATAGGTTTTAAAATGCACACTTCATCCGATTATCTATTCTTAATTCTATACTCTTTTTTTACTCTTTTTTTATTGTTTTTATTTCTTTTCTACTTTTTGTCATTTTACTTTTTTCACTTTTTGCATGTAGAAAACAATAAAATAATGGATAGATTGGTGAATAGTGCAACTCCACATGTAGAGTTGCACTATTCACAAATCTACCAAAACTCTATTTTAGATTTAGGATAGATAATCCAATGGAGGGATGTTTTTGTGAGTTTGTTATCTATTATAGATTTAGAGGGGCTTTTACATGATCCAATGTGAGTGCTCTTACAACACTATAGTAACAGTTTTGCTTAGATTTCCATTAAATTTAGAGAATCAAGCTACATTTTACTTTCTTATTCAAATAAACTCTAGAATAACTTCTCTTATTATTTCTCTATATCATTTAAATATTATTTAAATTAAATGCTACAAGAAAGCGAAAGGAAAGAGTAAGACTTTTATATTAAAATTATGTTCAGAGAAGCAAAAGTGTTACCCTAGATTTAGAGTATCACATTTGGTTCTCTTGTTTTAGGAAACACTAAGGGAGTCTGTTGCATGTAATTTCTTAAAAGTTTTTCCTACATTTAAAGAAGCTGTTACTAATGCTCTAAGCCACTATAAATTAGAATATGATTCTCTTTATTTCATTATCAGAATTTAAAGTTATTGCATTTAACGTCGTACATTATGCCGCGTCATTTTATTTTTTTTAAAATACATGTCAATATTAATTTTATGTACACCGTAATCCTAATAAAAATAAATAAAAAAATAAAAAAATTGATACCATCTTTGTCCCTTAAAATTGGAGCTCCAAACTATCTAATTTAATACTGTCGCAGAAAGTATATTCATTGACTTGACTCTTGAGTAAGCAAGCTGGTCAAGGAGGGCCAGTAAATTAAACTAATTATTTTCTTTTTAAAAAAATAGGTCTTCTGATTAATGTTGAAATAAAGATAAAAGAAAGAAAGAAAAAATGAAAAATAATAGAGGGTCCTTAATTACTCCCGTAGTCTACGCGGAAGATTAATGTACATACTTTAGACTCTAGGATTACTTTATAGACGATTACATTTAAGAAGATTAAAACGTCTTCGGGACCTTTAATTTCTTATTAAAATAAGAGAAAAATTATGTTTAGTGCCTAGATTTTTATTTTATTTTGCAAGGTGAAGCAATCAGTTCAGTTCCTCTTTAATTAATATATATTTGACGACTGACAAACCAAGTCTCCGTTTTTTCCAAACCAACAAGCACGCCAAGCTTTTCTCAAAAGCAGTTCATATTGAAATTTCCAGGTAAATTGCCAAGTCCTTTTTTCTTTTCTTTTTTTTCTTTCTTTTTTTTTTTTTCTTTAATAAAGGAGGAAGGAAAACAAGAAACATCAAATTAAGCGGGTGAGCCCCGGCAGCTGAAAAAAAAAAAAAAAAAAAAAAAAAAAAAAAACCTAAATGTAATTAAAAATTTAGTGTAGAATAATAAAATAGATTTTACGTACTTTGGTCTATAATCTATGTCTACATAATAAAACTTAAAGTGTTACATTATACTCTTATTCACTTGAGAAGTTTACAATACAAAATACTTTATTTATAGAGCTTATAAAAAAATATAATCATAATCAAATCCCTTAATTTATGTAATTCAATATGATCAAATGTATAAATTTATGGTAATACAATATTTATCAAAGGAAATTACAATTCTCATATCCCTAACTTCAGGGTAATCTAAATATGTTAATAGAGAAATGCTTGGTTGTACACTCTCATCCCACTCCTATCCCACTTTCGCCTACTTGGACCAATAATATTGTTAAAAAAAATGGGTCACACTACACTCTCTCCACTATCTCTTACATTATTGGTCCAAGTAGACAAGAGTGGGATAGGAGTAGGATGAGAGTGTACAACCAAGCATTTCTCATGTTAATATCCCTCCTCAAACTCAAGGTCAAGGTGGAAGATTATAAAATCTTGAATTTTGTTTTTTTAATTTTCTTTTTCTTGGATATGGCAAGCGGCAGCAAAGGCTGAAAATTGTAGCCAGCTATGGGCTAAAATGAGTATCAATCATGGGCTGAAATAGGCCTGAGTTTGTAAAATACAACAAAGGCCAAATAAAAATGGTACAACAAAGGGCCAAAATAATATGGGTAACTCGGCCTCTTTTGATTTTTTTTCTTTTACTCGGTTTTGCCTTTTCATTTCTTTTTTCGAACTGATATATTTTTCCTTTTCTTTTATTTTTTATATTTTACTCTCTCTCTCTCTCTCTCTCTCTCTCTCTCTCTTTTCTTCTTCTTCTTCTTCTTCTTCTTTTTATTTTATTTTTTTCACCTTTCTTTTGCTTCTTTTTTTTTCTTGTATATCAACAACAACCAGAAATTTTTTTTTTTCTTTTTAAAAAAAAAAAAAAAAAAAAAAAAAAAAAAAAAAAAAAACCTAAAATAGAGACAATAGATTTTACGTGGTTCGATCTATGACTTACGTCCACAAGATAAAGTCCAAAGTGCTACATTATACTCTTATTCACTTAATGAATTTAAAATACAAAATGATCCATTTATAGAATTTGCAGATAAAATATAATCTTAATAAAATCACTTAATTTTTGGTGATTCAATATCATCAAATTCCTAAATTCATGGTAATATAATCTTTATCAAAGGCAATTATAATTCTTATCAAATTCCTAACTTTAGGGTAATTTAAATATACTCTAACATCTGCAACCATAAAACCCAAACCAAAAAAAAAAAAAAAAAAAAAAAAAAACAATACAGATAGAAACACGATCAGTAGGTAAATTGCCAAGTCTATTCCCTTGCAGTGGGCCTTTTTTGGCCCCATTTCCAAGTCATGTGCTTCACGATAAGACAATAACTGTGTGTATTTGATTACCTTGACCCTCTTTTTGCCAATTAATTCTAAAAGTCATTCATATGTTACTTTTGTATTCCCTAAAAAATAAGATAGCTTTTAAAATTACTATTTAATCAAAATTTAATAGTGATCAATCACAAGTCCAATGATGATTTTAAAAGCCACCTCATATGTAAAAGGATACAAGAATAGCACATGAGGGACCTCTAACATTACTCTAAATTTAGAGTATCACATTAATTTGGTTCCCTTGGTTTATGAAACACAAAGAAAATCTGTTGTATGTGGATTTTTAAGAGTTTTTTTTTTTCTATATTTAAAGAAAATGTTGTTAGTGCTCTAAGCCACTTTAAATTAGAATAGGATCCTTTCCATTTCATGATATGAATTTTTATGACTATTATCAAGCATGTAGCTAGGTGAAGGCTTGGGGTCCATGGCCCCCAACCCCCAAGCTTTTCCTTAAAAAGCCCTCTCAAATTTTTTTTCAACTCCTCCCTCCCCCCCTTCCCTACCACCTTAAAGTTTAAAGCTGGCTCCGCGTCTGACTATTATTATTATTTTTGGAATATTTGGTGGTTAACTAAAGTGCCTGTAAGTTTGGGCTTAAACTTCTTTATTTGAAGAACTATGCTGTGAGAGGCCCATTTCATATATTCTTTTTAAAAGCTCCAACCATCATTATCTCTCCCTTTTTTTTTTTTAGGGGGCACTTAATTATTGTCCTAAAAAGTCTATACATTTTTTATTTTATTTTATTTTTTTTGTGCTGGTTTTTTTTTAAAAAAAAAATTAAAAAAAAACTATTCATCTCATTTACACGTTTAAGATACGAGATAAAGTTTCATTATTGAAACAAGAGGATAGGATTCTCTACAATTTTAAAGAAATTATAAATTATCAAATGACGCAAATTAAGCTTTTTTGGGCATCGAAACGCTTAAAAAATGACACGTATTAAAAATGTAGCATGTTATTTAGACATCCAAAAATAATTTTCTTCTTAAAAGGTTTTATTTTCACTTTTGCAGAGACGTTTCTTCTTTATAAGATCAAAATACATTTTTTTGCTCAAAACGTTTTTACAACATAAAAAGTAAGAACATGATAAAAATATACTCAATTTACAACTGCCACCTTTTTAATAGGCGACATTTTCCAAGCATTTCAATGCTTAAAAATAGCCAAAATTATGTAATTTAAAAATTTAAAATTTCTTTAAAATTATAGATAACCGTAATCCACTTCTTAGTTCTTACTTTAAGTTCAAAAGAAAGATAAATAAATAAATAAATCTTTAGACTGTGTTATATTTTGTTTTTATTTTTGTTCACTGGGAGCTTACTTGATTCATAATAAATAGGACTTGGTTTCAATTTTGCAAGCTTGAGTTGACGTCATTACATCTCATCTGCCCCCTCGTAATATGCTAATACGGCTATACGAGTATACTTTCTTCAATTTGTCAATTTGATAAAGCCAGTGAATTATAGCTCTGTTTGCTAATTCTTTTTTCTTTTTCTATTTTTTTTTTAAACCAAAAATAAATTCACACAAAATATTCCGAAAATAAAAATTCAAAATTCCTTTTATCTTTATATCACATCACACAAAATATCATTTTTAAAACAAGTTAGCAAATACCACATATTTTTAAGTGAATGCCAATATAAACAGAAGATGAGATACTCAATTTAGAAGGCTTTTGTATAACTATCATACAATCAAATGATGTAGCGTTAAATTATTCTTTATCTTAAAAGCTTAAGAGAATATTTAACTAAAATGTGGTGATTTATTGTGTCACAACTTTAACTCATGACCTCTAACTCTGAAACTATATTAAATTAACAATTATTCTAAAAACTTAAACTGATAAGAAAAAATGGTAAATTTAATCATTTAATCAATAGTTTAATACATGACAGTAAAAACTAGTCATTCAATTTACATTTGGAGGATTTCATGACCATCTAGGTAAGTATCTCTACCATATCTACTAGCTAACCTCAACTTTCAATTTAATAAATTGTGTTTGGTATCTCTTGCATAAATTTTTTTTTTTTTTTTTGTAAATTCATAATTAAATTTATAGAACTTGCGTGTGTTCTTACATATTTAATGTTAAATTTAAACATCTCTTATATAGGGATGAACAAGAATACAAGATCATACATTTCTCTTAAGTAAATAATTAAGTAAACTAAAAAGTCTACGGCTAATCACGAGGCCGGCCAGAAGTTTCTGTGGAGTAAATTTTTCCACATTCTTATCCTATTTCAATTTAATTGACATTAATCTTATAATCTATTTGATTAGCCCGGAAGGACCGCATCGGAGAACTTTCTATGTTTTTTGTCTTGACCGTCTCAGCCTATCGGGATCTCCCTGTTCAGACGTGTACATATCACCTAATCAATGAATGTCAATTTTTTTTATAAGCAACTGCCTCTAATTAGAGAGAAAAAACCAGCTCGAAGTTGACACCTTTTTGTCCCTGTTCGGACCTGTTCATATCATCTAATCAAATAAATGGCAAATCTTCTAAGGATTTCTTTTACAATTCGTACAATAGGAGGCTATGAATCTTTTGGACCCCATTTGAAAACTTCCTTACCCTCCCCTTCCCTTGGGTTTTTTTTTTTTTAATGTTTGAAAATTAAAACTGATTTGATATAAAGTTGATATAATTTATATAGAAAAGTAAAAAAAAAAAATTGTATTGTAGTGAGTTTTTTATTTAAAAAGTAATAAGAAAGTGTTAATGTGATATAAAAAGTGAAAAAAATTATGAATGTTTTGAAATTAATGTTTTTTTGAGAGAAGTGAAGAGAAGGAAAGGAGAGAGGAAAGTGGTTTTCAAACGGGGCCTTGATCAAGACCCACCCATGTATGATGCTTTTTGTTGGGAGATGGGCCTCCGCTATAAGCTCAATTGACTTTTTTCTTTTTTTTTTAATATATATATTTTATTTGATTCAATTCCAATTAAAATATATGAGTGGTAATCAAACTAAAGAATATATAAGAATAGTCATTCTATTTCACTCTTTTTTATTCTCAATAACAACTACTTCATTTTCTAATAAAATACTCATTCTGCAAACTAAACAAGGTCTTATTAACATTGTAGACGGTCACTTATCACAAATTTAACTTATTTTCTTGGAGGCTAGCTTATGCTTTTATATATAGTATATGATGTTACTATGATTATGATGTTCAATCCATCACAAGTTCACAATTTTGGACCGTTAGGTTGTCCATAAATAAAGCATACGAAACTCATATTTAAGGTAGAAAACACATACATGTGTATATCATTTACACGTACTCTAAAACATTTTGAGCATTACTTAAACTAAAATGATAAATGAAACACAAAGAATTATGAGAAAAATTGAACACTTAATCAAACAATAAGAATCTCAAGTTAAGTGTACCTCTAACCAATTTAGTGCATATGCAGAAGCGATGCGGATCGAGAAGTTACAGAGAATGAGATGAACAAAGATGAATTGGTGTAACTATTGCTTGACTATTGATTTCTCCCTCATTCATGATCATTAGAACCACTAGACATAAAAAGTGACATTGCATGTCTACTCATCGTAGGAACAAGATGTGATGCATGGCGCCGGTATATTTGAGGGGAGAAGAGTCTATAGCATTTGGAGGATTTTATGACCATCTAGGTAAGTATCCCTAACATATCTACTAGCTAACCTTGACATTCAATTTAATAAATTGTATTTGGTATTATCCTTTTGCATTTTTTTTTTTTTATAAATTTATAATTAAATTTGTAAAATATTTGTGTTCTTATAAATTTAATGATAAATTTACACATTTTTTATATAGAGATAGACAAGAAAACGAGACTCATACGTTTCTTTTAAGTAAATAATTAAGTAAACTAAAAAGCCTTCGGCTAATCACGAGGCCGGCCAGAAGTTTCTGTCGAGTAAATTTTCCCACGTTCTTATCCTTTTTTTTTTTTTTTTTTAAACGAAACTGCTTTGATTTTTCATTAGATAATAAAAAGGTGACCCCAATAAAAGGTGGTCTAGGGAGCAGAAAGCTTACAGTACTCGATGGATCGGAGTGTTCTCCAACCAAACATTTTCCACGTTCTTATCCTATTTCAATTTAATTGCATTAATCTATTTGATTAGCCCGGAAGGATTGCATCGGAGACCTTTCTATTTTTTTGACTTGACCCTTTTAGCCAATCGGGTCTCCCTGTTCAGACTTGTACATATCACCTAATTAACTTTCTTTTTTTAAGCAAGCTCGAAGTTTAAGGTAATTATTTCTTTGTTTTTTGTTTTGGTCGTTAATGTTGACTCCTTTTGTCCCTGTTCGGACCTGTATTATATCATCTAATCAATTAAATGGCAAATCTTCTAAGGATTTCTTTTACGATTTGTGCAATAGGAGGATTTGAATCATTTGATCAAGTCCACCCATGTATGATGCCTTTTGTTGGGAGATGGGCCTCCGCTAAAAGCTCAGTTGACTTCTTTTTATGTGTATATATATTTTATTTGATTCAATTCCAATTAAAATATATGAGTGGTCATCAAGTTAAAGAATAAGAATAGTTATTCTATTTAACTCTCTTTTATTCTTAATAATAACTACTTTATTTTCCAATAAAATACTTATTTCACAAACTAAACAAGATCTTATTAACATTGTAAACCGTCACTTATCACAAATTTAACTTATTTTCTTGAAGGCTAGCTTATGCTTTTATATATAGTATATAATGTTACTATGATTATGATGTTCGATCCATGGCAAGTTCACAATTCAGGACCGTTAGGTGGTCTATACATGAATTATATGAAATTCATATTTAAGGTAGAAAACACATTCATATGTATATCATTTATGCACTAAAAAATTTTGAGCATTACTTAAAGTAAAATGAGAAATGAAACATAAAGAATTATGAGAAAAATTTAACACCTAATTAAACAATAAGAATCCCAAGTTAAGTATACCTCTGACCAATTTAATACATATATAGAAGCGATGTGGATTGAGAAGTTGCAGAAGATGAAGTGAAAAAAAATTAATTGGTGTAACTATTGCTTGAATATTGATTTCGCCCTTTGTCATAATTATTAGAACCACTAGACATAAAAAGTGACATTGCATGTCTATGCATTGTAGGAGCAAGACGTGGTGGCCTCGGTATATTTGAGAGGAGAAGACTCAATGGAGCCTTAAAATTGAGTACATTAATTGTTTGCCTTATTGAAGGCCTAAGGTTTTGATCACGATGAGTGCACTAAAGCCTAACAATCATCAAATGTTGAATCCACATCACGTCTTATTTTTATTTTTATTTTTTATTTTACACTTTCACTTCTTATTTATAGAATTCAATTGAGTTAAAATTTAACACAAAGAGCTAAGACATTCCGTACATACAATATCGTAGATTATTGGAGGAGTATCTTCCAACCATGTTAAATCTATGATAAGGGTAACAATCTTTTTAACTAGGCTGTGAGTTGCTGCATTTGCATTACTCTTAACATGTACCATCCCAAAAAGGTGCAAGGAATACAAAACTTTTCTAATATATCATCCACAATATGTCTAAATGAGGTGACTTTTAAAATTACTTTTGAGTTTTTTATAGATAACTATTGAATTTTGATCAAATAATAATTTTAAAAATTACTTTATTTTTTGAAAGACACAAAAATAATAAAAAAAAAAAACTTTTAAAATTATTCATACCTCCGTCACGACATCCCTTACAAATTAAAAAACATGTATATATCTTGACTTGAGTTTGCAAGCTGGTCAAGGCCAGCAAATTAGACATTTGAAAAAAAAAAAAAAAAAAAAAACAACCATTCATCTCCTTTGCACATTCAAAATAGGGGATAAAGTTTCATTCTTGAAACAAGGGGATCAAGATCCCTACAATTTTAAAACAATTATAAATTATCAAATTACACAACTTAGGCCATTTTCGACATCGAAACGCTTGAAAAATGACACTTATTAAAAATGTGGTATGTTATCGAGACATCTAGAAATATATAATTTCCTTTCCAAAAGACTTTATTTTCACTTTTGCAAAGACATTTCTTCTTCATAAGATCAAAATATATTTTTTTGCTCAAAACTTTTTTATAACATAGAGAATAAGAACCTAATGAAAATATACTCAATTTTATAATTGTAACATGTCACCTTTTTAATAGCCAACATTTTTCAAACATTTCAATACCTAAAAATGACCAAAATTATGTAATTTAAAAATTTAAAATTTATTTAAAATTATAGAGGATCATAATCCTCTTCTTAGTTCTTACATTAATTAAGTTCAAAAGAATGTGTTACAAATAAATAAATAAATCTTTGGACAGTGTTATATTTACTTAATTCATAAAAAATCAATCCACTCAATTCCCCAAAATAAATAGGATCCTTTGTTTCAATTTTGCAAGCTTGAGATAACTTCATTAGTGCACTCTCATCAATTTTTCTACCATTTTTTTTATATTTAGAGAACAAAACTACTTTTTACTTCTCTAGAAAAAAATATCCCACAGTAAATTTTTTAAATTTTTCATATATCAATTAAATATTATTTTTGTACTCATATTTTATTATCTTTTCTCTTTCCTACTTTTATTTTTTTTATTATTTTTTTTCTTCTCTCCTCTCTTGTCGTCTCTCTGATTTGCTTTTTTTTTTTTTTTTTTTTACTTTCCGGAAGCTTCCTCTTCTTCTTCTCTTCTTTCTCTGATTTGTCTCTCTGTGTATTGTCTTCTTCTCCTCTCAACCTCTCTCTTCTCCATATTCTTTCTTTCTCTCTCGTCTCTCTTTCTCATCTGCGTCTTCTCCGTCTCTCTCTCATCTCTCTCAAAAGGCTCTCACCCAAGACCCATTTCTGAAACCCCTTCCCTGAAACCCCAAGCTTTCCCGGAAGAAGAGAAAACCCAAATCAGTCCAGTTCGCAGGAAAACCAGTTTTATAGCTCAAATGAATTTATTTCCTATCTGGGTTTTCTATGTGGATGCAAAATGCGGATCTGAATCAACCCAATTCTTCACTTTCTATTATCTCCATTCCAGTCAATCCTCCACAAGCCAACCAATCTCAGAACCCCAAACGGTTGATGAGAAACTCTCGTCTCTCTCTGATAACGGTGATTTTGTGTTTGGTTGATGAGAAAGTGAGGGAAAATTTGGTTGGGAAAGGAAGGATACATGGTTACTGTAGATTCCCAATGATAATATGTAAATTTAGGGAGACTAATCGACCCCTTTTTTTAATGTTTTTTAATGATGTTTTCCCTGAATATAAGGTAGAGAAGCATTTTAGAGAGTTTGATGAGAGATTCTTTATTATTTTTCTTATATTTAGGAAACAAAATTACTTTTTGTTTTTTTATAAAAAAAAATACTTTACAATAGATTCTTTTACTTTTCTCTATATCAATTAAATATTATTTTGTTACTCTTATTTTTTTCTTTTTCTCTTTGCTACTTTTTTTTTATTTCCTATATTAATTAAATATACTTTTTTATATTAAAATAATATATAAGAAATAAATAGTAAATGTATATATAGGAAATTACTATTCATTTCTTCATTTAAATATAGAACATCTGCTGTAAAAGGTTTTTTCAAAGTTTTTGATAAATTTTTTTCTAAATATAAAATAAAAAATCAATATAAGGTAATCTCACTTGCCCCTCGTAATTCTAATATGGCCATACGAGTATATTTTCTTCAATTGTCAATTTGATAAAGGCTAGTGAATTATAGCCCTATTTGCTAATTCTTTTTTCATTTTCCTTTTTCCTTTTTTTTTTTCATTTCAAACCAAAAAATAAATTCACCCAAAATAAAAATTCAAAACTTGGCCATACGAGTATATTTTCTTCAATTGTCAATTTGATAAAGGCTAGTGAATTATAGCCCTGTTTGCTAATTCTTTTTTCTTTTTCCTTTTTCCATTTTTTTTTTTTGTTTCATTTCAAACCAAAAAATAAATTCACCCAAAATAAAAATTCAAAACTCCTCCTATCTTTATATCACTTCACACAAAATACCGTTTTTAAAACGAGTTAGCAAATACCACATCTTTCTAAGTGAATGCCAACATAAACAAAAGATTAGATACTCTATTTAGAAGGTTTTTGTATAACTGTCATACAGCTAAATGATGTGGCGTTAAATTATTATTTATCTTAAAAATTTAAGAAAATATTTAACTGAAATGGGTGGTAAATATGGAGTCAAAGCTTGAACTCATAACTTTTGACTCTGAAATCATGTTAAATTAATAATTAGGGTTAAACACATTTTTGGTCCCTGAGTTTTGAAAACTTTATTTTTTTAATCCTTGAGTTTCAATTTGCATCACAGACAATACTTCAATTTTGGAAAAATATCGAATTGATACTTCGATTAAGTTTTCTGTCTAAAAACTAACATTACGTCACGTGTCAACGCACATGTCACATATAACAAATCACAAAATAAAAAATCATTATAAATTTTTTTTTTTAAAAAAAAAACCTAAAAAAATTATTAAAAACTAAAAAAAATGGAAAAAAAAATAATAAGAGTGGCTTTCCCATGACTGGTCCATGGGTGGTTTGGCCACCCCACGACAAAACAAATGAAGCGTTTTGGCCATTACAAGGGCCACGAGGGTGGTTTGGCCACTCTCATTGGCAAACCCTCTAAATTTTTTTAGAGGGTTTTAGGCCTTAGGGCTGGTTCGACCGCCCCCAAGGCCCAAAACCCTTTATTTTTATTTTTTATTTTTTTGTCATGGGTGGCCAAACCACCCCCCATGGACCACGGGGGTGGTTCGACCACCTCCAAACCACCTGGCCTGGGAGTAACTGAACTTCCCTCGTGACTCTTGGGTGTGGTTCGGCCACCCCCAAGAGCAAAAACCCTTAATTTTTTTTTTTTTTTATTTTTTATTTATTTTTTTTTTTTATTTCGGCCATGGAGTGGCCGAACCACCCCTCATGGGCCACGAAGGTGGTTCAACCACCCCTAGACCAGCTAGCTTGGGGGTGAACCACCCCCAAGAATCAAAACTCTTGATTTTTTTTTAATTTTTAATTTTTTTTTTTTTTGGCCATGAGGTGGTTTGGCCACCTCAGATTGGCCAAGAGAGTGGCTGAGCCACCCCTTTGGCCAAAATGGGGGTGGCCGGCCACCCCTATGGTGGACCCCTCTTCTTTTTCCTTCTTTTTTTTAATTTTTAATTTTGAGTTTTTTAAGTTTTTAATTTTTTAATTAATTTTAAAAGATTTTTTATTTTTTTATTCTACAACAAGTGGCGGGTCATTAATTTTTGGATAGAAAACTTAACCGAGGTATTAATTCGGTCTTTTTTCCAAAATTGAGGCGTCATCTGTGATGCGAATTGAAACTCAAGTACTAAAAAATAAAGTTTTCAAAACTCAAGGACTAGAGGTGTATTTAACCCTAAAAATTATCTTAAAACGTTTAAGCTGATAAGAAATAGCAAATTTAATCATTTCATCAATACTTTAACACGTGACAGTAAAAATTAGTCATTCAATCAGATTTTGATTTTTTAAGTACTGATTTTTACTACCAAATCATTCAATTGGAGGACAATTATTTACTCCCAAAAGGCATATCTATACCATTTGGAGGATTCTATGACCATCTAGGTAAGTATTCCTACCATATCTACTAGCTAACCTTAACTTCCAATTTAATAAATTGTGTTTGGTATTATCTTCTTGTATATTTTTTTTATTTGTAAATTTATTATTAAATTTGTAAAACATAAATGTGGTCTACAAATTCAATAATAAATTTGCACATTTCTTATATAGAGACGGCAAGAAAACGAGATCCTACATTTCTCTTAAGTAAATAATTAAGTAAACAAAAAAGTCTTTAATCACGAGGCCGGCTAGAAGTTTCTGTCGAGTAAATTTTTCCACGTTCTTATCCTATTTCAATTTAATTGACATTAATCTATTTGATTAGCCCGGAAGGACCGCATCGGAGACCTTTCTATTTTTTTGTACTTGACCCTTTTAGCCTATTGGGTCTCCCTGTTTAGACATGTACATATCACCTAATCAACTTTTGTTTTTTTATAAGCAAGCTCGAAGTTTAAGGTAATTATTTCTTTGTTTTTTGTTTTGGTCGTTAATGTTGACTCCTTTTGTCCCTGTTCGGATCTGTTTCATATCATCTAATCAAATAAATGGCAAATCTTGTAAGGATGATTTCTTTTACAATTTGTACAATAGGAGGATTTGAATCATTTGATCAAGACCCACCCATGAATGATGCCTTTTGTTGGGAGTTGGGGAGGAATACAAAATTTTTTTAATATATCATTTACAATACGTCTAAATAAAGAAATTTTTAAAATTTTTATTAATCACTATTAAATTTTGATGAAATAATAATTTTAAAAATTATCTTATTTTTTTATAAAAAAAATAACAAAAAAAAAATAAAAAATATAACTTTTAAAATTACCCGTACCTCCGTCACAAATTGCAAAGCATATATATATCTTGACTTGAGCAATGAAGCTGGTCAAGGCCAGCAAATTAAACATTTGTGATTTTTTTTCTTTTTAAAAAAAAAAAAGGGGGGGAGGGGGGTCTAGTCTACACGGGACAATTGTGAGACCCCATGTGCAGACTTTCTTCTTTCTCGTCTCATGGCCGACATCTTAGACTCAATAATTACTTTATAGACGACCGCATTTAAAATATTATAAAATCTTCGGGGTTATTTAAATTTCAAAATCAATGCATTGAAGCTGAATTTTCAGTTTTCACGCGCTTTTGATATCCATATATAAATGGATGGTAATCTTCTACAATTTTTTAAAACTAGTAGATTTTCAAATTATAAAATTCAGATCGTTTTTAAGTGTTAAAAGGCTAAAAAAAAATATATATTTATTAAAAATGTAGTATATTATCGAGACAACTTGAAAATATTTTCTTTCCAAAAAAACTTCTTTTTCACTTTTAGTAAGATGTTTCTTTTTCAGAAAACTAAAAGATAGCGATTTACTTAAACCTTTTTTTCAATATAAAAAGCAATAACTTGATGAAAATATATTCAATTTTTAATTATAATATGCCACATTTATAATGAGTAGCATTTCTTAAGCGTTTTGATGCTTAATTAGAAATGGGGAATAGGATCCTCTCCAATTTTATTTAATGAAATTGATATTCTCCATTTTAAATAAAATGTCAGAAATTGAAATTGATGCATCTAACGGTGTATATAAAGTCAATGTTGACATGTTTTTCAAAATTTAAAATAATGTGAAATCATGTACACCATTAAATATATTAATTTTAAATCATGACCATAAAATGAATAGCATCCATTTCATTTAAAATTGAGAAGATCCCATTTCTAGGAATGGCCTAAATTTCATAATTTGATAATTTACAATTTATTAAGTAAAGATCAATATTTTAACATTAATAAATATATGTCTATTACTAAGATGGTAATAACCAATAATTTAACATTAAATACGTACCTTTAATTTATCATTCAAGTAAAGATATTATTTATTAATTATCATGTTTTTAATTTTTATAATTGGAAAGTGCATTTTATTGAACAAGTCCTTTGCCACAATTTTAAGGCCTTTAAAACAGCATTTGTCAAAATTTAAAGAAAACACATGTTAACATTTTACACGGCCACTTATCGCAATTCTAAGTTATTTTATTGACAGCCAGCTTCTACTTTTATATATACATATATATATATATATATATATATATATATATATATATATATATATATATATATATATATATATATATTATATGACTTTATCTTGATTATGATGGTCAATCCATCACAAATTCGCAATACAGGAGTGTTAGGTTGTCTATATAAGTTTTGTACGAAGTTCATATTTAAGGTAGAAAACACATACATATGTATACCATTTACACCCTAAAACATTTTGGGCATTACTTAGACTACAATGAGAAATGAAACACAAAGAAGTATGAAAAAAATTGAACACCTAACCAAACAATAAGAATCCCAAGTTAAGTGTACCTCTAACCAATTTAGCGTGTATGCAAAAGTGACGCAAATTGAGAAGTTATAGAGGATGAGGTGAGCAAAAAGAAATTGGTGTAACTATTGCTTGAATTTTGATTATGCCCTCCGTCATAATCATTAGAACCACTAGACATAGAAAGTGACATTTCAAGTCTATTCATTGCAGAAGCAAGACGTGGTGGCTCCGGTATATTTGAAGGGAGAAGAGGCAATGGAGCCTCAAAATTGAGTACATAAATTGTTTGCCTTATTGAAGGCATAAGGTTTTGATCAGGATGAGCGCACTAAAGCCCAACAATCATCAAACGCTCCATTTATTTTTCATCAAAATCTCCCCCTAGCCTTGGATCAGCTGCTTCAAGTACCTTTCCTATTCCATAAAGCTCCCAAACCCAATCCACCATGACTACTTGATCTTTAGGGGCTTTGGGGCTGATTAGTTTTCTTCCACAAGCAATTTTCAAAGAGACAATTCCGAAACTATAAATAACTGACTCCTTACTAGCCTTCCCGGTTGTGACACATTCAGAAGCCATGTAGCCCATAGTGCCTGCCAAAACAGTGGTTTGTGACCCTTTCAAGTGGTCCACAAGCCTAGCTAGCCAAAAATCTCCAAGTGTAGCGTTAAAGTCTGAATCAAGCATAATGTTGCTTGATTTTATATCCCTATGCACAACACATTGCTCCCATTCTTCATGCAGGTAGAGCAACGCTAATGCCAATCCTTGAGCAACTTTGTACCAAATGAACCGGAAAGGATCTGAATCCTGCCATGACACAGTACTACCTCATTCAACTACCAATTGTACGCAAAGGGAAATGCTAAAAAGACAACTTTAGCACAAAAAGGTACAATGGAGTGGGACCCATGTGTGGTGCTCATTTTTACTTGATTTATGTTATTTTATTTTTAAAACAAGGAGAAACCTTTATTATAATATGAGATCCAAAGGGCAAGATATAGTAATTAGGAATACAAAGACTCCTAAAAATGAAGTCCATGACTGAATCCTGACTTGGGGAGTAGCTATTTAAGCAAATTGACAGACAATACAAGTATCTCTTTACACATGAGTTTCACTAGAGGAGATAAGAGAGTGCATATTCTGATATTAAAAAAAAAAAAAAAAAAAACTATAATAGTCTAATTTAGATCTAAAATCTACCGTAGCCGGCTGCAAAAGTAACAACATAACACAAACTTAAAAAACTAGAACAATAACAAAATAATATTGGCTGGCTAAAATGAGCACAGGGAGTTGTCAGTGACGGCGCATGTATACCACACGCCGGCACCAAAAATATTACTATAAGTAAAAAATATTAAAAATAAAATCTAAAAACTAGCCCAAAAACACTTGAAACTAATAAAATAAAATAAAATAAAATCATCCTTGGGGCGAAGCAGCCACCCTCTAACCGTCTAATCCCATGTGGTGGCCGAACAAATCCAAGTAGGGGGGGGGGGGGGGTGGGTGGGTCTAGGGTTCTTTGGGAGGTACTTTGGTTATCTTCAAATCACATAAACCCAATCAAAAATCTTGAGCCTCCAAAATAAACTATGGTTTTGCTCTGTTTTCATTTGGTTTTTGTTTAATGATAAGTCATCCATCCATCAATTTATTGATTATAAACATGGCCATCGGGCCGGCTTTCCTCATGACATTAGCTTGATATGATTTTGGGTTGTATGGATTGGATTGTTCTTGTTATTTTTGGTGCATTTTCCATTTCTGTTGTTCTTCAGTACATAGTTACAGAGCCATTATTATATGGGGCTCGTGAAGAAATTTGTGGGGCTTTTAAAACCATTATTAGCCTTCAATTCCAAGAAAAATCATATATATATTTTTTTTTTCCTTTTCTGGGGTTGTACAAAAAGTCATATTTCATGTTGAAAGCAATAAATACATGTATATCATGTACAAAAATTGTAAAATAAAGCACGTAAGTTGATGAGTCACAAATGTTGTATATTTAAATCTCTTAATTACATTAGTTAAATGTTTAATTTTGTTATTTTCTAATGTCTTTTGTAAGTTTTAGTGTTTTAGTGTTTTGTAGGACATTGAGATAAAATGACGGTATTTTAATTGAAATTGCAAAGGAGTGGAAAAACCGTCTCGTTTTGATTCACTTTCAAATGTGGAGAGAAAGGTATATATATATTGGTGGAAATTTTTTGCAAAAGGAGAGACTTGTAGCCGTGAGAACCAAGCTAGACATGAAGTCCATGCAACCAAGACATAATTCTTTCCAAAGGCAGCATGTGGATAGCATTGGGAACTAAGAGAAGGCCAGCAGCAACTCCAAAGCTGCTGGACAGCAGCATTGTACGCAGCACCCATCAATTCAAAGGCTGGCAGCACTACACTCCTCTCCATGCAGCAACTTCCAAGAGGACAAACCAGCTGGGCAGCACTGAACCAAAACATGCAAACACGTTTCTCCCCATACACTAGTAGCAAGCACTAGAACGTGGAGGACTTGTGGAGCT
Organism: Alnus rubra; assembly: GCA_028654335.1. NCBI lineage: Eukaryota > Viridiplantae > Streptophyta > Magnoliopsida > Fagales > Betulaceae > Alnus > Alnus rubra. Next base: position 293,997 of record JAJPGS010000518.1, read on the forward strand.
GCAGCACATCACTTTTCTTTTCTCCAAAGCAGGACCGAACTGCAGCACCGAATGGACAAAAGTTGGAAATCACATGCACTCAGGTCTCTACAATTTAGTCCCTACACGTCATGCAGCTCCCAAAGTGCATTGGACAGCACCATCTCCACCCAACCAAACAGCATCTCTCTTTCCCAAGCTGCTGGACAGCGGCAACTCCCAAAAATCTGGACAGCACATGCACACTTTCCACTCTTCTCCCCTCCATAACGTCTAGCACCAAACATTCATTATTTATTCATTCCAAAACGAGCAGCACGGGCACAATGGATAGGAGAATAGAAAGCATCATTTTAGCTCCAGATTTTAGAGGGATGGCAGCTCATGGCAGAGGGAACTTCAGCTCCAAATTTTCAAAAGATTTTCATGCGCGCGTGACTAAAGCTCTCCTTAGGGTTTTAATAAACCCTATCCAAGTATTAATAGCTTAATTATATTTTTCTTTGGGGATACTTGTTTTGGGCATTGATGATTGTGTAACTATGAGAATTACAATTTCGGTTTTAATGTTAAATGCAATCATGATGAAATATTTATTTTGTCTATGAAAAAGCTTTTTATTTTGATTGTGCTCAAATTATATTTATTGTTAAAAAGATGATAAATGTAATGGTTATGCAATGGTATTATTTAAACATGCAACAAGAGGTTTTGATAGCTAGTTCATGCCTAGGATAGACAAATCATGCTACATTTTAGGTTAGAGTAATTTAGGTAGATGATTTGTACTAATCCTAAGATAAGCTACACTTAATCATTGTTTGTGTGTAACTAAATTAATAAATTTAATAGTCCATGCTTGACAAATATGGATTATACATATTTATTAATGATAGTATTTTCTTAACAATTTGTTGTGTGCTTGACACCCACACACAAATAATATCAAGCCTAAAATGAATGTCTTATGTTAATATGATAGCCATTGGTACAAGGTTAGTGGTGAAATCAATTCCTTAGTTTCCATCTCATAAAGTTCAATTTTAATTTATTTTTCAGTATTTAATTTTCGTTGTTAGTTTATAAATTAAAAATCACAAAAACAACATTTTTCTAAGGGAATAATTAGGATTGATTTTATTAAAGCTTGATATACGCAACCAATACAATCCCTATGGATCGACACCCTCAATATAGACACTGTTATGCAGTGACTCGTGCTATTGCGAGTGGTATTATTATTATTGAAGTACAAAATAAGCACATCATAAGTGATAATGTAGGAGAAAATTTGAACACCTAAACAATCAAAAAGAATCTCAAATTAAGTGTATCTCTTACCAATTTAACGTGTATGCAGAAGCGATGAAGATTGAAAAGCTGTAGAGGATGAAGTGAACACAGTGGAATTGGTGTAACTATTGCCTGAATATTGATTTTGTCATCCCTCATAATTAGTAGCAGCACTGGACATAGAAAGTGACATTGCATGTCTATTCACTGTTGGAGCAAGATGTTCTAGCCTCGGCATATTTGATGGGAGAACAGGCAATGGAGTCTCAAAATTGAGAACATGAATTGTTTGTCTTATTGAAGGCCTAAGGTCGCGATCAGGGTGAGCACACCAAAGCCCAACAGTCATCAAGCGCTCCATTTGCTGCTCATCAAAATCTCCACCAAGCTGTGGGTCAGCTGCTTCAAGTACCTTTCCTATTCCATAGAGTTCCCAAACCCACTGCACCATGACTACTTGATCTTCAGGGGCATTGTGCTTGATTGGTTTTCTTCCGCAAGCAATTTCCAGAGCGACAATTCCGAAACTATAGACATCTGACTCCTTACTAGCCTTCCCAGTTGTGACACATTCAGGAGCCATATAGCCCATAGTGCCTGCCAAAACAGTGGTTTGTGACCCTTTCAGGTGGTCCACAAGCCTAGCTAGCCCAAAATCTCCAAGTTTAGCATTAAAGTTTGAATCAAGCATAATGTTGCTTGATTTTATATCCCTATGCACAACGCATTGCTCCCATTCTTCGTGCAAGTAAAGCAAGGCCGATGCCAGTCCTTGAGCAACCTTGTACCTCGTTGCCCATATCAATAAGCTTTTTTCTGTAAAAAGATGTGAGTCTAAGCTTCCATTGGGCATGAACTCATAAATGAGTAAGAGTTCTCCTCTTTCATGGCACCAGCCAATGAGTTGCACCAAATTCCTATGTCTCAATTGACTTATAATTTTTACTTCTGATGCATACTCCTTTATCCCTTGTTTTGACCCTTTTGACACCCTTTTAACAGCAACGAAGGAGTTTGACTCCCTTAAAAATCCTCTATAAACCCCACCAAATCCACCCTGACCCAGCTTCTCTTCATCATTGAAATTATTGGTGGCATGAGCCAATTCTTTAAATGAGAACCTCTTTGGTCCTGTTTCTCTTTGAAATTCGTCATCCATGCTCCTATCAAAGGCAAGATCCTCTTCTGTATAACTCTTATTCCTCTTCCACAAGCAAAACAGAATTAAAGCAAACCCACCAACCAAAAAAGGCCCCCCAACACCCAACCCAATGGCTAATCCCAACCTGTTGTTTTTCCTTGGTTTGGTTACAATATCTTCCAAAGTTGAAGTAAAATTCCATGTGCGAATGGTATGTATTGCAGGATCTGCTCCTGTTGCGGCTGTGAATCCAAAAGTTACCCATTCAGGCAGATAATCTCTCAAATCAATCTTATAAGAAAGGGACTGCCATACCATAGTATTGTTTATGAGACCAGTGAAGAGAACACTCAAATTATGAGAAGTAGAATTATAAGTAATCCGAGCTTCATTAGTTCTCCCTTCCGTAATAGAAATATTAGCCCCCAACCATGAGACATTAGCAACAGATTGCGTGGAGTTTATATCAATACCTACATGTACTCCGGGCGGATCCCATCTGTTTGAATAGGTGTCAAACTCCACCGCCACAAAATGATTCTCCGTCGTGTTTAATATCTGGCTACGCCTACCAAGACCCAAAGCGCCACCATCGCTGTCTGCAGTAGTAGTCGAACCATCTGGTGCAAGGAAGAACGCTAGCCCATCTCCATAGTTAGTAATAACAGCATTCTCTCGCGAATCAATGACAAAGGAAAAATGGGTAGTGAAATCTGTAAGATTTCCGGATGCCTTGTCCCATAAGTACATGGGTCTGACATACGTGGCTCGGCCAACAGACGTTGTAGCCAATTGATTGAAACCGATGCCTGTGAGTCGGATGCCTTGGTCTTCAATGTAAGATCTGTCACATCTTAGAGGGGAGTCAGCGTTACAAGAATTGAAACTGGGGAAGTTGAAGGATAAAGCACTTGTAAATGGGCGTAGTGGTGAGAAGAAATCGGTGAACATTAATAAGAGATAAAAGAGAATTAGGGGCTTTGGAAATGGGAGGTGTTTGATTTTGAAGATGTAGAAAGTCATGATTGGAACTTGGAAGGGGAGGTTTGGTCTGATGAGAAGAAATTGGAGATTATATAAGCTGTGGTTTGAGTAGGGAGACCGATTGCTGGTGAAAAACTTCTCCAGGACTAGCCAACCATTTGCGTGGATTTGTGTGTACAGTGTAGATAGGTCTTTCTTGCCAAACAAAGCAGGTTTGAATATTATTGGCTGAAACGGAACTCAAGTCCGTAGATGGTGTATTCAGTCGGGAAAGGAATGTGCGTGAGAAAGTTCTCGAGGACTAGTCAAAATGATAAACGTTCAATAATTCAAAAGTGTCAGAAAAACTGACCCTTGGACACAAATAATTGTTATTCAACACAATATACACATAATTATTATTTTTTAATATATATATATATATAAAAGAAAAACGACTACATACATTTACTATTAGCAACAGATTCGCTGAGATTTTCTTTAAATAAACTAAACTACGTTTTATTTTTCTATTCAAATAAACTTTACAATACTTTCTCTTATCCTTTCTTTATATCATTTAAATATACTTTAAATTAAACAGTAAAAAAAAGTGGAAAGAAAAAGAAAGACTTTTATATTAAAATTATGTTAACTTAAGCAAAAATGCTACCATAGATTTAGGGTATCACATTTGGTTCCCTTATTTTAGGAAACACCAAATATAATTTTTAAGAGTTTTTCCTTCATTTAAAGAAACTGCTACTAATACTCTAAGCCACTTCAAATTAGAATAGAATCATTTTCATTTCATGGTCAGAATTTGTTATTATATTTAATGGCGTACATGATGCCATATCATTCTATTTTTTAAAAATATATATGTCAATATTAATTTTATGTGCACATTTAAGATGATTAAAAAGTGTTCAGGGTTGTTTGAACATTAAATACATACCTTTAATTTATCAAAAAAAAAAAATCACACTTAGTATCTAAATTATTATCTTATTTCAATTTAATTTTAGGTTTTCAATTTCAATAAGATAATTAGCCCTTAAATTTTGCCCAGATTTTAAATGTCCCTTTATCATTTTTTTTATTAAAATGATTGCGTGTTACCTCCGGCCATTTCTGGGGTTTGTCCCCCCCCCCTTTTTTTTTTTTTTTTAATTTCAAGAAAAAAAAAAACAAAAACAGGAGAAAGCCAACAGAATTGCTACCCTTTAGCATCTTCACCTAGGCATGACTATAATACTACCATAGCATTTGTCTATTGAGAACCAATGATAAAAGGAGGTTAGACAGGTAAAAACTGTAAGTGCTCCCTCATGTCAATTAAGCGATGACTTAACCTAACCTTACCCAAGATACTACCAACACCCAAACCAGTAATTTGTCTATTTAATCCGCTAATGTTTATGACTCCAGAGACATAATCTTCCCTCTTGCAATAATCCTGATACAGTTATATATGTGGTTAAATTTTCCTCAACCTCCCAGTGAGATATACTGTACACATAAATAGTTTCTCAAGTCTTTTGAAAGATTAAAAGTCTACCGATGAGATACACTAGTGTTATTATCTAGGGGTGAAAATCCAACCGGTTATAACCGACCGGTAATCGGTAACGGAGAAAGCTTCCTAATTTTGGTTTTTTTTTTTTTATTTTCTTTTCACTTATTTTAGTCCACGTGTATGTGTTTTGTGAAGAAGCTTCGAGAGAGTGAAGAAAAAAAAGGAGAAAAAAGCTTGTTGTTGCAAGAAGAACTGAGAGCTCCATTCGGTCCCTTAGAGTAGTGTGCGAAAAAACAAAAACAAAAGAGGAGAAGAAGAAGAGCGTCCAGCAGCAGTGAGGTTTCAACAGCACTCCTTGAGAGAGAGATAAGTCACTTTGCTCCAGCTAGGGCCCTCTTTGTGCACTTGTGCAGTGCCGAGACAACGGTCAAAGAATCACCTTCTAAAATCACACGGTGGAGACCCAGGTTGCAGCAAAAACTTAATTCATACCATTAAAACCTGATTCTTCAAGTTTAACGTTCGATTCTTGAAATAAGGTTTTAAAAAAATGAATCGCACTAAATAAGGTAATCAAAAAATATTATTAAAGTTATTCATTAAAATTGGATTAAATGCTAGATAAGAAGATGGAAAAAAAACCATTCATCTCCTTTGCACGTTCAAAATAGGGAATAAAATTTCATTCTTGAAACAAGGGGATCAAGATCCCCTACAATTTTAAAAAAATTATAAATTATCAAATTATGCAACTTTGGCCTTTTTCGACATCGAAACGTTTGAAAAATGACACCTATTAAAAATGTAGCACGTTATCGAGACATCTAGAAATATATAATTTCTTTCCCAAAAGACTTTATTTTCACTTTTGCAAAGACGTTTCTTCTTCATAAGATCAAAATACATTTTTCTGCTCAAAACTTTTTTATAACATATATAGAGAATAAGAACCTAATGAAAATATACTCAATTTTATAATTGTAACATTTTTAATAGCTGACATTTTCCAAACATTTCAATACTTAGAAATGGCCAAAATTATGTAATTTGAAAATTTAAAATTTCTTTAAAATTATAGAGGATCATAATCCGATCCCCTTCTTAATTCTTACACTAAGTTCAAAAGAATGTGTTACAAATAAATAAATAAATCTTTGGACTATGTTATATTTACTTGATTCATAAAAAATCAATCCACTCAATTCCCCAAAATAAATAGGATCCTTGGTTTCAATTTTGCAAGCTTGAGTTGACTTCATTACATCTCACCTGGCCCCTCGTAATGCTAATACGGCTATACGATCAGTATATTTTCTTCAATTGTCAATTTGATAAAGGCCAGTGAATTATAGCCCTGTTTGCTAATTCTTTTTTCTTTTTTCTTTTTCCATTTTTTTTTTTTTTTTTTTCATTTCAAACCAAAAAATAAATTCACCCAAAATAAAAATTCAAAACTCCTCCTATCTTTATAACACTTCACACAAACTATCGTTTTTAAAACGAGTCAGCAAATACCACATCTTTCTAAGTGAATGCCAATATAAACAAAAGATTAGATACTCTATTTAGAAGGCTTTTGTACTACTGTCGTACAGCTAAATGGTGTGGCGTTAAATTATTATTTATCCTAAAAGTTTAAGAAAATATTTTACAGAAATGGGTGGTAAATATGTTGACTTTAAAATCATGTTAAATTAACAATTAGGGTTAAACACATTTTTGGTTCTTGAGTTTTGAAAACTTTATTTTTTTTAGTCATTGAGTTTCAATTCGCATCACAAACGATACTTCAATTTTGGAAAAATATCGAATTGGTACATCGACTAAGTTTTCCGTCTAAAACTAACGTTCCGCCACGGGTCAACGCACATGTCACATATAACAAATTACAAAATAAAAAATCATTCCAAATTTATTATAATTTTTTTTAAAAAAATAAAATTAAAAAAATTATTAAAAACTTAAAAAAATAAATGGAAAAAAAAATAAGAGTGACTTTCCCATGACTGGTCCATGGGTGGTTTGGCCACCCCACGACAAAAAAAATGAAGCGTTTTGGCCATTGCAAGGGCCACGGGGGTGGTTCGGCCACCCCCATGGGCAAACCCTCTAAATTATTTTAGAGGGTTTTAGGCCTTGAAAACCCTTGATTTTTATTTTTTATTTTTTTGCCATAGGGTGGCCGAACCACCCCCATGGACCACGGGGGTGGTTCGACCACCTCCAAACCTTCTCGCCTGGGAGTGACTGAACTTCCCTCGTGACTCTTGGGTGTGGTTCGGCCACCCCCAATAGCCAAAACCCTTGAATTTTTTATTTTTTTATTTTTATTTTTTTTCTGCCATGAAGTGGCCAAACCACCCCTCATGGGCCACGAAGGTGGTTTGACCACCCCTCATGGGCCACGAGAGTGGTTTGACCACCCCTAGAGCAGCTGGCTTGGGGGTGGTTCGGCCACCCCCAAGGGTCAAAACTCTTTATTTTTATTTTTATTTTTATTTTTTTATTTTTTAATTAATTTTAAAAGATTTTTTATTTTTTATTCTACAACACGTGGCGGGTCATTAATTTTTGGACAGAAAACTTAACCGAGGTATTAATCCGGTCTTTTTCCAAAATTGAGGTGCTATCTGTGATGTGAATTGAAACTCAAATACTAAAAAATAAAGTTTCCAAAACTCAGGGGCTAGAAGTATATTTAACCCTAACAATTATCTTAAAAATATTTAAGCTGATAAGAAATAGTAAATTTAATCATTTCATCAATACTTTAACACCTGAATTAATGACTAATTTTTACTACCAAATCATTCAATTATAGTACAATTATTTACTCCCAAAAGACATATCTATATCATTTGGACATTTCTTATATGGAGACGGCAAGAAAACGAGATCCTACATTGCTCTTAAGTAAATAATTAAGTAAACTAAAAAAGTCCTTAATCACGAGGCTGGCTAGAAGTTTCTGTGGAGTAAATTTTTCCACGTTCTTATCGTATTTCAATTTAATTGACATTAATCTATTTGATTAGTCCGGAAGGACCACATTGGAGACCTTTTTATTTTTTTGGACTTGACCCTTTTAGCCAATCGGGTCTCCCTATTCAGACCTGTACATATCACCTAAATTACCTAATCAACTTTTTTTTATAAGCAAAGCTCGAAGTTTAAGGTAATTATTTCTTTGTTTTTTGTTTTGGTCGTTAATGTTGACTCCTTTTGTCCCTGTTCGGAACTTCGGATCTGTTTCGTATCATCTAATCAAATAAATGGCAAATCTTGTAAGGATTTCTTTTACAATTCGTACAATAGGAGGATTTGAATCATTTGATCAAGACCCACCCATGAATGATGCCTTTTGTTGGGAGTTGGGCCTCCGCTATTAGCTCAGTTGTATTCACCAACTACTCATCGGGTAATGGAAGTACCACCATCAATCCTTGTCGAGGGATGCTAGGTGTACCAAATTCTTTTACCAAAAAATGAGTACCAAATGATGTGGAACTTATTCATTGGAGATGATCAAAACAATTAATAAAAAGAAATGCTACAAGTACCAATGAATAAACTCCACATCATTTGGTATCCATCTTTTGGTAAAAGAATTTAGTACCCCTATCATTTCTCATCCTTGTCAATTCGGCAATTCCAGAGTACGTGTCAACCTACAGTATTTGGATACGATCAATGTCTTGTCCACTCCTCAAATCGAGAGTAAGGACAATGGCCCCGTTTGAAATTCATTTTCTCTTTCCCTTTCCTTTGAAATTTTTTTTAATGATTGAAAAATAGGATTGATGTGATATAAAGTTGAAATAATTTATATGAAAAAGTGAGAAAAATTTGTATTGTAATGAGTTTTTTATTTAAAAAGTAATAAAAAAAGTGTTGATGTGATATAAAAAGTAAAAAAAAAAAGAATATTTTGAAATTGATATTTTTTGAGAGAAGTGAAGGGAAGGGGAGGGGAGGGGAAGGGGGATTTCAAACGGAGCCAATATAACTTGATATGTATTATGCGGCTGTACCAGCACTAACTCCTAGGCTCCTACCCCAAGAGTGTAGGGGGTACGGAATTAGCCATTATGGCTGCATTCAATCTTTATGGTGCGTTTTGTTCGTAATATTATTCGAGTCGGGTTTTTATTCAAAAACTCATACTTAGATCCAAGTTGAATAAAACTCATGGGTCACTTGAATAAAGTTTGAATAGTTTGAATAAATCCATCATATATTTATTATTATTATTTTTTACCATACCAATCATTATACACAACTTTTCATACAATCCAATCATTTTCAATCATTTTATACTATTATAAAACATTTTTTTAAAACCCATCATATATTTTTTATTATTATTTTTTATCATACCAATCATTATACACAACTTTTCATACAATCCAATCATTTCCAATCACTTTATACTATTATAAAACACTTTTTTCCAATCTTTCAAATTCAACACCAAAACACATATTCAAAAGAATCTAAAATTATATTCAACATCCAAACACATTTTCATTGCCTTGAAATCCGTGATCAGATTCAGAATATTATTCATATTCGAAATATTCGATACCCAAACGCACCTTATCTCCTGGCCTCCCTTTTCGTTCGCTTTTTTTCAAAAAAAAATAAAAAAATATCAACTTCAAAACATTCTTAACTTTTTTCACTTTTTATATCACATTAACACTTTCTTATTACTTTTTAAATAAAAAATTCACTATAATACAAATTTTTTTTTTACTTTTCTATATAAATTATATCAATTTTATATCACATCAATTTTAATTTTCAATCATTCAAAAAAAAACCCAAGGAGAGGGGAGGGCAAGAAATTTTCAAACGGGGCCTTAATCTTGGGACTCCTTCAAAATGGAGGAAAAAAAAAATTCTTCATTTTTTTTTAAAAAAAAAAATTTACTAAACCAACGTTAATGCAATCACTCCTAAAACATTTAGAGGGAGAGAAGGTTCAACCATTCCTAAAGCATTTGGAAGTGATATAGGCCACCATTGATTCTTATTCGGAGTAGTCACGACCACTCTCAGAGTCTCTCAGGGGTAGCCATGGCCACCCCCAAGGGTCGTCAATGGTGGCCAAACCACCCTTGATGAGAATTTAGGAATGGCCTGACCACCCTAACTCTTTGGTAGTTTTCAAAAAATATATATATATATATATAATGTGAGGGTTTTTTAAGTTTATTTGATTCGATTCCGGTTAATGTATATAAGTTATCACCAAATCAAATAGTAGGAATAGTCATTCCATTCTACTTTCTTTTATTCTCGGTACTACCACTTCATTTTTCAATAAAATACTTATTTTGCAAACCAAACGGGATATTATTAACATTGTAGATTGTAAACTATCGTTTTTTTTTTTTTAAAGTTATTTTCTTGAAGACTAGCTTATGCTTTTATATATAGTAAATGATGTTACTATGACCATGATGTTCAATCCATCGCAAGTTTACAAGTCAGGACCATTAGGTAGTCTATACGTTTATTATACGAAATTCATATTTAAGGTAGAAAACACATACATATGTATATCATTTACACTCTAAAAAATTTTGAGCATTACTTAAACTAAAATGAGAAATCAAACACAAAGATGTTTAGTGCGTGTTCATAAGCGATGCGGATTGAAAAGTTGTAAAAGATTAGGTGAACAAAGATGAATTGGTGTAACTATTGCTTGAATATTGATTCCTCCCACGGTCATAATCATTAGAATCACTAGACATAAAAAGTGACATTGCATGTCTATTCATTGTAGGAGCAAGACTTGGTGGCCTGAGTATATTTGAGGGGAGAAGAGTCAATGAAGCCTTAAAATACAGTACATTAATTGTTTGTCTTATTGAAAGCCTAAGGTTTTAATCAGGATGAGTGCACTAAAGCTTAACAATCATCAAACGCTGAATCCACATCACGTCTTATTTTTATTTTTATTTTTTATTTTACACTTTCACTTCCTATTTATAAAATTCAATTGAGTTAAAATTCAACACAAAGGGCTAGGACATTCCCTACATTCAATATCATAGATTATTGGCCGAATATCTTCCAACCATGTTAAATTTATGATAAGGGTAACTAAAAAGGCCGTGAGTTGCTTTATTTGCATCACTCTTAACATGTATCATCCTAAAAAGAGCGCAAGGAATACAAAACTTTTCTAATATATCATTCACAATATGTCCAAATGAGATGACTTTTAAAATCACTATTAAACTTTTTATTGATCACTATTGAATTTTGATCAAATAATGATTTTAAAAATCATCTTATTTTTTGAAAGAACCAAAAATAACACAAAAAAAAAAAAAAAAAAAAAAAAAAGCACTTTTAAAATTACTTGTACCTCCGCCTTGACATCCCTTACAAATTGCAAAGCATATATATATCTTGACTTGAGTACGCAAGCTGGCCAAGGCCAGCAAATTAAACATTTTTTTTTTTTGAAAAAAAAAAAGGAGGGCTTCTAGTCTACACGGGACAATCGTGAGAACCCATGCGCTATAGACTTTCTTCTTTCTCGTCTCATGGCCGACATCTTAGACTCAATAATTTTATTTTATTTTATTTTTTTAAAAAAAGTATTCTCATTAACGTAGAAAAAAGGAGGGGGGTCTAGACTCTAGACTCTCTTCTTTCTTGTCTCATGGCCGACATCTTAGACTCAATAATTACTTTAAAGACGACCACATTTAAAAATATTATGAAGTCTTCACGCGGTTTTGATATCGATCAATGCATTGAAGCTGAATTTTCAGTTTTCACGCGCTTTTGATATCCATATATAAATGGATAGCAATCTTCTACAATTTTTTAAAACAAGTAGATTTTCAAATTATAAAATTTAGATCGTATTTAGTCATAGAAATGCTAAAAAAAAAAAATGTTATTTATTAAAAATGTTATATATTACCCAGACAACTTGAAAATATTTTCTTTCCAATTTTTTTTTTTTTTTTTTTCACTTTTGTGAAGATGCTTCTTTTTCAAAAAACTAAAAGACAGCGTTTTACTCAAACTTTTTTTCAACGTAAAGAGCAAGAACTTGATAAAAATATACTCAATTTTTAATTGTAACATGCCACATTTATAATAAATAGCATTTTTCAAGCGTTTTGATGCTTAATTAGAAATGGGGAATAGAATCCTCTCAAATTTTATTTAATGAAATGAATACTCTCCATCTTAAATAAAATGTCAGAAATTAAAGTTGATGCATCTAACGGTGTATATAAAGTAAATGTTGACATATTTTTCAAAATTTAAAATAATGTGAAATTATGTACGCCATTAGATGTATTAACTTTAAATCCTGACCATAAAATGAATAGCATCCATTTTATTTGAAATTTAGAAAATCCTATTCTTCGAAATGGCGTAAATTTCATAATTTGATAATTTACAATTTATTAAGTAAAGAGCAATATTTTAACATTAATAAATATATGTCTATTACTCAGTTGGTAAAAATCAATAATTTAACATTAAATACGTACCTTTAATTTATCATTCAAGTAAAGATATTATTTATTAATTATCATATTTTTAATTTTTATAATTGGAAAATGCATTTTATTATACAAGTCCTATGCCATAATTTTAAGGCCTTCAAAACGGCATTTGTCAAAATTTAAAGAAAACACATGTTAACATTTTATACGTCCACTTATCGCAATTCTAAGTTATTTTATTGACAGCCAGCTTCTGCTAGCTTTTATGTATGGTATATGACTTTTTTATGATTATGATTTTTTTTTTTTTTTTTTTTTTTGACATTTTCACATAAGAGGGAGAGAGGGAATTCGAACTAGTGACCTCCACTTTATGAGGCGTGGTCCCCAACCGTTTAAGTTTCTCCTTTAAAACTGATTATGATGTTCAATCCATCACAAATTCGCAATTCAAGAGTGTCAAGTTGTCTATATAATTTTTGTACGAAGTTCATATTTAAGGTAAAAAAACACATACATATGTATACCATTTACACCCTAAAACATTTTGGGCATTACTTAAACTACAATGAGAAATGAAACACAAAGAAGTACGAAAAAAAAATTGAACACCTAATCAAACAATAAGAATCCCAAGTGAAGTGTACCTCTGACCAATTTAGCGCGTATGTAGAAGTGACGTGGATTGAGAAGTTGTAGAGGATGAGGTGAACAAAGAGGAATTGGTGTAACTATTGCTTGAATTTTGATTCTGCCCTCCGTCATAATCATTAGAACCACTAGACATAGAAAGTGACATTGCAGGTCTATTCATTGCAGAAGCAAGACGTGGTGGCCCTGGTATGTTTGAAGGGAGAAGAGGCAATGGAGCCTCAAAATTGAGTACATGAATTGTTTGCCTTATTGACGGCCTAAGGTTTCGATCAGGATGAGCACACCAAAGCCCAACAATCATCAAACGCTCCATTTGTTTCTCATCAAAATCTCCCCCTAGCCTTGGATCAGCTGCTTCAAGTACCTTTCCTATTCCATAAAGTTCCCAAACCCAATCCACCATGACTACTTGATCTTCAGGGGCTTTGGGGTTGATTGGTTTTCTTCCACAAGCAATTTCCAAAGCGACAATTCCAAAACTATAGACATCTGACTCCTTACTAGCCTTCCCGGTTGTGACACATTCAGGAGCCATGTAGCCCATGGTGCCTGCCAAAACAGTGGTTTGAGACCCTTTCAAGTGATCCACAAGCCTAGCTAGCCCAAAATCTCCAAGTTTAGCGTTAAAATCTGAATCAAGCATAATGTTGCTTGATTTTATATCCCTATGCACAACGCATTGCTCCCATTCTTCATGCAAGTAGAGCAACGCTAACGCCAGTCCTTGAGCAACTTTGTACCTCATTGCCCAGATCAATAAGCTATCTTGTGTAAAAAGATGTGAATCTAAACTTCCATTGGGCATGAACTCATAGACAAGTAAGAGTTCTCCTCTTCCATGGCACCAGCCAATGAGTTGCACCAAATTCCTATGTCTCAATCGACTAATGATTTTAACTTCTGATGCATACTCTTTTATCCCCTGTTTAGACTCTTTTGACACCCTCTTAACAGCAACGAAAGAGTTTGAGTCCCTTAAAAATCCTCTATAAACCCCACCAAATCCACCCTGGCCTAGCTTCTCTTCCTCATTGAAATTGTTGGTGGCATGAGCCAATTCTTTAAATGAGAATCTCTTTGGTCCTGTTCCCATTTGGAATTCGTCATCCATGCAACTATCAAGGGCAAGATCCTCTTCGGTGTGACTCCTAGTCCTCTTCCACATGCAAAATAGAATTAAAGCCAACCCACCAAACAAAAACGATCCACCAACACCCAACCCCACGGCTAATCCAAGCTTGTTTTTGCTTCCGTTGGGGGCTGGAGTCGGACTCGGACTGCCTGCTACTGTTGGTTCGGTTACATTATCTTCCAAAGTTGAAGTAAAATTCCATGTGTAGATGGTATGCATTGCAGGAGAAGCTCCTGTTGCGGCTGAGAATCCAAAAGTTACCCATTCAGGCAGGTAATCTCTCAAATCAACTTGATAAGAAAGAGACTGCTCTTCCTTAGAATTGTTTATAAAACCAGTGAGAAGAAGACTCAAATTATGAGAAGTAGAATTATAAGTAATCCGAGCTTCATTGATTAGCCCTTGAGTAATAGAAGTATTACTCCACCACCTCTCCCATGACACATTAGCAACAGATTTCATGGAGTTTATATCAATACCTAGATGTACGCCGGGCCATCCTTGCGGATCCCATCGTTTGTTTGGATAGATGTCAAACTCCACAGCGACAAAAGGATTGTCGGTTGAGTCTAGCACCTGGTTATCATTAGTGAGACCCAGAGAGCTACCAATTGTGACATTATTAGGAACTGTTGAACCAGTGGCGGGAGGCGCTAGGAAGAACGCAAGCCCATCTCCATAATTAGTACTATTTTGCGAGTCAATGGCAAAAGAAAAATGGGTAGTGAAATCTGTGAGGTTTCCAGATGCCTTGTCCCACAGGTGCATGGGACTGACATACGTGGCTCGACCAAAAGACCCCGTAATGACCTTGTTGTTGGTGAGTTGGATGACTTGGCCTTCAGCAAAAGCTCTGTCATATTTTATGCGGGAGTCTCCAGAAGTGAAATTGGTGAAGTTGAAGGATATAGCACTGGCAACTGGGCTTTGTACTGAGAAGAAATGGGTGATCGTTAAGAGATAAAAGAGGCTTAGGGACTTCGGAAAAAGGAAATGATCTATTTTGAAGTTGTAAGAAGCCATGGTTGGAGCTTGAAATTGCAGGTTGTAATGAAAAAAGCTAAAATATATAGAGTGGAAGTTCTCACTGTACTCTAAAAGAAAGTCTTCTAAGACAAAAGTCTCTTTAGCTCTCCCGAGGGCGGCTGGTCAGCTAAATAACATTTTTCAAAAGCTCATATCTTCGAAGATAATTACCATTGAACTGATTAGATGATAAGAATAGCCAAAACATTGAACTGATTAGTTGAAATGTACAGGTCTGAACAGGGACACCCAATAGGCTGAAACGGTCAAGTCAGAAAAAGGGAGTTCTCACTTCTCCGATGTCGTCCGTCCGGGCTAAATTTATTCGGGAAAAAAAAAAAAACAAAGACAAAACAAAATAGCTAATAATGAACATTTTGTTAACCTACTGGAGATGCTCTGAGATCTCAGTGAACAAAAAGAAAAACGAAACAGAACACAGTTCAAAGATTTTGGAAAACACTTTTAGTATGAATTATGAATCTGTTTTGGTTGCTTAATCAGAACAGTAAAGACACGATGTATTTATAACACGGAGGATTTAAGGTTTTGTACAAAGGAATACAAATAATGCAGAGATGAAATAGGTACATAGAAAAGGACTTTACAAGTAAAAAGAAATAGGAAAATGATAAAAAAAAAAAAAAAAAAAACAACAATTACATAATTTCTACACAACCATCACTCACATGGATGGGCCCATGTTATGGTAGGCTTCATCTAGTGATTATTGTATACATCAATAATTTTTTATTACTATTCAAATAAAAAAATTCACTACAAAACAAAACTTTTTCACCTTTCTATAAAACAATTCCAAACTTTTTTATACTTTATATCATACAAATCACTTTTTACTACTATTTAAATAAATATTTCACAATTACAACTATTTACCAAACAAGATGTGTAATTGTTGTTTTTTTATCAATACCTAAAGAAATAAAGCAAAGCAATGACAGTGTCACAGTGAGATGACATCTAACTTGGCTGTCAAAGGGGGCTAAGATAGACTGTTGTGTTTGATAAAAATAAAAGAAATCAAGAAAGATGGAATATAACTTCACTTTCTTTAAGAAATTATTTGTTTCCAATAAAAATAGTGTACAAAGAGTTACAACAAATATTTCTTCCGATACAATTGAACTCATAAATCTTTTGTTGTTTAATTGCATTTTGCACAATTGTACGAAGATTAAATTCGAATACCTTTAGATTTAGTATTTTAGTAAGAGATAGCTAAAAACTCAAAATTTAAAGTCCATAAGATATTAGAAAAAGAGAATAGAAGATAAAAGAAAATTATTCTGTATTTTTTAATAACTGGCCGAACTGTAGTTACTTATATGATGGTTGGAGCCCTCAAAAAAAATTATATGGAATGGGCCTCTCACAGCATAGTTCTTCAAATAAAGAAGTTTATATTTTCTAAGCCCAAACTTACAAGCTCTTTAGTTAACCACCAAATATTTCAATAATAATAATAATTCAGGATGACTAGTCTTAATCAAAAAGAAAAAAAAAAAAAAAAAAGTTGATGACTAGTCTTCGTCATCACAATAATGAGAAATGCTAGAAATGCACCACTCATCCCCCCTTTGTCTCCCACTTTC
The DNA here is from genome assembly GCA_028654335.1 of Alnus rubra. Classification (NCBI taxonomy): domain Eukaryota; kingdom Viridiplantae; phylum Streptophyta; class Magnoliopsida; order Fagales; family Betulaceae; genus Alnus; species Alnus rubra. The sequence continues at coordinate 310,804 of JAJPGS010000518.1, forward strand.
CCTTAAAAAAATTGATTTTAAGGAAAAAGTGGTCTCTAATGTCACATCAGAGACAACTTTTTCCTTAAAACTAATTTTTTTATTATAAAGAGAGGATGAAGGGGGATGAAGGGTGCATGTGTAGCATCCCTCCACAATAATAGTAGACGTAAGGCCCATTAAGTGTGATCCATGCAGACATGCAGTGACATAACTAAGCCATTGACATGTTTCTAGAAACACATTTTGTTGGTCATGTCACGTGCGTTAAAAGGGTGGGGGCTAAATCTATATGTAATTAAAGACTAGTTTAAAGGCCCCCTTTAAATTCCATTTTATACGTGGGGTTGATGTGCCATCTCCAAACTGCAGCACTCACTCATCCACACCCAAGCAAAATACTACTTACTACGTTTGTACTATTATTATAAAAGGAGTAGTCTATATTATAATTAGAATTCTTTGAAGTCATTTATAAAACATAATCTTATCTAGTAATTAAGAAATTAACCAATGTTAAACTTACACTAATATAATACCTTTACAATCTTCTAATCAAATATGTGACATAACTTTGGGGGTATCACATACTTTAGTGAGCTTGCAAGCTTCTTTTTTCGTAAATCTTGAAAAAGATTAGGAGTTTTTATTTGACTTTTCCTATATCATTCTTTGGTGTGAATCACATTTTCTTAGATTTTATTAAACTCACTTTTTTTTTTCTTGAGAAAATTATATATGTAATGGCCCATCATACAATACATTATTGTCCGCTTTTGGCTCTCCAGAATAAAACTTCCCAGGATGACATCCATCATGGTACTACCATCGCATAAGCATGCATAATTGTAGAGTCATGATAGGTTCATAGCCATCATAACTCGCTTTGATTACACATTGAAAAATTTAATAACCTATCTTGAGTTTTAGTTGAGCTGAGCTTGTCCAGTAACCCGGCTCGACTTAAATGGCATTCTTAACGAGTTCGAGCTCACCTGAGTTTTAAACAAGTCGAATTTGAACACACATTTCATAGATCGGCTCGAATTCGAGATCGACTATTTAAGCTCAACTCATAAACGAGTCAGTCTTGAAATTTTGAAGCTCAACTCGTCTCGATTACAGCCCTAAATACAACTTTTATATATATATATATATATATATATATATATAGATACTGTATATATAAGGTTAACAAAAGTGGAGTCATTTTTGCTAAAAGCGGCATTGGTTAGTGTCGTTTTGTTAAAACGAGACTAACAAAAAACGACTTAAAAACCTCAATTTTTTGTAATAATATCTAGTGTTTTTATTGATCACATATTTCTAGTCTGTTTCCTATTCCATTTATTATCCTTACTTAGTTGGTTAGTTGTTGGTCACCATTCTTCTACTCGTGATTACCGTGAAATTTAGATTATGTTTGTGTTATTTAAGAGTAATGTTATAAAAAGGATATGAACAAAATTGATATGCTTTTTAAAATTACTATCAAATGTGTTATAAATTACTATTGAATTATTTTTGATTTAGTGGTAATTTTAAAAGTCACATTAATCTTAGGAGGACTCAAGGACGACATGAGCCATTCTCATAGCATTACTCATTATCTAATGAGATATGTTTGGTGTCATTCTATTACACATTTTTTGTGCAAATTTACTATTGAATACGTGGGTCACATAGATTCATTGGTAAATTTGGACATCTCTTATACTTAGATGGACAAAAGATATGAAATAGAATTAAACTAAATATTTCTCGTATCTAATAATGTTGGTAGATTATATAAGGTGTTCTATTGTAAATAAAAATGATTAATGAAGAAAGTTATATTTTTACTCCAAGTCTGAACTACAAACAAAAAGGGATTTAATGTTGTTTGGGTTAGAGTCGTTTTGCTTAAAAATGCGACTCTAAATTTTTGTTTGAAAAATAAAACCAATCTTTTCCCCGAAATTCCTCTCACCTTCTCTTCTCCCTCATTTCTCGTCTCATTCTTGTTTATTGTGCACAACTCAAGAGATCCAGTCCAAGAAAGAGAAGAAGAAGAAGAAACGGGTTTTCCGCGATGGATTGTCTGAGGGAAAATTCATGGCTTGCATTTGCATTTTCTTGGCATCCATTGTTGATAGAGCATGAAAATCATGTGATTGCTTTGGGTTGTAGGTTAAAATGTGAATGTTTAAATTCATTATGCTTGAAATTAACTTTCCCACGTAATTAATGATCTAGGTTTTTAGTGTTCCATGGATTTTTAACTTCTTTTTTTTATTTTTTTATTTTTTATTGCAAAATTCTGGTATTTTTTTTAATTATTTTGTTTACATTAATTGGAGTCGTTTGACTGTGTTACTCTTCAAACTACTCTAACCCGAAGTTTAAACCATATGTGTTAAGTTGCTTTCCAACCGATACTATTCAATTTTTTTTGTCCAAAATTACTTCAAACAAGCGGCTCAAAATTATGATTTTTTTTTTTTTTTTTTTTTTTTTTTTTAAGTGCGCGCTGGACTCCGTTTCGTTCTTGGTGATACACCAGTAAACTTCGTTCCTTACTGTTCGTTTTATTTTCTTTGAGGTTTTGTTGTGCTGCGTCACATATTCTACCGATTGCCATGACACAGTACTACTACCTCATTCAACTACCAATTGTGCGCAAAAGGCCATTTTATTAGCCTAGCGTGTTAAATATGACAGGAAAATTCACACATGGCATGCAGGTGCTCATTTTTACTTGATTTTTTTTTTTTTTTTTATTATTTATTTTTGAAACAAGGAGAAACCTTCGTTATAACATGAGACACAAAGGGTTAGAGGCTGTAATTAGGAATACAAAGACTCCTAAAAACAAAGTTTATGACTGAATCTTGACTTGGAAAGCAGCTTTCTAAGCAAATGGACAAACAATACAAGTATCTCTTTACACAAGAGTTTCACTAGCTAAAGGATATAAGAGAGTGCAAATTCTGATATAAAAAAACTATTATAGTCCAATTTAGATCTAAAATCTATTGTGGCAAGCTGCAAAGGTAAGAATATAACACAAACTTAAAATCCTAGAACAATAACAAGACAACATTGGCCGGCTAAAATGAGCACAGAAAGTTGCTGGTGATGGCGCGTGTATACCACGCGCCCACACCAGAAATATTACTTTAAGTAAAAAATATTAAAAATAAAATCTAAAAACTACCCCCCCCCCAAAAAAAAAAAAAAAAAAAAAAAAAAAAATCAACCTTGGGGTGGATTGGCCACCCTCTAAACATCTAATCAAATATGGTGGCCGAATGAACCCAAGCATACTTGGAAGTGGGAGGGGGGGAGACTAGGGTGCCTAGCTTGGGAGTTGCTTCGGTTACTTTCAAATCACATAAACCCAATCATCTTTAGGAGTGACTTGATTATCCTGAATGGTGGATCTCCTACCCATCCTCGAAACACATTGGGTGGCTAACCACCAATTTTTATTTTTTATTTTTAATGATTTTTTGGTTTTTTCTGTTTGCTTTACCCACCTTTTAACGTTCTTCCTAGATTTTATTTTATTTTTTTACTTTCTGTTTGTTTGTTTTATTTTATTTAATTGTGCGCAAAAGGCCTTTTTTTTTTTTTTTTTTTTTTTGAGGCGGAAGGGGGACATTGAAACCTATTAAGGAGGGTACATTAATACCAAAATTGAAAACTTGGGGAGAGGAGGACATTGCAAATTTTAGTAATTTGGGGTAAAGTGTAGTTTTCTTTTCTTCTTTTTTCTTCTTCTTTCTTTCTTCTTTTTCTTTTCTTCTTTTTTTTTTTTTTAAAATAATAATTAGATTTTCAACAAGTATTTTCATCGTTTCATCTTAAGATGAAACGTGCATGTCACATGTTCAATTTTTGGACTGATTTAACAGACTCGGTTAATGAAATGATTTTTTTGCCAACTATTGATAGCTAATGAGAGTATGTGTCACGGTTGGTAGTTGGTACATCGTGATAGAAATTTGTAAATGAGTTGTAGTTGAGGAGTATCTGTAATTTACCCATAAAGATTTTATATTCTTACTAACAATTATATAGTGTAATGATATCTTTCTATTAAATATATGTTATTATGATTATGATGTCCAATCCGTCACAAGTTCACAATTTGTGACCTTTAAATATGTGACCATATCTTTGAGAAGGAGGGAATTGAAAATACAGTGCTTTGAGGTAGTTGAAGATGAAGGGACAGACAACTTTGATCTAATTGAGGTTTAGTTAGGACACGTGTCCATTAACATGTGAGAAATACATGTTTTTTTAATAGCATGTGATTTTTACATACTTTTTTAATAGCATTAATAATAATAAAAAAAACATGTGCTTCTCAAATGTTTAAATGATACATGTTATTTTTATATGTAGATAATATATAATTTCATACAAATCGGTTTGTAGGAAATTTTTGTCCGTTTAGGTATTATTTTTAAAGCCCAGATGGAGACAAAAATTTCCAATAAATTAGGTTCAAAGAATTTTTCTTCAATCTAATTTTTAAAAGTGACATGCATGTGTTCATAAGCATGTGAGAATCATGTCTTTTCTTTAGTAGCATGTGCTTCTTGTTAAAGTATATTTGGATTACCCTGAAGTTAGGGGTTTGATGAGAATTGTATTGTTTGATAAAGATTAGATTACCTTGAATTTAAAAATTTGATGATATTAAATCACTTTAAATTAAGATATTTGATTAGGATTATATTTCATCCGTAAGCCCTAAAAATATAGCTAGCATTTTGTATTATAATCTTTTGGACTTTATCTTCAGGGCGTAGGTCATAGACTAAACCACCGAATAATGTAAAATTCTTAGTGTTCTTATTTTATTATTCCGCTATTTGTCTTTATTTTTTCATTCGGTTATGTTTTCTTTCGGTTCTTATATGCTTTTTGAATAGAATTAATAATAATAATAAAAAATGTAATTGCGGAGGAATAATTTTTCATCCGTGACAGAAAAAATCATGAGCCTCCAAAATAAATTATAGTTTTGCTCTGTTTTCATTTGGTTTTTGTTTAATGATAACTCATCCATCCATCAATTTATTGATTATAAACATGGCCATCGGGCTTTTCCCATGACGTTAGCTTGATATGATTTTGGGTTGTATGGATTGGATTGTTGTTATTTTTGGTGCATTTTCCATTTTAAATCAAATATATTTCTGTTGTTTTTCAGTACATAGTTACAGAGCCATTGTTATATGGGGCTCTTGAAGAAATTTGTGGGGCTATTAATACCATTATTAGCCTTCAATTCCAAGCAAAATCATATTTTTTTTTTATCCTTTTCTGGGGTTGTACAAAAAGTCATATTTCATTTTGAAAGCCAAAAATACATGTATATCATGTACAAAAAATGTAAAATAAAGCACATAAGTGATAATGTAGGAGAAAATTGAACACCTAAACAATCAATTAGAATCCCAAATTAAGTGTACCTTTTACCAATTTAACACGTACGCAAAAGCAATGAAGATTGAGAAGTTGTAGAGGATGAAGTGAACACAATGGAATTGGTGTAACTATTGCCTGAAAATTGATTTTGTCCTCCCTCATAATTAGTAGCAGCACCGGATACAGAAAGTAACATTGCATGTTTATTCACTACTGGAGCAAGATGTTCTAGCCTTGGCATATTTGATGAGAGAACAGGCAATGGAGTCTCAAAATTGAGAACATGAATTATTTGTCTTATTGAAGGCTTAAGGTCGCGATCGGGGTGAGCGCACCAAAGCCCAACAATCATCAAGCGCTCCATTTGCTGCTCATCAAAATCTCCGCCAAGCCATGGGTCAACTGCTTCAAGTACCTTTCCTATTCCATAGAGCTCCCAAACCTACTCCACCATGACTACTTGATCTTTAGGGGCGTTGTGCTTGATTGGTTTTCTTCCGCAAGCAATTTCCAGAGCGACAATTTCGAAACTATAGACATCTGACTCCTTACTAGCCTTCCTAGTTGTGACACATTCAGGTGCCATATAGCTCATAGTGCTTGCCAAAACAGTGGTTTGTGACCCTTTCAGGTGGTCCACAAGCCTAGCTAGCCTAGAATCTCCAAGTTTAGCATTAAAGTTTGAATCAAGCATAATATTGCTTGATTTTATATCCCTATGCACAACGCATTGCTCCCATTCTTCATGCAAGTAAAGCAAGGCCGACGCCGGTCCTTGAGCAACCTTGTACCTCATTGCCCATATCAATAAGCTTTCTCGTGTAAAAAGATGTGTGTCTAAGCTTTTATTGGGCATGAACTCATAGACGAGTAAGAGCTCTCCTCTTTCGTGGTACCAGCCAATGAGTTGCACCAAATTCCTATGTCTTAATCGACTTATAATTTTAACTTCTTATGCATACTCTTTTATCCTCTGTTTAAACCCTTTTGACACCCTCTTAACAGCAACGAAGGAGTTTAAGTCCTATAAAAATCCTCTATAAACCCCACCAAAACCTCCCTGACCTAGCTTCTTTTCGTCATTGAAATTATTGGTGGCATGAGCCAATTCTTTAAATGAGAACCTCTTTGGTCCTGTTTCTCTTTGAAATTCATCATCCATGCACCTATCAAATTCAAGATCCTCTGCTGTATAACTATTATTCGTCTTCCACAAGTAAAACAGAATTAAAGCAAACCCACCAACCAAAAAAGACTCGCCAACACCCAAACCATTGGCTAATCCCAACCTGTTGTTTTTCCTTGGTTTGGTTACAATATCTTCCAAAGTTGAACTAAAATCCCATGTGCGAATGGTATGCATTACAGTAGAACTTCTTGTTACGGCTGAGAATCCTAAAGCTACCCATTCAGGTAGGTGATCTCTCAAATCAATATTATAAGAAAGAGACTGCATTGTTTATGAGACCAGTGAAGAGAATACTCAAATTATGAGAACTAGAATTATAATTAATCCGAGCTTCATTAATTTTCCAATCCTCAATAGAAATACTATCCTTGAACCATGGGACATTAGCAACCGATAGCTTGGAGTTTATATCAATACCTACATGTACGCCAGGCGGATCCCCCGTGTTTGAAAAGATGTCAAACTCCACCACGACCAAAGCGTTGTGTGTCGAGTTGAATGTCTCGTTATATTTGGTGAGACCCATAGCGCCACCTAGTGAGACATCAGGAATTGTTGAACCATTAGGAGGTGCTAGGAAGAACGCAAGCCCATCTCCATAACTAGTTCTGTTTTGAGAATCAATTACAAACAAAAAATGGTAGTGAAATCTGTGAGCTTTCCGGATGCCTTGTCCCACACGTGCATAGGACTACTTCAGACACTGAATTGTTCTTATTTCCGGTGAGTTGGATGAGTTGTTCGTCAGGGACAGCTCTCTCATATCTTATACGGGAGTCACCAAAGATGAAACTGGTTATGTTGAAGGGTATAGCAGCAGTACTGGTAAATGGGCTTGGTACTGAGAACAAACCGGTGATCATTAAGACATAAAAGAGGCTTAGGGACTTTGGAAATGGGAGGTGCTTGATTTTGAACACGTAGAAAACCATGAGGGGAGGTTTGGACTGATGAGAAGAAATTGCAGATTGTAACAAGAAAAGCTAAAAAGGGATTAAATAAGCAGGTTTGAACACGTAGATTATGTATAATTAAAATTTAGAGATTCGGACCTTATTTGTCACAAGAGAACTATTATATATTAGAGAGGTGATTCTTGCACAACAACCATACATAACAATTACACAACTCTACTTACATGAGGTAGATCCATGAGAAAATGTTATATTTACAACACCAATACAACAACTTTACAACAATTCCTTACATGAGAGTAGATCTCACATACTGGAACCCACCCTCATGTGAGAGATTGTTGTACCGTTGTTGTATTGGTGTTGTACAAGAATCAAATCTCAGATCCATGTGGTAGGTCTCACTCACATGGGTCCCACTCCATGTGAGAATATATATATTTTTTTTAATAAGGACTAATTAAATAGTTGGTTGGGATTGTCATATCAGCATTTTAGAATAATTGTGAGATAAAAATGTTATTTTTTGCACAAATCATTACAGATAGCAAATCTTTCTTTTTTAGGCCACTTCAAATTGAAATAGGATTTTCTTCACTTTTTTAAATGATGTGGCATTATATATACAATTAGATACATCAACTTAAAAAAAAAAAAAAAAAAAAGTGCCAATATTAATTTCATATTGCACTAAAAAGAAACGTAGTTTACATGGGACAATTGTGAGATTCCATATAGACTCTAGTATTACTTATAGACTACCACATTTAAAAGGATTAAAAAGTCTTCGTGGTTGTTGAAAACCAATGCAACGAATGTGAATTTTCGAACTTTTTTTTTTTTTTAAAAAAAAGGGTTGAATTTTCACGCGCTTTTGAGACAACGTCACAACAGGATACAAACAGACACCAACATATTCCTTAGTGAATCTATGTCAATTAGTCACAGGATAATGATTCATAATTTATAATTAAATAGGGATTATATTTCATTTAATCTCAAGAACTCCCATATGTGATATTTTAATACATTAAACTATTATTTTATTACATTTAAGCTATTTCTGTTAGAGTCGGCCATCTCTTTGGATGAAAAGTTAGTCATGTGTCATGCACGTAATCACTTTTCTGACGACCTTCCCATAATACCTCTCATTTCTTTAAAACCAAAATAATTTGCTTAATTTTTTTTTTTTTTTTTTTTTTATTGTCAAATTTACTATTCCTTTTCCAATGAAGATCCAACCTATTGATATTGATTCTCAAGCACCAAGGGATCCAATAGTTCGGGCTGATGCTGCCAAACCGGTTTTGAAATTGCGGCTCAAGAGGCTCATTGACCAGCAATTACCTAGCGTCCTCAAGATCATGTCGGCGAAGAAGCTGAGTGGTGGGTTGGTGGCACAATTATGTAGAAGCAAGTTGGGATGTGATAGATACTATGGGCTTATTTGGTAATCCTCTTCCCTCATCCCCGAATTTTTCTTAAAAAGTCAACTTTAAAGCATTTTAATTTTTTTCACTTTTTATTAATATTAAGTTAAAAAAAAAATCACTACAAAACAAAAAAATTCACCTTTTTATAGAAACAAAAAATCAAAAGCTTCGTTCTACTTTCTATCACATCAGTTACTTCTTACTATTAAAAAAAAAAAAAAAAAATCCCCAAAAAGTTTAACAAACACCTTAAATTTCCTCGCTCGAATTCAATGCAAGGTAAAGCAATCAGTTCCTCTTTAATTTGACGACTGACAAGCAAGTCTCCGTTTTTTCCGAACCAACAAACACGCCAAGCTTTTCTCAAAGCAGTTCATATTGAAATGTCCACGTAAATTGCCAAATCTTCTTTCTTCTTCTTTTTTTTTTTTTTTTTTTTTTTTTTTCCTTTTAAGTAGAGGGACAAGGAAAACAGAAAAAATCAAATTAAGCAGGTGAGCTCTGTAACCATAAAACCCTAAAAAAAAACAATACAAATAGAAACACGATCAGTAGGTAAATTGCCAAGTCTATTCCATTGTAGTTGGCCTTTTTTGGTCTTGAAAATAAATTTAGACTCCTAAGTAGACTCCTAAGTAACCTCAACCAAATATGTAAAGCAATAAAAAGAATTAACACAGATATTTGGTTACGAAGTAAAAACATTTTGCTTCAAATAGAAAAATCACTTCGGAACAGCCAAACCTAGGAAATCAATTATCAAAAGAAATAGCTAATTACAAAAAGTTCGTACTCACAACCATTTGTAGTAGTCATTCTCTTAAATTCTAACAAGCGCCTACTTGCCTGCCTCTCTCCCAGATCCGTCTGGAGGGTTCTTCTATTGATCTCTTAACTGGAGATCCTTTCCAATTAGACTTCAACGGTTGAACGGTTACAACAATAACAAACAAAAACTCTAAAGAAAGATACATATAAACGTTTATCCCTAATAAACCTTCTCTTAGCACAATGGAATTCTCTACAAGAATTCTTGATGAAACATTGCCTAGAAGCCCCTTTAAACAGGTTCTAGAAACCCTAAAATAAGCCATGAACAATTTCCTAAGCGGTGGTGTCCGGATAGGTCAACGCAGAGTAATTCTAAACGTCATACCCATGTCCCATTAAAAATGATGTGGCTTTTAAAATCACCATGTGATCAAAATTCAATTTTGATCAATCACAAGCTTAATGGTGATTTTAAAAGCCACCTCATTTTTAGAGGGACACAAGAGGGACATAGGTTAGTCTGTTAGCGGTCGTCTATTTCCACAATGATTTGGTCACTAACTCTTTCTATAAGGACAAGTGCAAAAAAAAATTAAGAGCATATTCAGCAGTGGATCTTTTATTATCCATATTGTCTATGAGTTTATTGCTTTTTTTCTTGGTGCTGTAACCTGGAGAGGGTGCTAGAATTTGGTGCTGTAACCTGGAGAGGGTGCTAGAATTTATGGGTTCTAGGTTCAACTAGTGAGTTGGTCAATTTAACTAACACATTAAAAAGTTTCTCAAATGATATTCAGAGTATAACGAGAGAAAGAAAAAAAATGTCTTAAAGGAGCTTTGAGAGTGCACAAAAGCAATAGCATGAGCGGAATAAACTATTAAGCTTTAAATGCAGCAAAAAAACTAAGTAGATATGAAACTGTATTATCTCATGTACATGTTGAAAGAAAACATAATGCTAAAATAAAATAAAACGGAATAATAGAAAATAGAGACAAAAGATTTTACGTGGTTCGGTCTATGACCTACGTCCACAGAGTAAAGTCCAAATGGCTACATTGTTACTCTTATTGCTTGATTATTTACAATACAAATGATCCCTATTTATAGGGATATAGAGAGAATACAAAATGGTATGTAGAGAGAATATAATCAAATCTGAATTGAATGTATTCAAATCTGATTTGATTATAATCAATTATAATTAATGAGGATTAAATCAAATCCTCCAATATATGGAGAGTACCGTAATATACGGTATCAATATATTCTCTGACATCCCCATGCAAACTCAATGTGGAAGATTCTGAAATCTTAGGTTTATTTTATTTTATTTTTTTTAAAATATGTTGGGTCGGATATAACCCAGTTTACAGAACATCTTTCTTCTTCTTCTTCGTCTTCCTTCTTCTGCTTTTTCGTCTTCCTCCTTCTTCTTTGAGCCAACTGGGGGCTAAATGAGCATGGGCTTAAAATAAGACCACAAATGCCAAAATACAAATAATGGGCTAACTATGAGCCAAATATAAAAGCCAACAATGAGCTGAAATGGGCCCGGGTCTGAAACAATAACACAGGAGCCAAAAATATATGAAGCCAACTATGGGCTAAAATAGACATGGATTTGAAATAATACCATATGCCAAAATATGAGTCAATGACCAAATTAAGGAGCCAACAAAGGGCCAAAATAATATGGGCAACTTGGCCTCTTTTTAATGATTTTTTTTTCTCTCTCTCTCTCTCTCTTCTTCTTCTTCTTCTTCTTCTTCTTCTTTCTTTCTTTTTTTTTTTCTTTTTTTTTTTTTTCAAACATTTTCATCTTCAAGAGAGTATACATGAATCCCATGCAGCATAAAATAACCAAACCTTCCTCTCTCTCTCTCTCTCTCTCTCTCTCTCTCTCTCTCTATTTTTTTTCCCTCATACCTTGCGTCTGCCCTACACAAACTGTCTCCCTCTCATCATTTTTTTTTCTTCAACATAGGGAACACCAGACTGCTTATAGAACCACCTGATCATACTAGACGACCGGAAAAATCACGAGACCAGATTACCCGGAAATTTCCGACAATCACCAGAACCTCCAGACTCGCACCAGAAAAACAGCCCAGAGTATTTTCAAGGCACCAGACCAGATCAAATCGCCCCACGACAGCACCAAATCACGATCAAATCGCACACCGCATCAAATCAACGAACAACACAGAACAACACCCGAATTGCCGGAGGATTCCACAGAACCACCGAACGCCACCGGAGAAACACCGAACAGCATCAAACCATCGGAAAAAAAAAAGAAAAAAGAAAAAAAAAAGGCACAGCCGAACACCAAAACCGAATCTGTAGAAGAGGACAGCGGCGGCATAAACGAATGGTAGTAAGAACTCATTTGGATCGTTGATTGAATCCAGATCCGTGCGTGAAAACGCATGAGAAAACCATTTGAAAATTGGTTTGTTTTGTTTCCAAATGAGACACAGGCCAACACAGGATTTTTTTATGTTTTATTTTTGAATAAAAAAGAACAACAATACCAAAAGAAAAGACATCTGGAGGGAAAGGAGAATTTTTTTTTTTTTTTTTGTCAATAATACGCAAATCTATGGTGAGGAGCTCTCCAAAATAATGACTATCAAGAGAAAAAAGAAATACAAGAAAACAAAAAATTTCACAGGCCCCCATTAGATCAAATACTGGCGTTAGCCTATAGCTTTGATACCATGAAAGAAAACATAATGCTAAAATAAAATAAAACGGAATAATAGAAAATAGAGACAAAAGATTTTACATGGTTCGATCTATGACCTATGTCCACAGAGTAAAGCCCAAAGGGCTACATTGTTACTATTATTGCTTGATTATTTACAATACAAATGATCCCTATTTATAGAGATATAGAAAGAATACAAAATGGTATGTAGAGAGAATATAATCAAATCAGATTTGAATATATTCAAATCTGATTTGATTATAATCAATTATAATTAATGAGGATTAAATCAAATCCTCCAATATATGGAGAGTACCGTAATATACAGTATCAATATATTCTCTAGCACATGTAAGGATATTTCATCAAAGCACAAAGACTAAGATATCAGTTAAGAAAACATGAGATATCTGAAAAGCTATTAAAAAAATACTCAGCATCTTCCACCCCCCCCCCCCTTTTTTTTTTTTAAAAAAAAATGCAAATATTAAAAAAAAAAAAAAAAAACAGTAGAAAAAAAAATGAAGACATGCTTAGGGAATGCTAATTAAAGAACACAAAAAAGACTATCCCTAGCATGAGAGGAGACATGTTCATGATATGTCATAGACACCAAACGCTTTCCTAAGAGATTCAAACCTACCTTCATCAAGAGGTTTAGTAAGAATATCAGCCAATTAATTGTCATTGAGCACAAAAGAGAAAGATACCACCTGGGCCTCAACCAAATCGCGAATAAAGTGATGCTGGATGTCTATGTGCTTGGTGTGAGAGTGCTGAACTGATTTTTTTTCGAAATATTGATGGCACTTATACTGTTATAGTGAATAACCATGGTACCTTGTGTAAAGCCATAGTCATATAAAAGTTGCTTCAACCAGGGCAACTGATGCACCAGCTATGTACTTCGCTTCAGCAGTGGAGAGGGAAATAGATGATTGTTTCCCCAATCATACTCATCTCAAATTCTTTCTTCATCTCTTTAGAAAATTCATGGGCTTGTGAATCAATTGTGATACCAAAAATGAAATCATCTACATAAATCTGGGCAATAAGTTTGTGCTCACATTTGTTTCGAATGAACAGAGTTCGGTCAGCATGATCTCTTGTAAAACCATGTGCCAAGAGATAAGTTGTAAGCCTCTTGTACCATGCTTGTGGGGCTTGCTTGAGGTTGTATAGTGCTTTCTTCAATTTGTAGACATGTTGAGGATGATGAGGATCTTGAAATCCCTTGGGCTATTCAACATAGACCTCTTCTTGAAGTATACCATTCAGGAAAACATTTTTGACATCCATCTAATAGGGCTTGAATCCAAGATGACATGCAATGGATAACAGAATTCTGATAGACTCTAGTCGAGCAACAGGAGGAAAAGTTTCATCAAAATCCACTCACTCTATCTGTGTGTACCCTTGAGCAACAAGACGAGCCTTGTTTCGAACAATATTGCCATGTTCATTAGACTTATTCTTGAATATGCACTTTGTCCCAATAATTTTGTGATCAAGAGGTCTAGGAATGAGAGACCATACATCATTCTTAATGAACTGATGTAATTTATTATGCATAGCAACCACCCAGCTTTCATCTTGTAAAGCTTCTTCGATTTTCTTGGGATCATACTGAGAGAGATAACAGTTGTAAGAAACTTGTTTTACCACTCTGTTTCTTAGTCGAAGACCTTCATTAACATCTCCAAGAAGTTGCTTGTGTTGATGATTCAGTTTGACACGTGAAGATGGCTCTTTGGGGTGATTGACAGCATCAAGTTCATCTTGAGAAGAGTCATAATTCCTGGCTGGATTTTCATCACTAACTTGATTTTTTGTAGGCACAGCTTCTTAAGGAGGAGTGGCCTTCTCATCTTGAGATTGTAATAGTACTAGATGGCTCCACAGATGCGTCAATAGGATGTGAGTGCTCCCCTTTACTAGAAGACCCAGTTTCTTCATTATCAATCACAACATTGATTGATCCATGATAGTCCCAGTCCTCTTGTTAAACACTCTGCAAGCATAGCTAGTAGAGGAGTATCTCAAGAAGATTCCTTCATCACTTTTAGCATCAAACTTGCCTAAGTTTTCTCGGTCTCGAAGTATGTAGCATTTGCTTCCGCATACCCGAAAATACTTTATTGTAGGCTTCTTCCCCACCATATTTCATATGGAGTCTTGTTAGTCTCAGGCCTTAGATAGACTCGATTGATGATATGGCATGCAGTGTTGACAGCTTCTCCCCAAAAATGTTGAGCTAAATCCTTTGCATGAATCATGACCCGAGCCATTTCTTGGATTACCCTATTTTTCCGTTCCATTACACCATTCTGTTGAGGAGTGATAAGAGAAGAAAATTCCTATTGAATACCATGAAAATTGCAAAATTCTTCAATGCTAGAATTCTCAAATCCTCTCTCATGATCACTACGGATTCTCTTGATGGAGCAATTTTGCTCAATCTGAATTTTCTTGAACAATTTTTTAGCTTGCTCAAATGCATATGATTTTTTTTTTCTGAAGAAGAAGAACCCAAGTATACCGAGAATAATCATCAACAATGACTAAGAATTCTTTCGTAAAATAGACAAGTTTAGAGTTGACGTTTGATCCACAAGATTCAAACGACTTAATATTGTAGGAAACAATATTCACATCCAGTAATTAATAAAATACGTGGCTTTAGACAAAATATTTTATCCCCGATAAATTAATAAGGTTACATGAATTTATTCCTTAGTCTTGTTATTTATAAACCATGATTTTTATAAATAAAGAATAATATTATTAGGCTTTAATAATATTACTGGATTATTAAATAGACAAACTGAATTATTCAGTGGACTAATTAATATAATAATATTGATGAATAATATTATTATGTAAATTATATATATTTGGTATATATTTATGATGTTATAATATTATTAAGATAATAATATTAACAATGAAACGAACTAGACTCAAAATGGACTTAGATTATAATTTTAATGAATTATACATAATGATAAAGACCCAAGATAAAATTATCCACAAATAAAGTATTTCAAGATACTAAGACCCTAATTTAAAACATTTTCTCGAGTAAACGCTCCGTTCTCTCTCCTCTATCCCATTCCCTGATATTTCCCCTGTGCAAACCGCCATGGGAGGTGCTTCCCTCCCTAACACCCATCTCTGTTTTCCTACCTTCTCCTTCCACCCCAACACGCACCCACACCTCCTTCTCACTTTCCATCATCTATCACTTCACCCATCTAGCTTCTTTACCGTTTTCAAGGCCTTTGGAGATAAAGCCTAAGCTCTATCTACCCACCTATCTAGCTTCTTTACAGTTTTTCAAGCCTTTGGAGATAAGGCATAAGCTTTCATCTACCCACTTATCTTACTTGCTTTTTCCTTGTTTTTTTGTGGCTTGAGTCTATATACCAGTTGTTCTTGATCTTTTCCTCCACCTTCCACTGTGTTTTTTTTTTTAAATTTTTGGCAAGGGGTTTCGTTTCAATTTTTTGGATCTAGATCTACACTCCTCCAACAACAATTACAAGACACGCACCTCATCAACGGGTTTACCGGCGTCTTTGGATTCCACCGATAGTCGTTGTTCCCTCCGCCGGCTTCTGTTCCCCCGCGCGTGGCACACACGCTCCAGAGAGCTCTCTGCTCTCTTCGGCGCGTGGGTGCCATGGTTGCTCTCCCCGCTTTCCACCTCAACTGCCTCCGGTGTTTTTGGGCTTCGCCGGCAAATACGGCTGCTGAGAGGCCTCCCCTTGGCGGCGCGTGGACCTCACGCGCCGTCACGGACGGCTCCCACTCCTTCTCCATCAACAGGACTTCTGCTGTATTTGCTGTTTTTGTGTTTGTTTGTTTGTTTTATTGGGCTTCTTTGTTGTCTCCCTTACTCCCAGTTTACCCCTGTTTTGGTGTTTGAGTTCTTATGATTCAATACACTTGTGAAATCACCTTTAATGGTGACCTCGGCTTTGTGGCATCAGTGCCTCAAATTAAAGGGCCCGCATTTTTGGAAGCATTGCCCCCGCGTACTTTCATTCATAAATTAAATTTTGGGTTGTCCAAGCCCTCCTGTGTTTCTACTTTTAATTTGTTATTGTAATCGTTTATGATGTATTTACAAAAAAAAAAAAACAAAAAAAAAAAGTATCCCAAGATATTTTTATGATGAATATTTTTATGAAAACTTAACCTCTAACTCTCTAAGTATAGTACGAAAAATATCATTCGAAACTTAATCATATTTCCTACAAAAATTTATTATATTTCTCTCTCTTCTTTTACTTCTTTCCGCTTCCTCTTCCTCCTCATTTTTCTTTCTTTTAATTCTTTCTCCTCCTTTCTGTTCTTCATTTCTTCACCTCTGTTCTTCCCGTGTCACAGACAGAATGAGAGAGTGAGAGAACAAAGAGATCAAGAGAGAGACGAGAGAGATGAGAAGAGTGAGTTTGAGAGAGAGAGATGCTGTCGGAGAGGGAGAGATCGGTCGAGAGAGAGAGAGTCTGAAACCGAAAGGACCCCAGGAGACTCGATCCACGGTGGGTCAGCACCGATGACCGAGCCCGATTTCCGGTGGGTCGACGGTGGGCTGGTGGCGAGTCGTCGTCCAGCAGTTGAGGGGCGATTTTCCGGTGAGACCAGAGGCGATTTCCGGCCGTTTCAGTGAGGTTTTCCGGCGGTTCAAGGCTGGGCTTTTCAATGGGTGATTTCCGGCGACTTCTAGTAGTGATTTCCGACGATTTTTCCAGTATTTCTAAGAAATTCTCAAGGTAATTTCTTGTGACTTATTTGAGTTATAATGGATTTTGTTTGATATTTGATTGGATGATTTTGGGTCCCTGTTGACTGATTTTGTGTGTGAGTATTGTGTATTTCGGCTGAGCTAAATTTGGGTTCTGTGAGGTTACTGTGATTTGGAGTATTGATGATTCTGTTTGGTGTTCTTGCTGGCCGTGTAGTGTATTGAGCAGTGTTTTGGATTAATTGAATGTTGTGATTTTGGCCGAATGGTTTTGAGGTTAAAATTGTCTCTGTTGTTGACTGTGATGAACTGATTTGGGTGTTTTTCCCTGCTGGACTGTGTGTGTGGGGAAGTGGTTCTTCCCTATTTTGCTAGCCAACCGAAACTGTGATGTTTTGGAATTGAGGTTAGGTTTTCAAAATGATTTTAAGGGTTGGCCGACTGCATCTGTTTTGGAAAATATCTGAAGATGTCTGCTCTGTTTTATTTGTAATATGATTTGGTTCAACCATTGACAGTAGTGAAATTGGGTGTCCAGAATAAGTGATTTTATGCTAATAGAGTTTTGATTTGGTGATTTTAGAGTTAATGACTTAATGTATAAAAATGGGTGCTTTAATGACTGTTTGTCTTGAGAATTGGTGGTTAAGCTTGTGTTGGAATGTGTTCCTGTTTCAATTATGATATCTCTAGAGTTTAAATTGGTTTGTTTAAACTAATAGATATTAATTAACTTGAGAGTCTAGAAATATGGTTTTCTATATAGAGTGTTGTTGGAAATGTTTGTGTAAGTGGTGTTTCGGTTGTATATGTAGTGTTGACCGAATTTAAGTATTATGGGGTTTAGACTTCTTTTTGGCTGAAAGCTTGGAGGGAGATTTTATTGTTATTTGTTAAAGTGAGTTTTGGTATATGTGTGCATATTTGAGTCTTGAGTGATCTTCAATGGTTGGCTGAAAATATAATTGAAGTTGAGTTTTCAGAGTTAAAAATAAACATGACTTTTAATGTTGGGCCGATTAGGTTGATAATAGTGGTGCTGCTGGATTGATTTCTAACCACATGATTTTTTGTTTAAAAATTGTTCTATTATGACGAAAGTAGGTGCTAAATTAATGTATTAATAAAAAATGTGAGATTCGGTGCTTGGATTGATGTTCCCTAAAAATGATTAGGTTTTGTTAGAAGTGTTAGTATTTTTGCAGAAAATGGGTTTAGGTGTTATGGTTGAAAAATGATTAGGTTTTGTTATAAGTGTTAGTATTTTTGCAGAAAATGGGTTTAGGTGTTATGGTTGAAAATAATATTGAGACTTAACCATATTATGTTAAATGTTAATAAATGTAAATGATTTTTCAATTAAAGAGATAATTGTTTCTATGTGTGATTAGTGTTCATGTTTAGGCATGAGTTTAGTAATAATGATAATATTGACCCTCTACGCACATGTATATATATTTGATGCAGATGATGAACTGAGACTGCACAAAAAGGTTGTAAGTATAAATTACTTACTAAGGTTAATACTGGATTTCAATAGTGTTATGTTTATGTTTTATTTTAATTGGATGTGTGAAAATGATTATTGCATACTGTGAATAATAAACCTATCAATATTGGGAGTAATGTCTCTTAAAGGTTCAGGATGGGAATAGTGCATGAACCAAAAACCTTAATAATTAAGATTGAGAGGAACGTCTCTCAAAGTGTTAGGAGAGTGACGTGGGACGTACTCTGCTAGTGCGAAAAATATGCTAATAAAACGTAATGTAGGAGGAACGTCTCCAAGATAGTTGCTAATCGAGTAACGGCTCAAAATGAGTGGAGTGCAATGACTATATTAAATTATTTAATACTTTGCAAAGAAAACTGTCATCTCATCATTATGTTATCTCTCTCCTTAAATAACACATAATACATGATATTGTTGAATGACAGTTATCTCACTTATGTAACTATGGGGTTGTGGTAATAACCACCATCTCATAGATGATCGTGCAAGTTCTGAAGATAATGGTTGGGATAATCTGCTAGCTTAAAAGATCTAAAGCTAATGTAGTTAGGTTTCATTGTTTTATAATTATTAATATTTGTACTCGTTTTTAAATAACATATTTAGAAATTTACTTGTATTTAGTAAACTTTCCATGTATGCTTTTGTGTCATTTGTGACATGTGTTTCATTGTAATTAGTGTAAAGGACTTTTAATGTATGTCTAGAGGAATTTCAATTAACGCTCTAAATGTATTGTAAGGAAATTGTCCCTGATGTTTGAAAAGAAAAAAAAGAAAAAGAAAAAAAAGATAATCATATTTTTCCGCTGCAAGTTTTATCATCTCTAAAGTAGTAACGACACGTAATTATCCAAACATAATTACTTACACCTTTTTGTAAAAAAGCTGGTTCTTACATAGGGATATAAGAGAGCTTTGAAGCTCTTCTTGTGCTGGCCGAGTGGGTGAAAGTTAGGGAGTGAGAGTTTCTTTTGCTGCTGTTTGGGTCTTGCTGCCGTGAAGACAGAGAGGGGTTGAGATATAGTTTCTGCAACCTGTTTGCTGTAGGGAGAGCAGAAGAGGAGATGGAGGGATATTCTTTTCTTCTTTGCTTTGCTGTTTTAAAAGAAAGGGTGGCCTGCTGTTTTTCTGCAAACAGAAAAAGAGGAGGAAAAGAAAGTTTAAGAGAACTTTCCCTTTTCCTTTTTCTGTTACAAACCGAAGCAGAGAAAGAGTTGGGGTTTCTTTGAGAGTTCTTCTCTACTGCAACCGAGAGAGAAAAACAGTGAGTTTTGAGAGATTGATCTTGCTGAAATTAGAAGAGAAACAGAAGGACCACAAGGACCCTTTTCCTGCAAGAGAGAAACAGAGAAGGACTTTCTTTGTTAGACTCATTTGCTGGAAATTGAGAAATAGAAACAGAAAGAGAGAGATGAAGCTTACTGTGTTCTGTGAAGAACATAAACTGCTGCTGGAAGTAAGGAAAGACAAAAGAGCGGAGAGCTGTACGGGTAACCCACTGCTGCTACAAGAATTTAAAGAGAGAAATAGAGACAACAAGGAGAAGAGAAGAGCTTGCTATTTCTGGTTTGCTGTTGTATACAAAGAAGGGGATGGGTTCTTTTGGGGTGCTGTTGCTGCTGCTATACCAACTGAGAGAGAAACAGAAAGGGAGAAAAGAGAGAAGAGCGCTGCTACTGTTTAGCCGAGAGAAAACAGAACAATAAGGAAGAAGAAGAAGGGAAATGGCGTGAAATGTGAAGGGGGGTGCCTTCCTTATAAACACAATTGGATGGCTAGGATAGCTTGTTTTTGATTTGATCTAAGGGCTGAGAAAGGTTCTTGGGCAGCAAGTTTGGTGAGGTGTTGCATAACATGTGTGAGAATTAAAGAGAAGAGAATTATGTAAACAAGGGAGCTGTACCTACATGGTGAGGTGTTAATGTAATTATGAGCTTGATATGAGAAAGAATCAAAGAAAGGGATGAGGTGTCCATGTAATGAGCTTGATATGAGAAAGAATCAAAGAAAGGGAATAGAAGAGAATTTCATGCGTGGATGAGGTGCTTCACCTGGGTATATGACTCATCAAAAGAATCTTAAGTAATCATTAACCTTATCATATATCTTATCTATAACTAACTATTATTTATTTCTAACTTAAAGAACTTAACTAGTACTTAACTTTTAACTAAACAATTAATTTTCTATAGCCTTATAACTTTTAAGAGCTGGAAATTAAGGGGCTAAGTTCATGGATGGACAAAATCATGGTAATGATGATTTTGATAAAAATCAAAGGCCCAATAATTAATAATGTTATATATGAATTTTCATTCAAAATAGGGGTATTATGTTTCGCAGTTTTTTTTGTGCCCTTAACGAAATTCAAAAATTATAAAATTTGAAAGGTAAATAGAGGACTTTGAATAGAGTTTCATAGTTTTTGAATCAACTAAAATGGAGTTCGTTTGACATTGTTTTCGTCATTTTAAAGTTAAGGTCCGTTTGAACTTTTATCAAATTGAAATTATAATTATTTATTAATTAATGAATATTTATTTTTATAAACATTCATATTTATTCTTTTACCTTATTATTAGGTTTTAAATTCTAATTTAAGAAGTTTTATTTTATATTTTAAAATCTGGGCGCTACATTGATCTTGGCCACCCAATTCTGTATAAAAGAACACCCACCCTTCAGTTCAATCGCATAGCATTTCTTCAGAAAATTCTCTCAGAAACTCCTCCAACTCTCTCTCTCGGTTTTCTCTTCGCTCTTTGTTTTCTTCTGGTTTTTGCAGCAATCTTCTGTGGGTTTTTCTGGGCAGCAATTTGATGCTGTTCTTGGAAGAATTATAACAGAAAAGAGGATAAATCCTCATCTCTTATCTCCCTCTCAAACTCTATATCTCTCGGATTAGTCCAGTAGCAGCTATGTTCTTTCTTCTTCTTGGATTCTCTCTTTGCAGGTAGTAGGAAGCAAGCCCAGCAAAGAGAAACTGAAAATAAAACAGAAACTCTCTCCTTTCTCTCTTATTATTTTCTCACAGCCAGCACAAAATCTGGTTCTCCTTCTCTGCTCTGTGTGTGTGGGTGAAGAAGAAAAGAAAAGAAGAGAGAAATCTCTCCCTTACCCTCTCTGTTCTCTTGCGGTTTGTGTAAACAGAGTAGTTCTCTCTTCTCTCAGGTCCTAGGCTAAAAGAAAAGAAACATCAAAACAAGAAGAAAGGAGGAAGCTCTCTCTGTAAGTCTTCTCTCACTCTCAAAAACTCTATTGAACTCTCTCTATTCTCTCGGCTTAGGTGCAACAAAAAGGGAAATTTTCCCTGTGTATGTCGGCCAGAACAAGAAAATTATAAAAGGAGAAAGATAAGAAAAAGAAAGAATAAAAGGATATCTCTCTGTGCGTGTGTTCCGTGAGTTAGAAAGAAAGAAGAAAAGCAAGTATCTAGAGAAAGGCATAAAAAAAGAAAAAAAAGAAAGGAGTAGAACCAAGTGGGTCTCTCGGTCACAAAGGATGCAAAAGGATAAGATGAGAAAGAAAGGATAAATGGAAAAAAGAGGAAAAAGATAAAAATAAAGGAAATATACAAAATAAAAGATAAAAGGATTCTCTCTTATCTCTCTCAACGTTTCATGAAGTGCTTTTAATATATTCGGTAAGTTTCTAAATAGGGCTTTGATTTATTTTATGTAATTTTTAAGTTAATTAATAGTTTTGATTTAATGTTTTATAATTTTACAGTTTTTATTATTTTAAGTTGTCTTTTAATAGGGTATTCTAAGTGGCGTATTTAAATAATAAATCACGCCGTTGTGATGCCCGAGTAAAAAGAAATGTTTTATAAAAGTGTTGTTACCCCTGCCCAAATATTTTAAAAGTATTTTAGGCATTGTTAATACAAATGCCATTATTCTGTCATATTTTATAAAGATTAAAATAAGGTTATTTTATGTTAATATTCTATTCACATGTTTTTAGAATATAAAACTCATTAATTATATTAATGATGTTATTGTTAGAATATTATATTATTCTAAGTTTATTATATTTCCTAATAGGGTTTATTCCTTACTTTAATTACTCTAGGGTTTCTTGGTCACTACTCATAGCCTCTTTATATATAGAGGTCTCTTGTAATATGTTATAATGAACAAGACTCAATACAATGTAGTCCATATATTCTCTATTTGATATATTTAATTAACATGGTATCATAGCCACTTTCCTATGGCCTTCAATAAACGTCTGTGATGTTTCCAGGCGTCCTTCACGTGCTCTACGGCTGTCTCATAATTCCAGTCATCCGCACATTGCCTCACGCTTTTAAAATTTCTGTCAGTCTCTTCCACACCTTCATCGTAGCCACATATGGAAAAACAATCCCAGAATCAGGTCTACAAGGTACAGACCTTATGACCTGGAAAAGATCCGCCGTCGACGACAGCCACACGTGCCCCTGAAGCACACTACCAGTGTTGTCACGCGCCTCCATACTCGGCCAATGGCCTCCGTGATAGCACTAGTAGACAGGTCAGGAGACTCACAGTCCAGAGACGCCGAGGTCATCGTCATCATATGTCTGACGCGCCGCTATGCACCGAGCACAGCTTCAAGCCTTCTGGCCCACGTGTCGCAGTGTTTAGCGAATTGCATCCGTGACCTTGCTAATAGGTAGATCCAGCGCTGAAGATTCTATATCTGCCGTGATCTCCGCCATCGGACCTTCCACCCGCCTCCACGTGCTGTCTGAATTCTCTGGTTCTCTGATTCACATGCCTCCATCCTTCCGCATGTGTATCTCACGCGCCTCCAGTTCTGCTACCTTCGATGTGTCAACCTATCATAATGCCACATCAGCCCTACAGGTCACCCGATCGGGTTTAACCCGTTATCCATTTGGATCGCCAAGTAAACCGGCCCTAAGTTGTCAACCCGACCCAGCGGGTTGACCCGGTTTCTTCACATTTTTCAAACCGGTCCTACATTTGTCAACCCGACCCAACGGGTTAGACCCGGTTTCTTCACAGTTTTCTAACAGTCACTTAATTTCGGGTCAGACCATATTCAATGGTCCATGGATTTTGGCTTATTTTGGCCCAATTAAACCGGTCCAATTTAGCCTATTTTATAAGGCTCCAATCTCAGGCCCAATACAAGGCCAAAATAATTGATTGCTACTAGCAGCCACCACCATCCGCGGCCGGCACCAGAAGCCGCCGTCCTTCGCCTCCGGCTCCCCTTCTGGCCAAACTCCGGCGATTTTTCTGGCAAAAAAAAAAAAAAATCCTTTCTTTTTCCCAAACACAAGGTTACACCTTGAGTTTGAGGGGGGATGTTAGAATATTATATTATTCTAAGTTTATTCTATTTCCTAATACGGTTTATTCCCTACCTTAATTACTCTATGGTTTCTTGGTCACTACTCATAGCCTCTTTATATATAGAGGTCTCTTGTAATATGTTATAATGAACAAGACTCAATACAATGTAGCCCATTATTCTCTTCCGCTCGTTCTCTCTTTCACACATATCCTCCATTTCATAAAGTTCATTGTTATAAAAATAAGCCATATGTGGTTTAAAACGGTTATGTCTATTTTTATAAAGGATATTATGTTAATAATATGTAAAGGACCATTTTAAATGTAAAAGGATATTTTGGTCTTTAATAATAAATGTTGTTATGATGCCCACATGGAATATAAGCCATATGTGGTTTAAAACTGTTATGTCTATTTTTATAAAGGATATTATGTTAATAATATGTAAAGGACCATTTTAAATGTAAAAGGATATTTTGGTCTTTAATAATAAATGTTGGTATGATGCCCACATGGAATATGTGGCATTATGATTAATCTATTTTATATGCCGTTACTATATTTAAATGATGTTAGAAATTATGTTAAGGTTTAAAAGATAAAAATGAAAATAGTGTTAATATGAGTTTATTAGTGGATTGTACTAATTCACTGTTATTGGTATTAAATGATATTGCAGTTAATATTTGTGTGAACACTTTTTTTGAAGCAAAAAAATAACTGTGAGTATTTCTTACTCACTGGGGGATGTTTTGATTTCTGTTTTATTTAATTGTATATGAGTTGTTTGGCATTTCACATATGTTGTTTGGAGTTTTGCATATAGTGATATTGGTTTGTTAGATTATACGGTGATATTGATTATTATGATGTTGTGATAAATGGTATGTCATATAAATTTTCATTGCAATATATTTACTGTGGGAGGATTATGGGACTGTTAATAAGAAAGGCCAAGGATTAACGTCCTACGGCGAAGATTGGGAGTTCACGCCCCAATGCATCAATTAATCATGTATATCGATGGTTAATGTCCCGAGACAAAGACCGAAGGTTGTATTCCCAAGGCAACATTGTTTCAGACCAGAAGTTTTAATAAGTCCAAAGGTGGTTAGAGTCCCTAAGCACTGTTTAGTGAATCACCAATAATAATAAGACTAGGGTTTAAATCCTGAAGCATTAAGTAAGAATAAGACTGCAAGTTTAAGACCTAAGGCAAAGATTGAAGGTTTTAAGTCTTGAGGCAAGAATGAGTAAATGAGATTATGCATACATATATAACTGCCATTGTCATGTTGTATGGTGTGCGTTTGAATGATTCAGTATTTCATTATGTTATTGGAGACAATTGACTCACTCTTCCGATAGTATGGGATTGCGGTGTTAACCACAACTACATACTAGTTTATACAGGATGAATGGAAGTAGGGATGTAAATAAACCAATCCGTTCGACAACCCGCTCAGTTTAGTCTGATCCGAACTTGAGCTCCGATCCATATTGTAGAAACTCGTTCGTTATTGTAGAAACCCGCTCGATTACTAAGTGATACATACTTGACTCACTCGACAAAACTTGATAGGGGCTCGCGAGTTCAGTTCGTTTAAAGCTTGACCAAATTGCTTACTTAACTCGTTAGTCCGACTCGTTAGCTCATTCATATCTCTTGTATATATGTGTGTATATATATTAATATATTACTAAAAATGAGTTATATAAATTTAAGCATGTATATTAGTAATTAAGTAATATATGTTATATTTGTTACTTAATATTTATATGTGTATGTATTAGTTAACATACTAACTAGTTACTTCATAAGCTAACATATTATCTAGTTACTTAACATATACTAGGTAAATGTAATTAACTATATGTTACTCGATTTTTTATTTTTTATTTTGTATATATATATATATATATATATATATATATACTAAATAAGCATATAATAGTTCATAAGGGGTAGCTCAATCGGCTGAGGACCACGCCTCATGAAGCGGAAATCACTAATTCAAATCCCCCCTCCCCCCTCTTCTATGGACATGTCAAAAAAAGAAAAAGAAAAAAAAGCATATTGTATACTAGCTAAGTAAATATTGTATTACATATTAATTATAATATTTTGATAATAGTATTTAGTATGTTAAACTAACATATTAAGTTATTAATAATTAGTATGGAGGTTGTTCATAAACTTGGGCTTGAACTCCGTTTTGATCACATTAAAAAATTTAATAACCTACATCGAGTTCTAGTTAAGCCGAGCTTGTCAAGTAACCCGGCTCGGCTTGGCTTGGCTCAAATGTCATTATTAACAAACTCGAGCTTGATCGAGCTCGAACTCGTCCGAATTTTAAACGATCCGAGCTTGAACACGCATTTGTGATGATTCGGATTAGTTAAGAACAATGGTATTTATTAAATGCCGCATGTGGCACATATATTATTGCTTTAAGTGTATTTATTGTATTAGAACTCGTGGTTCATGTTTTAGTGTAATGAAGTAATTTAGTCAGCTCTGTCGTGTTATGTTTCCCAAGTTTTTAAAGAAGAAAATATATTCCGCTGTCAATTATTTAACTTTGATGACGTCGTAATATCACGTGGAAATCGAAATTTTCACTTACGCTTTTTTGTAAAAAGCGGGGCATTATAGCCATGGCCACACTGCTTCATAGCCTCGGTGGTCAGGAAGGTGGAAGAGAAGAGAATGAGGAAAGTATCCTAATTATATTGACCGTGAGGGCAAAATAGGTAGAAAAGATAAATGAGTTAATCATCCGAATTAACAACGCTAACTAGCAAAATGGAAGTAAATGTACAAAAATAGTAGTTGCATATATACTCACTTTTGGTTGAGGTATTCGTTGGTGGTGGCATGTTAATAATGGCCGGTAATTGATGGAGGAAATATGTAATTACCCCAAAAATTTACATGTACCTTTTAAAGCCTAAACTCAAGTTGCCCTCCTTCCCCCACCCCCCACCAAAAAAAAAAAAAAAAAAAAAAAAAAATTTTGTATGGACTTTTTAGGCCAATAATTAAGTGCCCCCTAAAATAAATAAATAAACCTATATGATGGTTCGACCCCTAAAAAAAAGTTATATGGAATGGGCCTCTCACAACATAATTCTTCAAATAAAGAAGTTTATAAATTTTAAAGCCCAAACTTACAAGCTCTTTAGTTAACCACCAAATATTCCAACAATAATAATAATAATAGCAATAAAAATTCATATGATAGTCTAAACTCTACCCCTCCCCTCCCCCCCCCCAAAAAAAAAAAAAAAAAAATTGGGAAAAGTCTACGTACCCACACAGAAAGTGACATTACATGATCAATATAGGGACTAATTTTACATTTATCCAAAATAATTTTTTTTCTCTCTTTATTTTAGTTTTTAGGAGAATAAAGATATTATCGGAAAAAAAGTGGCATTTTTGGCACACCTTGGTAGTTTGATGGGTTACTTTAGTACACTTGAAAATTTATGGAACTATTTTAAAATCGGTTGTTAGTTGATGGAGTTTTTTAAATTTTTCCCAAAAAGATATAATTATTTTTCAAAGATTCACGCATGGGTATTTTTGTAAATTTCTGTAAATCCTAACCAGCTTAAATAGTTGCAATTTTTTTTTTTTTCCCAAAAAAATGGATGGGTATTTTAAGAATTTTCACCCCTATGTTAAGATTTAATGGAAAATTCTAACGGAGTGGTGAAATTAAAAAATAAATAAATAAATTGAAGGAATTGAAGGATACACTAAATTGACATTTTTTAAAGTTTATAAGTATGACTACAAAAGTGATAAAAGATCAGGAATAATAAGTGAAGTTTTTCCGATACGAAATCTTCCGTTATGCCTTCAATACCTTGTGATCAATACGCTATTCCTTTTTTTGTTTTTTTTTCCTCTTCTAGTTATATGTATAGAGAATGAAAGATCATGCGTGCTTAATTCATGCAACATGCAGCAAATCTGCAAAATGCCTTGATTAACCCATTTGATAAAGGGCTTACGCCAAATCATCTCAAAAACTTAAACGAATAATCACTGCACAAAAGAACAAAGAAACAGTAAATCTGCAAAATGAGTAGAACAGGTCCTGGATTTGAGCACAATTTTCATTGGATGTGTTGAAAAGTCTCAAAGGTTATGGCGTGAATTTAAGATTGCTTTATTTAATGTTATTAGCGTATAAATGTATGTTATCCAAGGTGCAAGAGTTATACTCTCGACTTGTTGACAATGATAGATAGTGCCATGATAACTACTAAGAAGCACCATATAATGCAATGGTTTGGAGCTCTCGACTAGTTAAAGAGGCTGTTACCCTTTGTCATAGACTTAATTTGGTTGGAAGACATTCCTCCAATAATCTATGATATTGTATGTATGGAATGTCTTGTCCCTTTGTGTTAAGTTTTAGTTCAATTGAATTCTATAAATAAGAATTGAATTTGTGTCCAAAAAAAAAAAATGGTTTGGAGCTCTCCAATTTGAAGGGACAAAGATAGTCTCAATTTTAAATAAAATAGATAGTATCAATTTTTTATTTTTTTATGATTTACAGTTCATGCAGTTTACGATATACATAAAATTAATATTAACATGTCTTCTAAAATTATAAAATAACGTAGCATTATGTACTCTGTTAAACGCAACAATTTTAAATTTTGACCATAAAATGGAGATAATCTTATTCTAATTTGAACTAGCTTAGAGCATTAGCAACAGTTTCTTTAAATGTAAGAAAAACTCTTAAAAAATCATATGCAATAGATTTCCTTTGTGTTTGCTAAACCAAGGGAACTAAATGTAATACCCTAAATCTAAAGTAATGCTAGAAGTAGGGCTGAGCATGGGCCGGGGGGGGGGGGATGCCCCTATTTTGGCCCTGCCCCGCACCCCTGCGGGTTGCGAAAATTGCACGCCCCCGCATAAAATGGGGAGAACCCGTGTGGTGCGGGGGGTGCGGGTTGTGCGGGGATATACGGGTTTTCAACAAAATCCAGATCTAGGGTTCATAAAGTCACAAACTCATACACAAGAGAAAGTCTAACAACTCACAGATTCAAACCAAAGTCAAACAAAGCCAGATTCAAACCAAAGCCAAACAAATCACAAGTAGGTTACAAGATGAAAGGGGAATCGTTCAATACCAGTCTTGAAGCGAGCGCCGACGATCTTCCCGCCATTCCTAGTCTCCTCGTCAACCCTGATCTAAACTTTATGACGTCCCCACAGGACCGGCGACTAGAAGATGAAGCAACTACGACCCTGCCAGTAAGACGACGCCGTTTGGAAGGCAGAAAAAATGAGAGAAATGTACTGGGTACTGCAAGTGCGCATGAAGTGAAAGAAGAAGAAGAAGAGGAGGAGAGATGGAGAAGTGGCTACTGCGAGGAGGTGGGGAGTGCTGGTGTTGGAACTCATGGAAGAGTCGAAGATGGGTGTGCGGCGAAGAAAGGTTAATGAAAAATGAAAAAATTGAAGAAGGGTGCTAGGGTTACTGACTTAATGGACCTGGGTTTTTTTCTTTTTTCCTTAGTTTTTCTTCTTGCGGGGCGGGTCCCCAAGGTTTTTAAAAACCCCAACCCCAACCCGCAACCCGCAACCCGCCCCGCCAAGCACGGGTATACCATTTTTGGACCCGCACCCGCAAAAAAAAAAACACAAAAAACTGCGTTTTTAGGGGTGGGGGGTGCGGGTTGGGGCGGGTCCGCCGGTTTTTGCTCACCCCTAGCTAGAAGTCTCTTATGTGTCAATTTTGTACCCCTCCAAAAATGAGGTGGCTTTTAAAATCACCAATAGGCTTGTGATTAATCACTATTGAATTTTGGTCAAATAGTAATTTTAAAAATGACATCATTTTTTAGGGTACACAAGAGTGACACATGAGAGACTTCTATAATTATTTAGAAAAAAGAGGGTCGATGTTATCAAAAACACACTACAAAAAAATAAGTATTTTGAGCCATTTTTTTAGAGCCGTTTTAAGGCCTTAAAACGACTCTAAATGTTTTGAGCTTTTTTTTTTTTTTTTTTTTTGGAACCGTTTTGAGAACAGGTCAACACATCAAGTATTAAAGACCCAAATTGAACCGTTTTAAAGCTGCTTTTTAAAACGGATAAAAACGGTTAGAGTCGTTTTGGAACAAAACGAACTTAAATAATTGGAGCCGTTTTAAGGTCCCTAAAACGACTCTAAATAAAAAAATTTACAAAAAAAATTAATATTTTTTTAGAGTCGTTAAATAAAAAGAAATTAAATTAAAAATATATATCAAAACCCCTTTTGACCTTTTCAATACACCATATACATCCGTTCAAAAATAACCCCAAATCAAAATACTCATCAACAAATGTCACAAACCAAACCAACAAATACTCATCTAAATTTGTCACATCATCAAGATTATTTGACTACTAACATTACCACAACCCACAATTTTTTTTCAACTGCTGCAACTGGGACACCCCTTGGGATCTGCATAATCATAAAAGAGGAAAAAAGTTTTAGGACTTTCTACCTAACAATTGAAAAAAAAAATATCAATGAAAAAAAAAGGGAAATAGAGATCAAATATGAATTGGGAGATTCACAAATAAAGCAGCATATTTTTCTAAGGCTCTGTGATCTGTTATTTAACGAGTATGGAAGTCATTGTGTAGAAACTAACCGGAAATCATGTCTCAAGCCGCCAGAAGCCTCCCTTGGTTCTGTCGTCGTTGAACCTTTGCCCAGTCGCCGGAAATCGGCTTCTTGCTCCACCAATTGGGTCTCTTGAGCACCAAAGATGGAGAGAGAGAGAGAGAGAGAGAGAGAGAGAGAGAGAGAGAGAGAGAGAGAGAGAGAGAGAGAGAGAGAGAGAGAGAGTGATGGAGAGAGTGATGGAGAGATGAGAGTGATCAACGGAGATCACAGAGAGAAGAGAGTAAAGAAAGAAAGAGATATCGATTTTATGGGTCGAAAAATAAAAAAAATAAATTCAAAATTCAAAAAGATATCAATTTTTTTTTTGGGAAGGGGGGGGGGGCGCGGGACAGTTCAAAAACACATGAAATTTTTTTAATGGGTTGCGCGGGACACAATAAATTGTGTCCCGCGCACCCCCCCTCTCCAAAACGGCTCGAATTGGAGCCATTTTATGGCACAAACGACTCTAATTAAAGCTGTTTTTTTTTTTTTTTTCCAAAAACGGCCCCAATCACTAATTTTAATTTTTTGATAAAAAAAAACACACACACACACACACTAAATAAGCATATAGTATACTAGGTAATTAAATATAGTATACGGTTCCAATAGATTTTAATTTTTAATAAATTTATTAATACATTTTTTACTCAATTTATTAATATATGTTACATATGTTACTTAATATTTATAAGTGTGTGTATTAGTTAATATATATACTAACTACTTAGCTCTGAATTAAAAAATAAGATAAAAAACTAATTTTTATTTATTTATTTATTTTCTATAATTTTTTGTTATTATTATTTTTTTTAATTTTAATAATTTTATGAATGATACTTTTGTCTTTACGGGGAACATTGACATTTTTTTTTTTGTAGTTTGAGGGGGGACATTGACTCAATTGATAGTTTTGGAGGACATTGACAATTGAATGGTAGTTTGAGAGAGATATATAGATTGTACCACGATCGATCACATAGATCGTACCACGATCCATTACATGATCGTACCACGATCAATTACACATGATCGTACCATGATCCATCACATTAATCATACCACGATCCATCACATGATCATGCGTGATGGATCGTGGTACAATCTCTGTGATGGATTGTGATATGACCATATGTGATCGATCATGGTACGATCATGTGTGATCGATTGTGGTACGATAATGTGATCGATCGTGGTACGATCATGTGTGATCGATCGTGGTAGGATCTAAGTGTGATCGATCGTGGTACGATTAATGTGATTGATAGTAGTACGATCATGTGATTAATCGTGGTATGATCTATGTGATCGATCGTGATACGATCATGTGTGATCGATCGCAGTACGATCTATGTGATCGATCGTGGTAGGATCTAAGTGTGATCAATCGTGGTATATGATCATGTGATCGATCTTGGTACGATCTATGTGATCAAACGTGGTACATACAATCTATGTGATCGAATGTGGTACATACGATCTATGTGATCAATCATGGTACGATCATGTGATCGATCGTGGAACGTGGTACATATGATCTATGTGATCGATCATGGAGCCGTTTTAGTTAAAAACGGCTCTAACAAAAATGGCTCAAAAAGCCTTTTTTTTTTTTTTTTTTTTTTTTTTTTTTTGTAGTGACATAGTAACTGTCTTATCATGAAGCACAAGACTTGGAAATGGGACCAAAAAAGGCTCACTGCAAGGGAATAGATCGAGTTGGCAATTTACCTACCAATCGTGTTTCTATCTGTATTGCTTTTTTTCCTTTGGTTTTTATGGTTGCAGATGTTAGAGTATATTTGGATGACATTGAAGTTAAGGATTTGATGAGAATTATAATTGCCTTTGATAAAGATTATATTACCCTGAATTTATGCATTTGATGATATCAAAATCACTATAAATTAAGGGGTTTGATTATGATTATATTTTTCTATAAGCCCTATAAATAGAGCCTTTGGTATTATAAACTTATCAAATGAATTAGGGTGTGTTTGGGATTGCGATTAGATAAACAAAAAGTGCGATTTTAAACCAAATCAGAAAAAATGAATCGTTTGGGAATTGCGTTTTTAAAAAATTGGGATTTGAAAATGCAGAAAACTGTTTTTTCAAATTGCAAGAAATGAGGTATTTTTTGAAAACGCAAAATTTTAAAGGCTAATCTGCGAATTCGCCAAACACTTAACTACATTTTTAAAAATCATTTTTTTAAATCCCACATTTTAAAATCACTATTTTTAAATCGCACATTTTGAAATTGCAAACGCAAACGGACCCTAAGTGTATAATGTAGTACTTTGGACTTTATCCTGTGGATGTAAGTCATAGATCAAACCACGTAAAATCTCTTCTCTCTATTTTATTATTTCGCACTTAGTTTCTAATTACTTTTATGTTTTTGTTTTCTTTCAGCGGGGCTTGATGTAGTCGCTTTGTTTACCAAAATATATCAATAATAAATAACCACTCGCAATAGGACGAATCCTTATAGGATAAGGTTATAAAGAGGGTGTCTAACCTCAAGGATTGCGTAGGAATTGCTATCAAGTTTTTCAAGATTAAATAAAACTTAATTTGAAAGATGTTTGATTTTTGTTTTCTATATATAAATACATAAAAGTAAAAGACATAAATGTAAATAGAGTAAGGATGAGATAAAAAATAGGGGATTGATTTCACCACTCACCGCATAACAATGATCAATCATAAATTAACAAGAAAAATTCATACTATGCATGATATAAAGCTCGTCTCACTCGAGTAGTCAAGAAATTATCTCTAAAGAATAAGTATAATCCATAATCGGTTGGCACAGACCGTCCACCTAACTACTAAGATGCGGTACAACCTGTCTTTCTTAGGTATGGATTAGCTATGTCTTTAATATGATACACATAATCAATGGAATAATATAACCCATCTTAGATTGGTACAAACTGTCTACCTATATTACACTAAACTAGGGTGTAGTACAATCCGTCTTTTTTAGGCATGTCCTATCTAATATTCTTGATTGTATGTCAATTAAAACTATTGTATAACAATCATTCACATAATTAAAGAAAATATGAATGATTGAGTTCAATCAATATAAATGACTTTCTAAGACAAGATAAGAAAGTCATAATAATTGAATATAAACATTAAGATCAATTCTCACAGTTATACAACCATCATGTATATAGAAAATCCCAAATTAAAATACAATTAAGTCATTGTTACTTGGAAAGGGCAACATCAACACCCTACTACGAATTTAGCCGCTTATCGTGGTGCTGTGAGATGGCTTCCTGCCATATTCTTCTCCTCTTCAACTTATCAGGCATCTAAGAAGAGTTTTCTGTCTAAAACTAAGCACAAGCATAAGCACAAGCACACATTCTCTTGAAACTTAGGGATTTATTTATAGGGAGCAAACAAGACCTAGAAGCCCTTGGAATTCCATAAAAATAGTCTCTTGAGTCTTCTTGTCAAATTAGGAAGCAATCATAGTACAAATTGGAATAGGAATCGTCCAGATTTGTAGTCATTTATTGCAGGGCGATTTTGACATAGTAATATTCCGAATAAGGAAAATTATATTTCTGACATATTTGTTCCATTTTTTATTAGCTTTCCAACGCCACCAATTAATTATAATCCGATATCTGAACCAAAAGTTATGATCCAAACATTGAGACATGTGCAGAATCCAAATTTGAATCCAATCCGATTTTGACTTTTATTAGAGAAATTATGATTTAATCATTCTCTTGATTTGATTAAACTTAAACACATCATATAAGTCTTCTATTATAATTGGTTAAGCTTTCCAATATCTTCTAAGTCTTCTCAAAGTGTGCTTTAAGCCCAAAATAAATGAAATTAATTGCACAAAATCAAACAAATAACAATATTAAGAAATTAACGTATGCATGTTAAGGGGATTGAATGTACAACATCCAACGCTTATCAGGGCTCACCCGCTTAATTTGATTTTTTCTGTTTTCCTTCTTCCTTTATTAAGGAAGACAAAAAAGAAAAAGAAAAAAGACTTGGCAATTTACCTGGACATTTCAATATGAAAAGATTGGCGTGCTTGTTGGTTTGGAAAAAAACGGAGAGTTGCTTGTCAGTCATCAAATTAAAGAGGAATTGAACTGATTGCTTCACCTTGCATTGAATTTGAGCTTGGAAATTTAAGGTGTGTTTCGTAAATTTTTTGGAGACTTTTTTTTTTTAATAGTAATAAGAAGTGATTGATGTAATATAAAGTAGAAAAAAGTTTTGAATTTTTTGTATAGAAAAGTGAAAAAAAAAAATTATTTTGCAGTGAGTTTTTTTTATTTAATATTAATAAAAAGTAATTGATGTAATATAAAAAGTAAAAAAAGTTGAAATGTTTTGAAGTTGATTTTGTAAGAGAAATTTAGAGATGAGGGAATGGATTTGCCAAACAAGCCCTATGTCCCAACTTGTTTCTACATAATTGTGCCACCTCGCCACCGCTCGTTCTTCGTCGATGAGATTTTGAGGACGCTAGGTAATTGCTGGTTCAAGAGTGTCTTGAGCCGCAATTTCAAAATCGGTTTGGCGGCATTGGCCCGAACTATTGGATCCCTCGGTGCTTGAGAATCAATATCAATCAGTTGGATCTTCATCGGAAAAGGCATGGTGAATTTGACCAAAAAAAAAAATTAAGTTTATTATTTTGGTTTGAAAAAGAAAAAGAGAAAAAGAAGGGGGTATTATAAGAAGGCTATCAGAAAACTGATCATATGCATGACACATGACCACTTTTTCATCCACAGAGACGGCTGACTCTAATAGAAGGAGCTTAAATGCAACAAAATAATAGTTTGATATATTATAATGTCACACATGTGAGTTCTTGAGATTAAATAAAATATAATCCCTATTTAATAATAAATTATTAATTATTATCCTGTGACTAAGTGACATATATTTACTAGGAGCAGTAGCAGCAACCATTTTCTTTATTTTAGAGAAAAATTGGGGAATCAAAGCACTTTTTTTTTCCTATACAAAAACATCCCACAACAACTTTCCTTTATCTTTTCCGATATATATATATATATATATATAATCTTTTACTTCTTCTTTTTTCACTTTATTCCAGAAGGTGCCATTTTTGAATCGGAGTTGCCATTTCTGAATTTCTCCAGCTCCTTAACCTTCAATTGCAATCAAAACACCTCAAAATTACTAGTAACAATCGGGAAAGAAAATCAAAGACTAGAGGATTTTCTCAAATTTGACTGGGCAATGTGACTTTCTCGAAAAATTTCCAACTGAGGATGGCGTTGCTCAGCTTGTCGTTGAGGACGAGGATGGGCCCGAAGAGCTGGTTGATGACGACGAAAGGTTGGAGAGGAAGCGCAAATGGCCAAGGTACAGCGAGAGTGCGTCAGAGAGATTGAACCCGGAGAGAGACGAGAGCTTGCCGGGGATGGGCCTAAAGAGCTGGTTGGCGGCGAAGAAAGGTTGGAGAGGAAGCGCAGATGGCCGAGGTCCGGCGAGAGGGCGCCGAAGATTGAACCCGAATAGGTCCAGGGCCGTTACATGGTGGCGGGAGGAGTCACACATGGTGAGCGTCGACTGGGAGTCATCGATTATTAGCTTGGACTGTTGGAGTTTCATGGCTTACTCCCCTCGGTGGCAAAAGAAAGAAGAAGAACAAAGTGGGAGACGTGAGAGGAGAGAGAACCCTGGGTTTTTTTTTATTATTATTATAGTAAAGAAAGTGCTATCCAAAGATAGGAAACTACTGTAGCTTCTTCTTCTTCTTCTTTTTTATAACTTTTTTCAAATTTTTCTTATTTTAGGGAAGGGAACCACTTATAGGGCATCTGCTACTAGTGCTCTAAGGAATATGTTGGTGTCTGTTTAAATCCAGTTGCCTCAACAGCGCGTGAAAATTCACCTTCAATGCATTGGTTTTCAACAACCCCGAAGACTTTTTAATCCTTTTAAATGTGGTAGTCTATAAGTAATCCTAGGGTCTATATGGGTTCTCACAATTATGCCGTGTAGACCATGGACCCTTTTATCTTGTTACTGGGTTTGGTACGAAATTAATGTTGACACATCTTTAAAGTTGATGAATGTAACGGTCACTACAAAAAATTGAGGATTTAGTAACGTGCAAATTTTTGTGGGTTACTAGCATTAGTAACGTGCTAACAATTCGCACGTTACTAAAAACTTTAGTAACCTGCTAATTTTAACATGTTACTATTTAGTAACATGCTAATTCGATCGTATTGATCTATCATAATTGATCGGATGATCTATTGATCCTATTGATCTATCATGATCAATCAGATGATCTATCGATCTATCATGATTGATCGGATGATCTATCAATCGTGATAAAGTTTGATCAACCAGACTTGACATAGTGAAGGTTCGATCAAACGTCTGATCGATCCTAGTTTAGTAGACTGATCGATCATGATAAATAATATGATCAATAAACCATCCGATCAATCATAGTGGATTAATTAGTCGGATTGATCTTGATAGAGTTAGATCAATCATACTTGACATAGTGAATGTTCGATCGAACATGCGATTGATCTGAATAAGTACTAGTCCAATCAATCGAACCTATTACATTAGGCCATGACAAGATCATAGGATCGATAGAATATATTTGATCGATCAAAGTGTA
The DNA here is from genome assembly GCA_028654335.1 of Alnus rubra. Taxonomy (NCBI): domain Eukaryota; kingdom Viridiplantae; phylum Streptophyta; class Magnoliopsida; order Fagales; family Betulaceae; genus Alnus; species Alnus rubra. The sequence continues at coordinate 348,190 of JAJPGS010000518.1, forward strand.
TTACTCCAATCGATTAAACATCTGATCTAACCTATTGCGTTAGTCTGATTAATTATGACACAGTTCGATAGACCAGATTTGACACAGTGAAGATTTGATAGAACGTCCAATCAATCCTAGTGTAGTAGTCTGATCGATCATAATAGAATAAGATAATTGATAGACTATCCAATCGATCATAGTGTATTAATTAGTCCGATTAATCATGATACAGTTCAATCGATCAGACTTGACACAGTGAATGTTCGATATAAGAGCATTCACAACGATCTAATTAGTCCGATTGATCCTAATAAGAACTAGTCCGATCGATCATGACAGGATCATAGGATCAATAGAATATATGTTACTAATTAATGATGTGTCAAATGTAAACCGTCACTAATTCTTTCATATTTTTTTTTTAAAAAAAATTATTTATTTATTTATTTATTGTTTTCTTCCTTCTCTCGTTACAAAAACGGCTCCAATTGGAGCCGTTTTTGTCAAAACAACTCCAAATTAAGTAGTTTTTTATTTATTTTTTTTTTAAAAAAAAAACTGAAAATTAAACAAATAAAAAAAGCTAAAAAGACCAATTTTTTGAAAAAAAAAAAACTAAAAAAATAATGATTTTTTTTTTTAAATATATTCACACCCAAACGAGCAATATTATAAATATATTTACATATATAAAATAATTTGAAATTAAATTTTTTAGTAACATGCTAATTTAGCACATCATTAAATTAATATCGTATTAAATTTTGCTACATAACTAATTAATTAATTAATAATATACTTATTTTAAATAAAAAGCATTTAGTAACGTGCCAAATGTGGCACGTTACTAATGCAATGAAATTTTTGACCCCGCACGTCCCGCGATTTTGTCCCGCGCGCGCCACACCCCAAATGTCGAACATTTGGGGATTTTTTTTTTTCTTTTAAAGCACCTATTTGTCTCTCTGTCTCTCGCACACACTACAGTAAAAAGCAAAGCATTCTCTCTCTTCCACACACAAATCCACAAGGGGAAGGCAAAGCCCAGACACATCAAAGTCCCTGGATCTAACAGCTGGATGGGACTTGCTCGTTCTTGATCCAAAGGCATGTAATAATATCTCTGCCCTTGTCCAACTTAATCTTACGTTAAAAATATTCTTTCCAAATTCCTTTTTTTTTTTTTTTTTTTTTTTTTGGACAAAAAAAATTCCAAGTGATTTGTTTTTTCAGCGGCATTCAAGAGGAATTCTTCACTGACGAAAGGACAGATTGACACTTACTAGAGAGCAAAGAAGAAGAAGATGAGGAAGAACACTTTGGAGCCACTTCTAATCTCCCAGATTGTGTTAAGGTTTGCACAAAATTTTACATTCGTGATTTTCTAATTCTCTTAATCGTTGTTGTTCAGAGAGCTCATTTATTCTTTTGGATGCCTGGAAATTTCTGGTACTATCGGTATAGTTTTCTTCCTCTGATTTGCTTTCCTCATAAATCTTTTTTTTTTTTTTTTTTTTTTGTATATTTAATGATTTTTTTCTTTTCTTTTTTGGTTCTGAGTTTTGTTTATTTTTGTTTGATTTTTAAGTCAAACAAAGCTCACAGGGTGGTTCAACTTTTCAAGAACCCCATTATGGATTGAATTGTACACGTACTAAGGTTTGTTGGTTTTGGATTATGGTTGATTTTTGTTTTGTTGTGGGTTTATAGAACTGGAGGTGGCGTTTGAACAGTTTTTTCTATTCGTTCTCATTTCTCCCTTTTTTTCTTTATGCTTTTCTTCTTACGCTTTCTCATTTTCTTCTTGCAGTTTCGCCCATGGTTTTGTCTCCGTCTTGGGTCTTTGGATGGGTCTCCGGTGACTAGGTCTGTCATCTCCGGCGTCGTTGCCGGCGATCACCTGACTTCCTCGCTTGACTTCCCGTTGGTTTCAGTGGCAGTAGACAGGCTGCTTTTTTTAAAAAAATAAAATAAAATAAAATTTTACATAATTTTAGTAACGTGTAAACACACGTTACTATAATTTTTTTTAAAAAAATTTTTTATGTATAGATTAGTAACATTGTTTTTATTATTATTATTATTTTTATTTTCATAAAATAATTTTACTAACGTGTAAAAGTGTTGAACGTTATTAAAGTTAGTAACGTGTTAATTTTGATACATTACTAATTTAGTAACGTGCAAAAGTTTGCATGTTAGTAAAATTAGTGACATGCAACACTTGCTCGTTATTAAATATTTAGTAATGTGCGAAATTTTGTGCGTCACTAAATAGTAACGTTGCGACAATTTTCACGTTACTAAAATGATATTACTAACTAAGGGATTAGGAACGTGAAAATCACGCCACTAATTTCACGTTACTATAGTTTACTAACGTGCAAAAGGCTTTTGCACGTTAGTAAACCCAGGTTACTAAAATTAAAAATTTTTGTAGTGGGTACATATAATGTCACAACATTTAAAAAAGTGAAGAGGATCCTATTTCAATTTGCAGTGGCATAGACAAGGGAGATTTGCTATATGTAATAGTGTAAAGATTTGTGACAAGGGTAATGTTAGAAATTTTATTTTTATCTTACAATTATCACACAAACTTAACGTTGCAATCTCAACCAACGATTCAATTATTAATTGGAAAGAATAATATTATTTAGTAGACTCTTATAAGATTTATATACAGTTCGAAGAATATGCATTGCGAACCAACTATTTTATTAGCACATGTAAAAAAACAAAATTTATAATTTATAATTTTGTAAAAAAATTAAAGTTATATAACAGTTTATTAAATAATATTACGCAGTTAGAAATCATTATATTTCAAAAGCAAGTAGGTTATTCTTGCTTTCTAACAAAAATGTTTTTGCTTATGAGAGATCAATCACAAATATGGGAAAGAGCTAACTACAAGAAAAGCAACTAATATTGTATGGGTGCCAAATGACGTCCAAGACATGGCATCACTCCATACGCCAGTCTCCATCACCATACATTCAAATTTATGATGCTAGCATGTACGATCTGTTAGAAAATAAATATGTGAAAAGTACAGAATTAATGAAATTAAGCAGAATAAAAAGTGCATGGCATGACTGCACTCTTGTAAATTAAAGCTATTATGAATAAGTCTTTTAAACAAATATTCTTTTTTCTTACTTATGGAATAAATTTTGTAAAAGAGAATACAATAATTTATAGTTCAAGTTTTATACTTTTTGAATATAGTTTGTAAATTGTAAATTTTGAATACTATTTTAAACAAGCTATCGAGAGTAGTTCGGCCACTCTAATTTTATTTTATTGTTTTCTTTAAAAACATGAGCACGTGACGGATCGGAACCACTTCCAAGATGACACGCATGTGGCCGAAGGTGGAGTGGAGGTTTTTTTTTTTTTTTTTTTTTTTTTTAATATCAAGGTACATGAACCAAGAACAAACAAAAGAATAGAAAAACACTAAAATCAAGCGTAAACAGAGAAACGATGTGGATCCTTTCAACTGACGATAGGAAGAAAGGGAGCACGAGAAGAACAATGAAAATGCAGTCACAAAAAGATTTGAATGCGGCTTAATGTATCACATAATGGGTATGCTTGGCAATTACTTGTGTAGAACAGAGTAGTGGGTTATTAATTTTGGAATTAGTAAAAAGTGGTAGATGTAATATAAAGTAAAAAAAAAATTGTATAGAAAAGTGAAAATTTAAATTTTGTATTGTAGTGAATTTTTTTTATTTGAATTGTAATAAAAAATTATTAATGTGAGATAAAAAGTAAAAAAAATTAAATATTTTAATATTAATTGTTATTGAAAAATGTAAAAATGTTGATTGTTTTGAAAATGCACGATGTATTGCAACTTGCCAAATATTGCCAAATGCCAATAAGTAAAAAGAATTGATATGCAGAGGAAACTATTAGCTTAACTTTATTCCAATGCAGAAACCAAGAATATATACAGATGTACATGAATAAATAAGGCAAGTCTAATTTACAATCACATAATACTAATTGACAAACGGTTCCTTTATTCTTTCCTTAGAAGTTGTGTAATCCCTTGATGTGTGGCTACTGTTGCTCATCAGCAATGTGCTTGATGAGCACGGCAAGCATTGACTTCCTGATTGAGGAAATGCTTGCCTTGCACGATTGGTTGGATTGCCTTTGATGGCATGTAGGCTTAATGAATATCTTGGAATGCCTTCGATGATATGTGGACTTGATGAGGATCCTGTGTATGATTGGACTTTATTGATCGTGAGAGAATCAGCAATGCAAGGCAAATATTGATTTCCTGATTCATTCAATATTTGCCTTGTATAGAACATTTGTTGTTGGGGTAAGTTTCCTTTGATGGTCTGCAGCCTTGCTGATTGACATACCAAATTAGTTCGGCTTGAGTGATTTGCTGCGGCCAACTTAATTGGCAAGTATTCCTTGTCAACAGCTGTCGTTGTAGTTGTGTTACACATGACATCAACCTTGTCATGCATAGCAATATTCTTGCTGGCAGTCTTAGACACGTCCTTGGCATGCATGGCATGCGTAGTGGCTGCTTGAGCAGCATGAGTGGCAGTGAGTCTCATAGGTAGTTTAACAATAAGCATAAAAGTTTATAATTTTATTGACTTTTATGACTCTCGCGATGAGAGAGCTTGGATAGAGCCAATAAAGTCGGTAACGAGGGGTGCAATTTTCCAATCTTGTGAAATACTCGGATATCAAAGAGCTAAGATAAGGATAAGCAAGTCGCCTTCAACAATAAAACTGCCTAGACTCAGAGAGAGAGAGAGGAAGGAATTAGACTTGGTGATTTCTGTACCTGGACATTTCAATATGATTAATTATATGAACTCGTTTTGCGCAAGCAAAGCTTGGCGTGCTCGTTGGTTTGGAAAAAAAGGACATTTGCTTGTGAGTAGTCAAATTAAAGAGGAACTGACACATGCAGATTAGTTGATTACACCTTTATCTTCCATTGAATTTGATCGTGGAAATTTATATCTACCACATCCCAACTTGTTTCTACATTTATAGCTATCACATCCAATTGATCAGAGATATAGTGGTTATGCTTACCTACCTACCTACGCAAATATTTATTTCTTTTCAGCAGTCAAAAATGTATTGTTGTTTTTACGTACACTACTCTCTTTCATATGGTAGCTAGGTAATATATATAAATATGTGACATAGGTGTATCGAAAGTAACAATTTAAGATTTTTTTTTTTTTTTCTTCTTTGGATAGCTTCGAATTTGGTTTAGGTGCCATAAAAAACATGCAGCGTTTATGGTATAATTGTTTCAATAATCAAAATTTAATTCCAAGAGTTTCATGAGATCGAAAAGCAGAACAAGTAAAATTAAATCTGGTTCCCAAAGAGTAGTTCAATCGACTGGGGACCATTCTTCATAAAGCGAATGTACTATTTCGAATTCCTCTCTTTCTTTTGTGTGAACATATAAAAAAAAAATAATAAAATTAAATCTGAACTCTAAAAATAATTACAGCATAAATTTATTGTTTTTTTTAGGGAATCGTAAGCCAAATCTACTAATGTTTACCGTGTTAATTTGAAGACGCATAATGGTTGGCTTCTCTCTTATTAAGTACTTCCACTTTATTTTAGCTTTTCATGTTACATACGGGCCTTGTTTGATATCCTCTTACCCTTCTCTCTTTCTTGACGCGCACTAAAAGGACAGGCTTTTGACTGGAGGCTGAAAAAATTTGCCAACTTTTTCTTGATAGGACAGCCATTTTTTCCCATTTTTTGCACAATTTTTTTTTTTCCTTCCGGGGATAAAATGGATAAAAAAAAAAAAAAAAAAAAAGAGCTTGTTTTACTCAAGCAAAACATGTTTTTTTTTCTTTTTTGACCCATTCTACCCCTGTAAAGACTGTTTAAGCTGCTGAATTTTTTTTCATGTCAGGGGTAAAATAAAAAGAAAAAAAAGGCTGTCCTATCTTGAAAAATGGCTGAATTTTTTCAGCCCTCCAGCCAAAATTTGTCCATCATTGCGCGCCAGAGGGAGAAGGGAAAGGGAATATCAAACAGATCCGAGTCAAATCATGACCCAACCTTCCAAGTTCAAATCATGACCGAGTCCCGGAGAGTTTCCTCACACACACGCACTCCCTCCCGACTGAATACATAATGGACGACTTGACTTTAGTCTCGTGACTCCCGTTTCAGCCTATTGGTCTCCCTTTACATAATCTAAGACTTGAGTCCCGTTAAAGAGACTTTTGTCTTAGAAGACTTTCTTTTAGAGTACTTCCACTCTATATATTTTAGCTTTTTTCATTACAATCTGCAAATTTAAGCTCCAACCATGGCTTCTTACAACTTCAAAATCGAACATTTCCTTTTTCCGAAGTCCCTAAGCCTCTTTTATCTCTTAATGATCACCAATTTCTTCTCAGTACAAAGCCCAGTTACCAGTGCTATATCTTTCAACTTCCCCAATTTCACTTCTAGTGACTCTCGTATAAAATATGACAGAGCTTTTGCTGAAGGCCAAGTCATCCAACTCACCAACAACAAGGTTGTGACGGGGTCTATTGGTCGAGCCACGTATGCCAGTCCCATGCACCTGTGGGACAAGGCATCTGGAAACCTCACAGATTTCACTACCCATTTTTCTTTTGTTATTGACTCGCAAAATAGTACTAATTATGGAGATGGGCTTGCGTTCTTCCTAGCACCTCCCGCCACTGGTTCAACAGTTCCTAATAATGTCACAATTGGTAGCTCTCTGGGTCTCACTAACGATAACCAGGTACTAGACTCAACCGACAATCCTTTTGTCGCTGTGGAGTTTGACATCTATCCAAACAAACCATGGGATCCGCCCGGACGGCCCGGCGTACATCTAGGTATTGATATAAACTCCATGGAATCTGTTGCTACTGTGTCATGGGAGGGGTGGTGGAGTAATACTTCTATTACTCAAGGGCTAATCAATGAAGCTCGGATTACTTATAATTCTTCTTCTCATAATTTGAGTCTTCTTCTCACTGCTTTTATAAAAAATTCTATGGTAGAGCAGTCTCTTTCTTATCAAGTTGATTTGAGAGATCACCTGCCTGAATGGGTAACTTTTGGATTCTCAGCCGCAACAGGAGATTCTCCTGCAATGCATACCATCCGCACATGGAATTTTACTTCAACTTCGGAAGATACTAATGTAACCAAACCAATAGTGGCAACCAGTCCGAGCCCGAATCCGGATCCGGCCCCCAACCGAAAGAAAAAAAACAGGTTTGGATTAGCAATGGGGATGGGTGTTGGAGGGTCTTTTTTGTTTGGTGGGTTGGCTTTAATTTTATTTTACATGTGGAAGAGGAGTAGGAGTCACACCAAAGAGGATCTTGCCCTTAATAGCTGCATGGACGACGAATTCCAAAGGGGAACAGGACCAAAGAGGTTCTCATTTCAAGAATTGGCTCATGCCACGAATAATTTCAGTGAGGAAGAGAAGCTAGGCCAGGGTGGATTTGGTGGGGTTTATAGAGGATTTTTAAGGGACTTAAACTCTTTCATTGCCGTTAAGAGGGTGTCAAAAGGGTCTAAACATGGGATAAAAGAGTATGCATCAGAAGTTAAAATCATTAGTCGATTGAGACATAGGAATTTGGTGCAACTCATTGGTTGGTGCCATGGAAGAGGAGAACTCTTACTCGTCTATGAGTTCATGCCCAATGGAAGTTTAGATTCATATCTTTTTACAGAAGAAAGCTTATTGATATGGGCAACGAGGTACAAAGTTGTTCAAGGATTAGCGTCAGCATTGCTTTACTTGCACGAGGAATGGGAACAATGCGTGGTACATAGGGATATAAAATCAAGCAACATTATGCTTGATTCAAACTTCAATGCTAAGCTTGGAGATTTTGGGCTAGCTAGGCTTGTAGACCATGTGAAAGGATCACAAACCACTGTTTTGGCTGACACCATGGGCTACATGGCTCCTGAATGTGTCACAACCGGTAATGCTATCAAGGAGTCAGATGTCTATAGTTTTGGAATTGTCGCTTTGGAGATTGCTTGTGGAAGAAAACCTATCAAGACCAATGCCCCTCAAGATCAAGTAGTCTTGGTAGAGTGGGTTCGGGAGCTCTATGGAATAGGAAAGGTACTTGAAGCAGCTGACCCAAGGTTGGGTGGAGATTTTGATGAGCACGGAATGGAGCGCTTGATGATTGTTGGGCTTTGGTGTGTTCATCCTGATCAAAACCTTAGGCCTTCAATAAGGGAAACAATTCATGTTCTCAATTTTGAGACTCCATTGCCTATTCTCTCATCATATATGCCAGGGCCAACACATCTTGCTCCAGTAGTGAATAGACAAGCAATGCCACTTTCTATTTCCAGTGGTTCTAGTAACTATGAGGGAGGACAGAATCCATATTCAAGCAATAGTCACACCAATTCTTCATTGTCTACCTCATATGATGTAGCTCCTCCAGCCGCATCACTTTTGCGTACATGCTAAATTGGTAAGAGGTGCACTTAACTTGGGATTTTTATTATTTGATTACATGCTCAATTTTTCTCCTACATTATCACTTTTTTGTTTTTCATTTTTCATTTTTGTTTAAGCAATGTTCAAAATGTTTTAGAGCGTAAATGATATACATGTTTATGTGTTTTCTACCTTAAATATAAATTCCGTAATATATATATAACATTACAGTCCCATGAACTTTGTTATGGATTGAAAATTATTATTTGGCGTCCAATGATATGATTTGATATTAGGAACCTAAAGATTAGCTGGAAAAAAAAAATATAAAAAAAAAATAAAAAAATCTAAAGATTAAATGGAAATAAAATAAAATAAAAATTTAGATACTAAATGTAATTTTTTTTTTTTTGATATATTAAAGGTACTTATTTAATGTTCAACAACCCCGAAGACTTTTTAATCTTCTTAAATGTAGTCGTCTATAAAATGATCCTAGAGTCTAAAGTCTATAGCACCCGTGTAGACTATGGAGTAAGGACCCTCTATTATTTTTCTTTCTTTCTTTTATCTTTATTTCTACATTAATCAGAAGACCTATTTTTTTTTAAAAGAAAATAATTAGTTTAATTTACTGGCCGGCCTTGACCAGCTTGCTTACTCAAGAGTCAAGTCAATGAATATACTTTCTGCAACAGTATTAAATTAGTTTGGAGCTCCAATTTGAAAGGACAAAGATAGTATCAATTTTTTTATTTTTTTTATTAGGATTACGGTGTACATAAAATTAATATTAACATATATTTTAAAAAAAATAAAATGATATGGTATCACGTACGCCGTTAAATGTAATAACAAATTATGACCATGAAATGAAGATGATCCTACTCTAATTTGAAGTGGCTTAGAGCACTAATAGTAGCTGAGAAATGATCCATACACTCATTTCTTACAACAGCCTCACAACAAGATGATGTTGCTGGTAATATTTTATTATTTTTTTACAAAAATAAAATAAAATAAAACAAAACAAAAAAAATAATAAAATATTACCAGCCACGTCAGCTTGTTGTGGGGCTGTTGTGAGAAATGAGTGTAGGGATCATTTCTCATAGTAGCTTCTTTAAATTTAGGAAAAACTCTTAAAAATTATATGCAACAGATTCTCTTAGTGTTTCCTAAAACAAGAGAACCAAATGTGATACCCTAAATCTAGGGTAGCACTTTTGCTTCCGTTAACATAATTTTAATATAAAAGTATTTTTCTTTCCTCTCACTTTCTCATAACATTTAATTTAAAGAATATTTAAATGATATAAGGAAATGATAAGAAAAGTTATTGTAGAGTTTACTTGAATAAAGAAGCAAAATGTAATTTGTGTTGCTAATGGTAAATACTCTTAGCAAAGGAGACTTGCTACCTATTATAGTAACTACTCTTGTAGATGGTACAGTGACACGGTGATATGCCATAATACTCGAAGGATTAATTGATGATAGTTAAATTGAAGAGAAAAATACAATTTAGTCTCTCAAACTACCACACTTTCTTCGGATGGCCCCCCAAACTACCAAGGCTTGTACTTTAGCCCCCCAAACTACTAAAACCTTTGAAAAATGTCTCTTTTGACGAAATATCCCCATAATACTCCTGTCATGTGTTATTTTTCAATAAAAAAAAAAACTAATTTTTTTTTTTTTTAAATGGGTGTTTGAGGTTGCATTATTTCCCAATCACGACCCGATCTTCCCGACACCCCTCCGATCACTATCTTTTTGCAACGCCGAAATGATTGATTTTATAGCCCGGCTTGGCGAGTTCCGATTTGCAATCATCAGCTTGCTAATCTCGGTCGAGCTTAAGCTCGCCGCGGTCTGAAAAATATCCTCCACCTGAGAGAAAATCTTGTGATCCTTGAGTCCTAGGTGTCTATTGGCCAACGTTTTGAATACCAAAAAATCACAGAGAGGAAAATGGATATGAACATCAACGAACAAGCTCACAGCCGTTGATTTCTCCAACAGAAACCAATCGAGGTCTTCCACAACGATGATAGACTTGCTCGTCGTTTGTAACAAAACCAAATTCAGATTGGAATAATTCATTACCTTCGAAAGATCAATATCATATACATCGAATGATAGGAAATTGCCGAGCTGCAGGCGAGCATTGTGCCCAATGACGATGCTGGAAAGAAGTAGTACGTTCTCCGGTCGATTATAATATTTTTTTAAAAATAAAAAATAAAAATGTTAGTCTTTTTTAGTTTTTAATTTTTTTTATTTGTTAATTGAAAAATGACACGTGGCAAGAGTATTATGAGGATATTTTGCCAAAATGGGTATTTTTCAAAGGTTTTGGTAGTTTGGGAAGCCAGAGTGCAAGCCTTGGTCGTTTGGGGGACCATCCGAAGAAATGGTGGTAGTTTGGAAGGCTACATTGCATTTTTCCCTAAATTGAATCAATTTCCTAGTTACTTAGGACATTAGTGTTGATGACAGTACGAATAAAAGACCATGGTACCATATAAGGTTAGTACCATAAGTGCTTTAGTCGATGAGTCGAACCTATAAAATAGATCATGGTACTATATTAAATGTTGTACCTAGATAAAGAATTGAGAAAATAAAGATGTTATTTTCTCACACCTTTTTAGACAATTAGGAATGATCACATGTTGAAGTTGAGACTTTAATTCATGAATAAGATTCACTCCTAAGAATGGTAGATGGAATTTCAATAAAAGAGAATAAGATAAAAGACCCTAGTAATTAAAATTATGAGTTGATGATTGATAGAGAGAAAATATACATTATTTTCTTACATCATTTTTCTCTCAGGATATTTTTATATGATTAAGGATGGAATGACCTATTAGAGATTACACTTAAAATCTGTGTCACTAAGTAAGAAGTTAAAGTTTTCTTTTAGGGTAAACTTTATGCGAAGCATAGTTTACGAATTTCGAGGACGAAATTCCATTAAAGAGGGAGGGATGTAGTGTCCCAGATTTTAAGACATAAAATAAGACGTCTTGAATTAGAATTTAAGACCTAATAATGAGACAAAAGAATAAATATGAATATTTAGAAAAATAAATATTCATTAATTAAGAAGCGTTAATAGTTTCAATTTGATAAAAGTTCAAACGAATTCCATTTTAGTTGATTCAAAAATAGGAAACTCTATTCGAAGTCTTCTATCTACCTTTCAAATTTTATAATTTTTGAACTTCGTTTAGGGCACAAAAAAACCTACAAAACATAGTACCCCTGTTTTGAACGAAAATTCATATACAACATTATTAATTATTGGCCCTTTGATTTTTATCAAAATCATCATTACCCATTAATTATTTTGATAATCCATGAACTTAGCCCCTTAATTTCCAGCTTTTAAAAGTTATGAAGGCTATAGCAAATTAATTGTTTAGTTAGAAGTTAAGTACTAGTTAAGTTCTCTAAGTTAGAAATTAAGGATAGTTAGTTATAGATAAGAGATATGATAAGGTTAATAATTACTTAAGATTCTTTTGATGAGTCATATGCCTAGGTGAAGCCCCTCATCCATGCATGAAATTCTATTCTCTTCCCTTTCTTTGATTCTTTCTCATATCAAGTTCATGATTACATGGACACCTCACCATGTAGGTGCAATTCCCTTGTTCACATGGTTCTCTTCAGTTTAATTCTTCACACATGTCATGCAACAACTCACCGAACTTGCTGCCCAAGAACCTTTCTTAGCCCTTTGAGCACATCAAAATCAAGCTATCCTAGCCATCCATATTTGTGTTTATAAGGAGAGCACCTCCCTTCGCATTTCACGCCAATTCCCTTCTTCTTCTTCCTTGTTGTTCTGTTTTCTCTCGGCTAAACAGTAGCAGCCCTCTTCTCTCTTTTCTCCCTTTCTGTTTCTCTCTCAGTGGTATAGCAGCAGCAAGAGCACCCCAAAAGAACCCATCCCCTTCTTTTTATACAACACCAGAAACAGCAAGCTCTTCTCTTGTCCTTTCTGTCTCTATTTCTTTCTTTAAATTCCTGTAGCAGCAGTGGGTTACCCGAACAACTCTCCTCTCTTTTGTCTTTCCTTACTTCCAGCAGCAGTTTATGTTCTTCACAGAAAACAGTAAGCTTCATCTCTCTCTTTCTGTTTCTGTTTCTCAATTTCCAGCAAAAGAGGTTAACAAAGAAAGTCCTCTGTTTCTCTCTTGCAGGAAAAGGGTCCTTGTGGTCCTTCTGTTTCTCTTTTAATTTCAGCAAGATCAATCTCTCAAAACTCACTGTTTTTTTCTCTCTCGGTTGCAGCAGAGAAGAACTCTCAAAGAAATCCCCACTCGTTCTCTGCTTCGGTTTGTAACAGAAAAAGGAAAAGGGAAAGTTCTCTTAAACTTTCTTTTCCTCTTCTCTTTTTCTGTTTGCAGAAAAACAGCAGGCCACCCTTTTTTTTAAACCAGCAAAGCAAAGTAGAAAAGAATATCCTCTGCATTTCCTCTTCTGCTCTCCCTACAGCAAACAGGTTGCAGAAACTATATCTCAACCCTCTCTGTCTTCACGGTAGCAAGACCCAAATAGCAGCAGCAGAAACTCTCACTCCCTAACTTTCACCCACTCGGCCAGCACAAGAAGAGCTTCAACGCTCTCTTATATCCCTCTTAAACTCTCTGTTTCTCTCACGGATTGCATCTCTTTTAAAAGGAAAACTGAAATGTTCACTCTCTCGTGGCTGCAGCAAGGGTGCAATTTCAGCCATTTTTCTAGAAGTCTTTGGTGAGCCTCTATAAACCTAGGTTATGGTTTTATTATTCGGTTGAAAATAAGTGTTTGAAATATATTTGTTGTGAAAACGAGAATATTTTTAAGACGCCGTTATGATGCTCAAATATTTTAAAACATTACTAGGCATTAGATATATTAATGTCGTTATTCTATCCAATGATATAAAATTATAAAGGTGGGAGCGTATGCCCTGTCAAAGAATTAATAATAACAAAATTGGATTCATAGGTCTCCAACTTAATCTAATAACTAATAAGCTTTGAGCTTAGACTCCTAATAAAAGAAGCATAAGCTTTAAATATATGAAGTATAGGCTTCAATTGGACAGAGCATAGGCTCCTGATAAAAGAAGTGTATGCTTTAAATATATGAAGCTTCAATTGGAAGGAGTATAGGTCTCTAGTATAAGCTGTTAATTGAGCAATGGCTATAACTAGAGTTATGCAAGAAGAAAATGGTTACTAAATTAAATAAGATTGTGCATATAAAACTATCATTACTTCATTGCATTGTATATTTCTTAAATAAATCAGGAATTATATTATTATTGAAAACAGTTGACTCACTTATGGGTATATGGAATTGTGGTACTATACACAAACTTATGAATGATGGTTGCAGGGACTGAGGACGGGGAATACCAAGAGTACCAAGACTGTTCGGATCTTTATTTAGGTGAATGAGACTATCTACCGTCTTTTGGGTATGATGAACTACCCTGCTTTGTTTATCCTTTTATTTTTATGCGTTAGACTCATTCTTCTATGTTTCTTTGGTGCTGTAACATTTATTACAGTGTGGTTGGTTTTTGATAACAGTGCTATATGAGACATATATGTTACTATTTTATGATGTATTTATTATGTGAAAACATCAAGTTGTAATATTTATTTAGAGGTAATTTATTCAGCTCTGATGTGTTATATTCTCTAGTCGTTAAAAAAAAAAAAAAACTGCTACCAATTCTTAACCCTGATGATGTTGTAATATCACGTAGAAATCGAAATTTTCACTTACGCCTTTTGCAGCGTTACAATCAACTCCTTTTGATCTGATCTAATGGTTGAGAAATATTCTTGGGCTCTAAAAAGAATAAGATATTTGGACAAAATATCTACAAAGAAGAAGCCTGCGTGATTGAGGGCTTCACTTGGGTTGTAACTTTTCTTCAATATGTATATAGGCTGCTGGTATGGTTCCATGGGCTGGGCTGATGGGCTGAGTTCATGTATGAATAAAATGGGCCCATTAATTATTAATGTTAAATTTTTGTCCAAATCAGGGGTAGTATTTTGTCGCGGGTAATTTCATACCCTAAACGGAATTCAAAAATAATGAAATTTGGTGGGTAGCTAGAAGACTTTGAGAATAGCATTCTAGCTTTTGAATCGACCAAAACGGAGTTTGTTTGACCCTATTTTCGTTATTCCAAAGTTTAACGTCCGTTTGAATTTTTATCAAATTAAAACTATAAACGCTTCTTAATTAATGAATATTTATTTTCATAAATATTCATATTTATTCTTTTATCTTATTATTAGGTCATAAATTTTATTTTAAGATATAATTTTTTATATCTTAAAATCTGAGGCATTATAACGGTGCTCCCAAGATTCACTTTTGGTATTCCATTTCGAAGGGGACCAATTTTGAATTTCAAAAAAATAAAAAAAAAATAAAATAAAATTGAGAAATTGCCTGCTAGCTGGACCATACAGTATGTGAATGCATGCCAAAGCCAGAAGCGTTTACAACATTACGACTTAGCCGGCCCCCGAACAGTGGGTGC
Source organism: Alnus rubra (assembly GCA_028654335.1). NCBI lineage: Eukaryota > Viridiplantae > Streptophyta > Magnoliopsida > Fagales > Betulaceae > Alnus > Alnus rubra. The sequence continues at coordinate 363,216 of JAJPGS010000518.1, forward strand.
TAATGGTATAACCTGGATGAGTTGGGGTCGTTTGGGGGCTCCAAAGAGGAAAGGTGGGATGGGCTTTAGAGACTTGGAGATTTTCAATCGGGCCCTGCTTGCAAAGCAAGGCTGGAGATTGCTCAAATTCCCTAAGTCCTTGGTTGCTAGAGTGATGAAAGCCAAGTACTACCCGGAGGGGGATTTCCTGACGGCACAACTTGGTCGACGCCCTTCTTTCGCGTGGAGGAGCATTTTCCAAGCTAGAAGGGTAGTGGAAGAAGGGATGTTATGGAGGATAGGGGACGGTGAATCTGTGTGGATTTGGAAAGACAAGTGGCTTTTGCCCCCTTTAACCACTTTGTTCCATTCCCCTCATCACAGATTGGAGGCTAACTCTAAGGTGAGTGCCCTCATTGACAGAACCTCTGGGTGGTGGAATACTCAGCTCCTACAAGCTAACTTTAGGGAGGATGAAATTACCCGGATCTGCTGCATCTGTCCAAGCCCGTCCCAAGCTCCTGACACTCTGATCTGGAAGGGTACTTCTCATGGCCAGTTTACAGTTAGAAGTGCTTACTTTCTGGAGCGGAACCGGCAAAGTCAATCCAGGGGAGAGAGCTCTGGCGCGAGGGAGGAGGAAGCTTTTTGGCAAGAGTTATGGAAAGTGGAAGCTCCGGCTGTGGTAAAAAATTTTTTGTGGAAAGTGAGTAATGACCTTCTCCCAACAAAACTGAACCTTTTCTATAAGAAGGTAGTTCCAGAGCCTGGTTGTCCTATTTGTTTGCAAGATAGGGAGGATGTTTTCCACATCCTCTGGAAGTGAAACTCTTCTATGGCTGTGTGGCAAGGCTGTGGGAAGAAAATCCAGAAGATGACCCTCGGGCAAGTTGATGGAAAGGGGCTGATTCAATATCTGTTGAGAAAACTTGATGGGGAGGATTTGCTTATGGCTCTGGTGGTGCTCCGTCTGATATGGTTGAGAAGGAATGCATTTGTTTTTGATAGGGAGTTCTCCCCCCCAGAGAGCCTTGTTTTTGAAGCCCAAAGAATAGTGAGGGAGTACTTTTCTGCAGTCTCCTCTACTGACGGGCAACAGGTTCCTCCCCCTGGCCAGCCAGTGTCTTGGCTGCCCCCCCCCCCCCCCCTCCCCTCTCCTGGCTTTGTCAAGATCAACTGGGCTGCCTCCCCTAACCCTGCAGTAAAGAGGACAGGCATTGGGGTACTGATCAGGAATGATAAAGGTGAGTTTGTTGCTGCTCAGACAAAAAATTTTCCATCTCCGTTGAATCTTTCCCTGGCTACTTGATGTGAATTTTAATTCTACTCGCAAGTGCACGAATCCTTTACAATAAAGGATTTTGCAAGTGCGAGGTCGATCCCACAGGGAATTGTGTTCTTGAAAAACAATTTTATATCTAAACTAATTAAATCTTAACCTAGTTCCAAAAAAAGTTTGATTTTAATAAATAAAACAAAAAGAAAAACATAAATAAAATAAATCAAAATAAAACAAAAGAAAAGATACTAAGGTTTTGGAATCTACACCCACCAAATCATAGCAACATATTCTCATGTTCATCAACACATATCCAAAGTTCTCACCATACAAATCTTATGTATGTTCTACTATGCTTCAAAAAATCATTAAATCATTCAATGAATCCGTTCTTTGCACAAATCACAAAAGATATCCGGTTTTAACCAAATCATCAAATGTATCCGTAGAACGAAACACAATGAATATCCAACGTTTTGAAAAATAAAAACTCAAGCAATCAATTATGTGAAATTATCTCAAATCATCAAATGTATCCTTGAATCACAAAAGATATCCAAGAATCATTCTACAAAATTGAAAAGAAGTAAAACATAGAAAAAATTAAACCAAATAAAATCGGATAGTATAAACTTACATGAAAATATTGTTGATCTTCAATGGTGATGCTTTATCCTCAACCTTAGTTGAAAAACTAGCTACACATGACTATAAAAAATAAATTTTAAACTAAAGAAAAACTAAACTAAAAAGAAAAGAATAGATTTGGTCTTTAACTTCTCCCCCCTTTTTCTTGAGCCTTAGAGGTCTATTTATAGGGAGAAAACAAATCCTAGAAGCCCTAGAATTCCTAGAAAAATCGGAGGTTAATCTCCTAGTTTGAGTAAGAGACTCAAAACACAATCCAAGAAGGAAAAGGACTCCAAATCCGTCCAAATTTGCGGTATTTTATTGCGAGGCACTTTTGGCATAGCAAACATCCGAATTAGAAAAATCCTATTTCATAAGGATTTGTAGAAAATTGAGTTAGCTTTCCAACGCCACTTGATTCACCTTAATAGGATACTTGAACTGAAAGTTATGATGAAAATACTATAACCTGTGCAGAATCTGAATTCTAATCCGATTTTGACTTCAATTAGAGAAATTCCGATTTAGTCCTCTCCTTGATTTGATTGAATATAACCAAATCATCTAGGTTTTCTCAAAGTGTGCTTTCTTTCACCATAAAGCTATTGTTTTTTCTCAATGACCTGCAAAATACTAAAATACCAAAACTAACAAAAAACATTAGAAAATAATAAAATTAAAGGTTTAGTAAATGCAAATTAAGGGGTCCACATATGCAATATTTGGCACTCATCACTACTGCTTTGGGGGCCTGGTTTGTTGCCAAGCTGGGAGGCGTATTGAGTGCATCCCACGTGCACTTGGAGGGGAACAATAGGGAGGTGGTGGCTGCCATGAGGAGGAGCGGGCACTGTGATAGCAGATTCGGGCACTTGATTGAGGATGCCAAACTCAGGATCCAAGGTCTGTCCAAAGTGGGTATTCACCTTGTTTGTAAAGATACTAATGCTGCAGCAATTTGTTTGGCTAATTTAGCCAGTACTCAGTGTTTAGATTATGTTTGGATGGGAGATTGCCCTCCTATGATCTGGAATGTTCTCTTTGCAAAGAATGTTTCTTTGTATTGATCAATGAATTTCTCCTTTTATTCAAAAAAAAAAAAAAAAAAAAAAAAACTTAGCCGGCCCCAAACCTTTTGAATTAATTTATAGGTAGGAGAAACAAGTGCGAAATTTTTTTCATTTAATTACCTGCATAAAATCTTAATTAGATCAATTTATTTAGATTACTGCGATGTGTTAATTATCGAGGGTGAAAGAAGATTGAGAAGAAAATTGTTAGGTATGTTTTTTTCTTTCTTTAATTTCTTTGACTCACACATAATCGTCATCATCATGAACGTGCCATGATATAAAATAAAAAGAATTTATATAAAAAAGTTAAAAAATTTTGTATTGTAGTAAATTTTTTTATTTAAATAATAATAAAAAATTATTGATGTGATATAGAGTTAGAATGTTTTAAAATTGATTGTTTTTAAAAAAGTGAAAAGGGGTGGGAAAATTCCTTACCCTTACCGAACAATGCCATAGGGAAGTTCAAACATTGGTTTATGTAATTTTTTAAATCATGTTAAGCCGTAAATACAATTTATGCTCCGTTTGTTTTGACGTAAAATGATTTTTCACCGTAAAATATTTTCGTCGAAATCATTTTCAGAAAAAAAATGAATTTCTCGAAAATATTTTTCGACATTTGGCTCGTACGAAAAAATTACGAAAGGCGAAAATTAGAGTCCAGCAAGAAGGTTTGGCTGGATTCTGGCAGGACTCTTTTGGATCCGGTCATATCCGGTTGGATCCCGGCCATTTTCGCCAGATCCGGACTGATCAGTAGCCGAATCCGTCCAGATTCGGTCGGATCCCGGCCATTTTGGCCAGATCCGGCCAACCGCTGACGATGGCCGTATTCCGGACAGTTTCGGCCGAAATTCGGCGCCGGCTAGATTTTGACGACCAACAATTGCTGGATTCTGGCAATCGGATATCAAATGTACGTGGAAGGACGAAGAGAAAACTGTAAATCATTTTCCAAAAATTAAAGAAGCTTTTACAGTCAAACTGAAAATGATTTCCGTTGACCTTTATTTTTGCCCCTACCAAACACCGTAAAATATCAATATCATTTTTCATAAATCATTTTATGCTCTACCAAACAAATTGAGCATTAATATAAAAATACATAAAAACACCAACAAAAAAGGGTCTGGTTGAAAGACCTGCATCAGGTTACCCACACAAAACTCAAAAACAATTTAATAATAACTTAGCACCGTAAACAGTGGCCTAAAATGCCTGGGGAGAAAAAAAAAAAACAAAACAAAACGTATTGTTAGAGGTGGTGGTTGATTTAGGTTTATTTGTTACACATTTAATACTAGGTTATATAATATTATAATAAGTTACCACTAAACAATGTAAAAAATAAATAAATTTATATATATAAAATAAATCCGAATTTTTGTTGGATGGCATATTCAAATTTATTTATATTAAACAATGAATTATTTATTTATAATTAGTTCATATTTATTTATATTAAACAATAATTATTTTAATCATTATTTTGCATTAATTTTCATAACTCAAATCATTGAGCTATACAAATTTTCATATCTCCAATTATTTTCTATCATGAATTTTCGTGAAAAACTTACTCTCATTCAACCATCATTCAAACATAATTTTAAATACAATTTAAATTTTAAAAATTATCCAAACATCTTTTTCAACATTATTTTGCCTCAAAATTGACACAATAAATTATAATTGAATTTAAATTTTAAAAAATGAACAACTAGTCTTGCCATAAATCAGTGCGTTATTCACTTTTCCTACTGCCAAATAATAATTCAAAGAGACAGATACTTCCTCCAGGTAGTAAGTCAAAAAGTGTGATTTTTGTTTTTTTTTTTAAAAAAAAAAAAAGTGTAGGACATATTTTACTCGTTTTTTTCTACGTTTGGGTTTGCTTCAGACTGAAATGGGTTTACTTCAAATTTGGGATTTGGAGTTGTTGGGAAATAATCCCGATCTTGCCCAATGGGCCAGGATCACAGCCCATCAGAATCATTCTCGGCTAATTTTCGAGAATGCGTACTTAAAGTCGGTAATTTACCGGTGCCACGTTAAGGTCAAGGACAGTAAATTACCGACCTCGTACCAACCAGGGAAGAAAGCCCACTACCTACACGATCGCTACTACTTAGGAAGGCGTCCCCACGATCTAAGAGCAGTTGAGGACCGACTTGGCCACGATCGTGAGGGTGGTTGAGAACCGATTCAAGAAGTGGTCGTGAAGCACTATTCTCCACGATCTCCAGATGGTTGAAGACCAACCTGGCCACGATCGTAAAGCGTGTGCCTTAATCCCACAATTTGAGCGGTCGACAAGTGCTCCAAACCTGACACGTGGTCCAATGAAAGAACCAGATCGCTCGCAACATGACATGTATAAATACCTCACTACTGAACAGGTAATTGAGATTGCTCATTGTGATACAAGGGTGATATACACTTAATATAAAAACTGACAAAGGCATCGGAGTGGGATCGTCGGATTCCCCCCGACGTAGTTTGTTTTATTTGCAGGATAACGAAGATAGGCTCTTCTGGTTCGTCAACTACCATATCAGAAACTGTTCTAACAGTTTGGCGCCGTCTGTGGGAAACGACTAGTACGTGTGCGTCGTTTACTACGCAAAAACAAAAATTATCTGAAATGGTACGAACAAGAGCCACGACCTCAGGAGCAAACAACCCTCGCCACGAGACGGGAGGTGGGTCTCACCAGAATGCAACTGAGATGGAGGCACGAATAGCCCAGATGTCTAGGGACATGGAGGTCCTAACTCAACAGAACCTTCGTCTGTTAAGGCGATTAGCGGACGAACGAATTCCTGAAGTGGCCGAGGGAAATGAAGAAGAAGAAATCAATACCCACAATGAAGCGGACAGGGAGAGCAGAAGGATCACAGAAAGAACTGAACACGAAGACCAACCCCGGCCAGCTGAAGGAATCGCAAAACCCCCTACTGGTGAAGGTATGGTGAATCATCAATATGAAGAAAGAAGACTTAACGAAGCCATCGCCACACTCGATGAGACGTAAATGTCATGGCAATTCAGCTCCCCGAGAAATTTAAAATTCCGGCCATTCAAGCTTATACCGGGATTGAAGATCCCACTGAGCATCTCGACAACTATAAGATGCATATGGATCTACATGGGACCCCTCAGGAGATAGCATGCCGAGCTTTTCCACTTACCCTGTCTGGTTCAGCTCGAGATTGGTTCCGAAAACTCCCGCCGAATTCCATCACATGTTTTGATGATCTCGGGCGGAAATTCGTAACTCAATTCCTGGCTGGGTGCAAAAGGAAGAAGCCCTCTGGGCAACTGATGGCGATGCGCCAAAAGGAAGGCGAGTCTCTGAAAGACTACGTGGCCCGATTCAATCAAGCGAAGCTCACAGTTGATAATCCAACTGAAGAAATGGTCTATGCTACCCTATACCAGGGCTTACGGGTGGAAGGGCCCTTGATGTCCGAAATTGCTCTCAATCATCCTGAAAATTTGACCGACTTGACAGACGTGATTGAGAAATATGTAAACCAAGAGGAAACCCTCTCAGCTCTGAGGGAATCCCAGAGCCAGAAGGTTGCGGAGTCGAACAACTCCGTAAAGAAAGAAAGAAAGAATCAGAAAGAAGAAAAGCGGACAAAAACCAAACCAACAAAGTATTACCAGTTCTCCATAGAGGAATAGACTCCCTTGAATGCTCCCATTAACGAGGTATTGATGGAAATCAAGAAGGATCCGCAATACGAGAGGCCTTTTCCCCTTCACAACAAGCAGGTAAGGGAAGAAAATAGAAAAAAGTTATGCGCATACCATGATGCTCGGGGTCATGTTACCGAGGAATGCAGAAATCTCAGAATCCTGATCGAGAAGTTTATCAAAAATGGAAAATTACTCCGTTTTATGGCAGACAACCAGGGCCTACCTCGGCAGAATCAGAGGCCTCAAGAGCGTAGAGACCGAGAGCAAGGACGTAGAGAGCGTTCTCCTTAGAGACATAGAGAGCGTTCTCCTCAGAGACATAGAGGGCGTTCTCCTCAAAGATGTAATGAGGATCACCAAGACAGAAGGGAGGAACCTCAGCGAGACAGAAGCAGAAGCAGAGGCGCACAAGATCATGAACCACGGAATGGGCCGGTCATTGATGTGTGTTTTAAATAGTACTCACAAGGTCATGAACCACGGAATGGGCCGGTCGTTTGCAATATAGTGTGTGCAAGTGCGAGGTCGAATCCACAGGGAAATGGTCAAATATTGGTGTCTTGCTTAATCAACCTCATTTTAACCTAGTTCCAAAGGGTTGAAAAATGATTGAAGAACAAAAGACTAAAGGAAAGAGATAGAATGAAATATGTAAATTAAAAGGAACTAAGGTTAAGGAATCCACCAAACCAAATCCTACAACTCACACTCTTGGTTTCCACTTGAACACCCAAAGAACATTAAGCTTAGGGTGTTATTCAAGTTTCTTAACCATAAACCCAAGAACCATTAAATGAATCCAACACATTGACAAATCACAAAGAGTACCGAATTGAAATCAAAACATCCAATGTATCATTCAATCACAATGGATATCATCATTCAAACCGATAAAACAATGTATTAGTCGGTTGAAACACATAAAATGTCCTCTATCCACCACTGACCAAATTCATTGCAAAAGATAAAGCTTTAAATGAATGGAACTTGAACAACTAACATGATATATCATTAAATGTGCAAATGGTACAGCAAGATTGTGAGTGTTATCAATGGAAAGGTTTCATCCTCAACCCTAGTTGAGGTTACTAGCCTTCCATGACTAAGAACACCACAAGAAAATGATGAACAACCATGGAAATGAAAGAAAAACTTCTACAAAGAGAAAGTATCTGAAAATAAACTACTGAATTACACTACAAGAAGCACGAAATTAAACCTATCTACAGAGTTTCTGCTCTATTCTTTCCTCTCCTACTCTCTTCTACAACTCTCTTCAACAAGGTGATGGCTATGGCTTTTATAGAAGAGAGCTAGGGCAAGAAATGACTCCTCTACCCTCCTCTAGGGTTCTTCTGCAGCTAGAGACAACCACAAACACGAAACCAGCGTGTTCTGCAGCGGAAATCAGAGGGAGGACTGCTTTTTGGCTTCTGATTGGGCGTTCTGGCGCGCTCTGCAAAAGCAGTTTCTGGGAAATTTCGATTGATCGACTTTTATTTCGATCGATCGACTTCGGGCAAAGTTTCGATCGATCAAATTTTAAGTTCGATCGATCGACTTTTCAGGATCTTCGAATTTCCAGCTATTTCCTTATGAAATTTGTCATTCCTCTCTTATTGTCCTACAGAAACAGAAAACACAAAAACTAATCAAAACATTAGAAAATAACAAGGCTAAAGGTCTAACTAGTGCAAATCAAGGGGTCCAAATACACCATATTTGGCACTCATCAGTCATCGCCGACATCCGAACTATATTCGGAGGTTTTGGTGGAGGAGGAGAAACAAGTGCGGATAGGAAGGCATACGCTCGGTATCAGAAACATCAGGAGGTGATGGCTATAGAGAGACCTTACAAATCTACCGGAGGGAATCTATGGTGGTGGGGTTTTCAGATGAAGATTAAGCGGGAGTTTCACTTCCGCATACTGACGCAATCGTGGTCACGCTGCAGGTGGCTAACCACCGAATCCATCGAATGTTCATCGATAATGGGAGCTCGGCTGATATCCTATATTGGTCGGCCTTCCGAAACATGGAGATCAGTCCGGAAAAGGTGATCCCGGCTACCTGCCCTTTGGTAGGATTTGCTGGGGAACAGGTCTTGCCGATCGGGTCCATTGAACACCCGTGACTGCTGGGGATTATCCGACCACAAAAACTATTATGGTTAAGTTTTTGTTGATCGATAAACCCTCGGCCTACAACGCAATCATTGGAAGAACAGCACTTAATGATCTGAAGGCGGTCACTTCCACTTCACATTTGAAGATCAAATTCCCAACCGAGAGAGGTGTTGGAGAAGTAAGGGGAGAACAGGGAGTGGCACGTCAGTGTTACAACATAACGCTGAAAGGGACCCCTTCACAGAAGAGTTGCAGGGAGAAGGGCGAGCAATAGCAATCACAGCAGGGGGAACCAACCGAGGAGATGGAAGAATTTGAAATAGGAGGTAATGGGAAAAAAGTTAGGGTCGGATCCCTGTTATCTCCGGAAGTCGAAGAATCCTTGGTAGCTTTCCTTCGGAATAATACCGACGTGTTCGCCTGGTGCCATGACGATATGCCAGGAATTGATCCTTCGGTAATTTCGCATAGGCTAAATGTCGACCCTAATCACCGACCCGTTAAGCAAAAAAAAAGATGCTTTGCTCCAGAAAGAAACCAAGCCATACATGAGGAAGTGGAAAGGCTATTAAAAGCCGGTTTTATCCGAGAGGTGGACTACCCTCAGTGGTTGGCCAACGTTGTCTTGGTGAGAAAGTCGAGCGGAAAATGGAGAATGTGCGTGGACTTCACCGATCTCAACAAGGCATGCCCAAAAGATAGTTTCCCTCTCCCCCGGATGGATGTCCTAATCGACTCCACCTCGGGGCATGAGCTCCTAAGCTTTATGGATGCCTTCTCGGGGTATAATCAGATACACATGAGCGAACTCGATAAAGAAAAAACCTCTTTCATCACTGACCGGGGCTGTATTGCTATAATATGATGCCATTCGGCTTGAAGAATGCCGGTGCAACCTATCAACGGCTAGTCAACAGAATGTTCTGTGACCAGATCGGAAGGAATGTAGAAGTATATGTGGATGACATGTTGGTGAAAAGCCGAAAAGCGACCAACCATCTGACCGATCTCGAAGAAACCTTTGACATATTAAGGAGATATCAAATGAAGTTAAACCAGGCGAAATGTGCTTTCGGTGTCTCATCCGGAAAGTTTTTGGGATTCATGGTCTCGAGTAGAGGAATCGAGGCAAACCCCGAAAAAGTCCGAGCTGTACTTGAAATGCAAGCTCCTCGTACAACAAAGCAACTGCAGCAATTGACCGGGAGAATTGCAGCCCTAAACCGGTTCATCTCTCGGTCAACAAACAAATGCTTGCCCTTTTTCAAGATACTCCGAGAGGCGTTTGTTTGGAACGACGAGTGCCAAGTGGCTTTCGGTCATTTGAAAGAATACCTAGCCAACCCACCGCTCCTAAGCTCACCAGAAGAGGGGGAAATTCTCTATCTATACTTAGCAGTGTCACCATCCCCTGTTAGCTCGGTCTTGGTTCGGGAGGAGTCCGGACTGCAAAAGCCAATATACTTCACAAGTAGGGCGCTACACAGGGTCGAAGAAAGGTATCCCCGGATTGAGAAGTTAGCTTTTGCCCTTATTACTTCCGCCCGAAGGTTGCGACCATACTTCCAGGCACATGCTATAAGGGTACTCACAGAGTATCCTTTGAAGAAAGTATTGCAAAAGCCCGACCTCTCAGGAAGGTTAGTAAATTGGGCCGTGGAACTCGGAGAATTTGACCTGGAGTTTTATCCGAGAACCACCATCAAAGCCCAAGTTCTGGCAGACTTTATAGCAGAATTCAGCAATCTCCCCGAAAGCCATGAAATGCCTACGAAAGAAGCCTGGATAGCCTATGTAGATGGATCATCCACGAAGTCCCGAAGCGGAGCTGGGGTGGCCTTGATAACACCGGATAAGGAGGAAATCGCAGTGGCATTGAAGTTAGACTTTCCAACCACAAACAACGAGGCAGAGTACGAAGCAGTAATTGCAGGCCTTAGCCTGGTAGAACATCTGGGAGCAAAAAACCTCGAAGTACGAAGCGACTCACAGGTTGTTGTCGGCCACATCCAAGGAGGATCTGAGGCCAAAGGTGAAAAAAAGATAAAGTACCTTGCCAAGGTGTTGGGTTTTTGGGACCGCTTCGAGCAAGTGGTGGTTACGCAAATCCCGAGGGCCGAAAACGGACGAGCCGACGCATTAGCTCGGCTGGGATCGGCAACGGACGAAATAATTTTAGCTTCAAAACACCGGGTTATCATTCTGGACAAACCTTCCGTGAAAGATGTCGGATCGGTAATGCAGATCGATGGCGCCTACGTAATTCCTGAATGGGCAAGGTACGTGATTGAATATCTCAAAAATGGACAACTGCCAAATGATAAAAGGGAGGCTCGGAAAAACTGGATGCAATCAGCACGATACACTCTTGTTGGCAACATTCTATATCGCCGAGGCTATTCACTCCCATTATTAAAGTGCCTCTCGGCGACTGAGGCCAAGTACGTGTTAAAGGAAATTCATGAGGGAGTCTGTGGCAGTCACTCGGGGGGTAGAATGTTGGCACACAAGGCTGTACGAGCGGGCTACTATTGGCCAACAATGAATCAAGAGTCAATGGAAATGGTCCAAAGTTGTGACAAGTGCCAAAGGTTTGCCAAGTTACAAACCAAACCACCAGCAAAACTTAACTCGGTTTCTTCACCATGGCCGTTTGCCCAATGGGGGGTTGACATTGTAGGGCCCATGCCCACGGGAAAGGGGAATTGCAGATTCCTAGTGGTTGCAGTAGATTACTTCACAAAATGGGCAGAAGCGGAGCCTTTAATGACTATCACGACCGGGGCAATTAAAAATTTCCTCTGGAAGGCAATCATATGTAGATTTGGGATACCTTACGCCCTAATAACTGACAATGGAACACAATTCAACTGCAAGCCATTCCAGGAGTGGTGCGATGAGCTCAAGATTCGACATTTTTTCTCGTCGGTATATTATCTACAGTCAAATGGGCAGGTCGAAGCGACAAACAAAACTCTGGTGAAAATATTGAAGAAAAAACTCCCAAAGCGTAAGGGGGGATGGGTAGAGTACTTACCGGAAGTTATGTGGTCATGCCGGATGACAGTCAGCTCGGCAACTTCCAAAACTCCTTACTAACTAGCCTTCGGGGTCGAAGCGGTGATACCAGTTGAAATTGGTTCCCCAAGCTTCCGCATTCAGCACTATAATCTCGGATTCAACAACACAGGATTAAAGCTACACCTAGATCTTCTGGAAGAAAAACGAGGAGATGCGAAAGTTAGAACTTCCGCTTATTAAGAAAAGGCAGCTCGGTATTATAACAAAAGGGTAAAGCCCCGATCGTTCAATGCTGGCGATTGGGTGCTACGGAGGATTACTGCGGCAGCTAAAGACCCCACAGAAGGGACGCTGGGGCCGGTCTGGGAAGGACCATTCCGAGTTATTAAAAGCAATCCAAAAGGAGCGTACCATCTTGAAGATACAAACGGGAAAAAGCTGCAAAGACCATGGAATGCCAAGTATCTCCAGAAATATTATATGTAATTCCGGTTATATTATATGTAATCTGTTTATTTTTAGACTTAATGTTTATCAATAAAATGCAGATTCAGACAGCATATTATATCCAAGTACAACATTCGCAAGATTGAGGCTTGAATCACGTTGAGGGGATTCAAGTCGGTCAAGCTCCGAGTTTTGAATCACGTTGAGGGGATTCAAACCGGATCAATGTCGAGGCTTGAATCACGTTGAGGGGATTCAAGTCGGTCAAGCTCCGAGTTTTGAATCACGTTGAGGGGATTCAAACCGGACCAATGCTGAGGCTTGAATCACGTTGAGGGGATTCAAGTCGGTCAAGCTCCGAGTTTTGAATCACGTTGAGGGGATTCAAACCGGACCAATGCCGAGGCTTGAATCACGTTGAGGGGATTCAAGTCAGTCAACCTCCGAGTTTTGAATCACGTTGAGGGGATTCAAACCGGACCAATGCCGAGGCTTGAATCACGTTGAGGGGATTCAAGTCGGTCAAGCTCCGAGTTTTGAATCACGTTGAGGGGATTCAAACCGGTCAGGGTCTTAGATCCAAATCAAATTTAAAGATTTCAAGTTCGAAGTTCAATATTCTGAATTAGAATTCAAGAATAAAATAAAACAGCCTGATAAACTTAGGCTCAAATCAAAAATTTACACTTAGCCAAAATTGGCTAAGTGTAAAACCTAAGACAGTATGAGTATGCGGAAGAATAGAGTAAAATATATACAACACCAATATAGGTTTTCCGAATGTTATTAACATGGAAAAGCAAAGGTCAACAAAAACGCCGAAACAAAAGGCGTGCTAAATTCTATCTGCACTCGGTTCCTCAGAAACTTGGCTATTAGGAGCTTCAATTTCAGCGGCCTTAGTCGAAGCACCTAAGTCTGCCGGCTCACTCACCTCATCAGCTATTCCGACATCTTCACCAACCCAGTCCGGGACATCAGGAATCAAGTCTCGGCCAATTTCCCGTAGCTCCAAGATAGCCTGCTCTGGAACATCCATAAAGTCGGTATAATTCAACCCGGCAAAATTTGGGGAAGGCGTCGGAGGGTTAAGCACGAATTCTTTAAGGGAATCAAAACCCCAGCTAAATCCATTAACCCAGGTTCGATCTCGAACTCGAGTGAAAGCAAGAATCTGACTATGGAACCGATCGGCCTTTGCTTTATAATGAGCAGCCTTCGATTTGTAGTGCTTAGACTTCTTCCGCAGCTCGCAAGACTTCAGTTTAGCTTTTTGTAAGTCGGCCTGAGTAGCCTGTAAGCCCAATTCAACTTCCTTTAACTTTTCCTCAAGCGCCTTCAACTTTTACCCCGCGGTGCTCTGAGTTTCTTCAGCTTCCCGCTGAGCATCTTCGGCGATTCTTCTCTACGCCTTCGCCGCACTCAGATCCGCTCGCAACGCAGTATTGCTGCATGATGTGGCCGAGTATCTTGCCTCGACAGCATCAGTGTGAGCCTTAAGCGCAAACAGTTCGCGAGTCCGCGCATCGAGCTGGGCGGATAGACCATGATTGGCTTCCTCGGCCACATTTCGCCTAAGCTTGGCATCAGCAATTAGCGCGTCATGACTAGCAAGCTCTGATTCCCACTCAGCGAGAAGCTTACTCAACCGGGCCACTTCGGATTCCAGGGATAGTCTCCGAGCCAACTCAAGCTCAAGCTCAGAAATCCGTTGTCGGAGTCCGGCCATAACCGGGACCTGATTTCGGTGGAAATCCATATGCTGGTCATAAAGAGCAAAGGTATCCACCAATTGCTGCCGAGCAAAGAAGAAACTTAGAAAATTGAACATCAAAAGCCAAACACAAAAAGAAAAGAGAAAGCAATTTACCATGGTTTGCAGCCGAACTAATGAGGCGATCATGTCTTCGGTCGGTATGCAACCAACGGTACTTAGCCCTAAATAGTCGGCTGGAGTTAAAGCCCGAACCGCATCCATAATTGGTCCAGCTAAGCGCTCTTCCAAAGAGGCCTTGTCAAATTCATACTCCCGGGCCGGCCTAAAAAACCCAACAGAATCATGAGTAGGTTCCCTCGCTGGCCCGTCTTCTCCAATTCGAGACTCGACGAAAGGCGAGTTAGAACTCGGTTCTGCCCTTTCTGCCCTTTCTGCCACAGAATGAACTATAGGTCCAACGCTTGGCCCTGCGGCTGCGTTCTCGGCCTCTATTTGAGCAGATCCCATGTCTTCACCGACCTCAGAGTCCATTCTTGGTTGAGATATTTGACGAGGCTCGATTTCGGTTTCTACCCGTGCATTTAGCAACTCTGGTAAAGCCGAATCTGTCTCAGAAAGGACGGTCTGGAACACCTCTTCCCCGACCATGGACGGAAGGGTCACGTCTTGGCCCACAGGTTCTGTGCTGACTACGTCCTCGTTGTGAAGAGCTGGTACTTCCCCTAGTGTTGAGTGTTGAGGCCCAGCCTCCTCCTCAGTACTCTGGGGTAAGCACTCAGAGGCAATCATTGCCACCACGGGGTCCGAGTTGGGAATGTCCTCATCACGAAGTACTGATACTTCACCTAGGGATGGGTACTGAGGCACTCCCTCCTTCTCGGTACTCTGAGGTAAGCACTCGGACGCAATCATTGCCAAAGGTTCGGCGCGAAGGGAAATACCCTTAACCGCTGAGCCAATCGACTTGAGGTATGACCGGGCCGCCTCGATCCTTGGTCTTTTCCTGACAGGTTCTCCTTCCGCCTCTTTACCTGATTGAGGCTTTTCTTGAAAAGCCTTTGATTTTTCAGCCGGCCTCTCAACGGTCTTCGACTCAGCCACTTTCTTCTTTTCGGCTGTCTTCTTCTTTTCTGCGGCCTTTTTGGCTTTAGCTTCCTGTTCAGCCCCTATCCGTTGGGCATCGGCAAGGAGCTTCTTCACGGTTTTTGGAACCTCTTTTGGCTCCTTTGACTTCTTCGATCCGTCGGAGACCTTCTCTTTATCCTTAAAAATGGTAGGCGCAGGATCTTCTCTCAGTTTCTGAGCCTTACCTTTCCTTTCCTTCAGAAAAGGAAGATCGGAAATCGGGATCTTGTAACCGAGAATGTTCCGCATATTTTCGTTCGTAACAAGGTGGTCGAAATCTAACACCACCTTAGCATCCTCGGCCGATGTAGCCTTCACAAAGGCAAGTATGGTGTCGACATTGTCGACTTGCTCATCATTTAGATCGGGGGCTTCCGACGGCCCGACTCTCATGCGGGCCCAGTCTCTAGGAACCCTTTGGTTCTCTGGCAATAGTAACTGTTCCAGCTTTTCCCACTGGCTAGAAACCCGAAACGTTTGCTCCTTCCACTCTCTGTTGTTTGAATACCTCCAAGCGAGATGGATGATAGACGGCTTCTTGCGAACGGTGAATTCTACCGTACCGTCTCGTCGGAAACCAGCTCGATAAATTGTGAAGAATTCGTCTATAGTCATCCTCTTCTGGAGCTTAGTCATCCAGAGAACAAAGGAGCCGAACAAGTACCTCCATCCGTTCGGCTTTACTTGGGAGGGAGACACCCCGAGCCGTACTAATAATTCCCGAGCTATCTCGGGAAGAGGAAACCGACATCCAGCCATCAGCATTCGCTCTGTGATGGTTACATCGCCGCCTGCAATGGACAGTTGATCGGGGTGCTGGAAATGAAGGATTACTGAAGACAGAATACTATAACTCCGGCGGAGGCGTCTCTCCTCAGAAGCCAGAATCAAAGACCTAAATTTGTTCTCATGAGGAACGAGAGTGGGGTCGCCCCCAACTTGAGCACCGTCAGACTCAGAATCAGAAGCCATAGCGTGATTCAGATGTTTGAAGCAAGTCGGTAAAATGTTTGAAGCAAGTGGGAAAGCAGTCTGGAGATAATCGGGGAATAGAAAATTTTGCCCAAAAAAAGAGTTCTCGCCGGAAAACTCAGGGATGTTTTACAGAATAGTAAATGGTAAAAAATGAGAATGAGGGGTGGAGATATATATACTCCTTCTTGGAGTAGCTGAAAAGACGCTAATTAAATGCACCGGGTTGAAAGATTTTATAACCGTCGGGTTTACAGCTGGCCTCGGAAGACAAGCCAACGCGCGTCTTAGCGCGTGAAACAGCTTTCACAGCGAAAAAGCCAGCGAGTGTCGTCACACGCGGTGTAGCAACCCGAATCAACCTAGTCATAGCCATGCGGTACAAGAATATGAACCAACTTGACAGCAGGTTTGGCAGCAGGTTTCGAATCTCATGATGACTAAAAAAAAAAAAACTCTTTCTTTCAAATTTCAAATTTCCTGATGTTCTAACGGTTTCCAGCTTACTTCAATTTCAAACTAGGCAGAAATGTACAGAGAAATTCCTTTTACAGAAACTACGTCGTGAAAAAGGAATTGGAGGGTAACTGTTGGGAAATAATCCCGATCCTGCCCAATGGGCCAGGATCACAGCCCATCAGAATCATTCTCGGCTAATTTCCGAGAATGCGTACTTAAAGTCGGTAATTTACCGATGCCACGTTAAGGTCAAGGACGGTAAATTACCGACCTCGTACCAACCAGGGAAGAAAGCCCACTACCTACACGATCGCTACTACTTAGGAAGGCGTCCCCACGATCTTAGAGCAGTTGAGGACCGACTTGGCCACAATCGTGAGGGCGGTTGAGAACCGATTCCAGAAGTGGTCGTGAAGCACTACTCTCCACGATCTCCAGACGGTTGAAGACCAACCTGGCCACGATCGTAAAGCGTGTGCCTTAATCCCACAATTTGAGCGGTCGACAAGTGCTCCAAACCTGACACGTGGTCCAATGAAAGAATCAGATCGCTCGCAGCATGACATGTATAAATACCTCACTACTGAACAGGTAATTGAGATTGCTCATTGTGATACAAGGGTAATATACACTTAAGATAAAAACTGACAAAGGCATCGGAGTGAGATTGTCGGATTCCCCCCAACGTAGTTTGTTTTATTTGCAGGATAATGAAGATAGGCTCTTCTGGTTCGTCAACTATCATATCAGAAACTGTTCTAACAGGAGTAAGGTGAAGAAATGAACAATAAACCCACAAAAACAATGATAATCAACATATATATATTTTGCAACATCTACAGGATTATGGTAATTACTGCTAGTGCTCTTATAGCTAGGGAAGGGTGAATGATCTTAGTTGTATGATGGTTTAAAAACGTGATTAACTAAATCTTTGATGTAAATTTTTAAAGATAAATTTAGAGAAATTATGAATGCACTTAAAAGTTTACTTTTATGATTTTTTTTGTTAAAGTTCTGAACTTCTGATTATGTCGTCTAGTACCGCAGGGTCCATTACTGCCTGCCCTTGCGTCGCCATTGGATTTAGATCCTCCCCTCGCCGACGGCTACGATTTAAATACTAGAAGTTAGGGAAACCCGGGGGTTGGGTTGCACAAGCTTTCCAGCTCTCTGTTTGAGAGTTTTATGGTTACTTTTTCGGTGATATAGAAGATATTATGGGGAAAGGGGGGTGAGAAAGGGAAAGAAAAATTATTTTTATTCTCATTTGGGTTAGATTTTCTGATTTTGAGAGGGAGAGATGAAGGAACGTCAGAGGCTTTGAAGATAGAGATGCAGGACTGCAACTCCTATGTGGCGGAGGCCTGTAGAGATAGTATGATAGTCTCTGCAAGTGCAAGAGTTACTATACAGGGCCGCGTCGTGAAATTTTGAAAATTTAAGCTTTACGACACCTTCCGAACAGGATATACCTCTTCGTCTTTGGTCGAATAAAATCAACTGCTAGCGTAACCCGCATCTCTTCTGTGTCGACGGCTAGGTTCTGCATCTTGCGTTGAAAGGAAAACGGAGATAAGACAACGAGAGAGAAGAAAATCAATGAATAAAAAAGCAAAATTAAAAAATTAAAAATAATATTTTAATTTATAGGGAAAAATAAAGAGAATATAAAATGCAAATTGTGGAGCTGGAGGAAGTTACTAAATCTTATAGAGCTTGCAAAATAATTCATCTGAGTCAAGATTGGAGATGGGAGCAAGACATTTTTATGGTTTGATAATTGGCATGCTTTCCTCTTGTGGTTAACTTTTAAGGATGCTCTGAGACAGATTGTGTAGTTGGGGATTGACTAGCAATATGTTGCGCCTTTTCTGCCATGCTAGACAAGAGAGCCAGGATCATTTGTTTTTTGAATGCACTTTTAGTAGACGGATTTGGAGAGCTTTAATGGAGTCTTGTTTGATTAATGACCCGAAACTAGATTGGGAGGAAGTCACGGTTTGGTGCTCAACTGAATTGAAAGGCAAAAGCTTGGCGACTATCTTGTGTAAGCTAAGTTTTGTAGCTACCGTCTATCACCTGTGGAGACACCAGGTGATAGACGGCAGCTACAAAACTTAAAGTCTGTTATATAGGCTTATTTTTAATTTTTATTAAAAATATAAAGAAAAAATAAATATGAAGACACAATTAACTAATACGTGGGTGGTAAAATATTTTAACTTGTCATTTTGAGATCCTCCACTAATTTTTCATCTATAGTAGAACTTGAAAACTCAATCAATTTGTCTTGAATGATTTCCTCTATTCAATGGGGGCAAACATCCTTCGAATTGCCAACCAATAGGAGATAGTAGCTCTAATATTATGGTCCGTTTTGGTGTTGAATCCGAATATTATTCGAATTCATTATGCGAATTACGAGGTTTGACTTTGTAAGATAAAATTTGAAAAATTTGAATAAAATATAATTTATTTTTAAAAAATATAATATTATTCCGAATATTATTCAAAACAAACACACCTTTAAATTAGACAAATATTGCAAGCATAAGATAGATCCATTGATCGTTCTTCAAAAACCTTACTGACAAAGCAAGCCACGCGTTGACCGATGTAACTCTGACGCTATGCGGCTCTATCAAGATTGAAGGCATGCTCTTCGCGTGATCTTCCTCTTCTCTCTCTCTCTTTTAATAAAAAATATACTATTTTATCATTCATTCTTTCTTTTTAATTAAAAAATGCTTTTTTAATAAAAAGTGATAGTGAGACGGTTGAACGTCCCCTGTCTATCATTTCTCCTAAAGAATATGAACACATGACTTGTTGACCATAAACTGTGTCTCAAAACGTACCAAACACCGGCCTGCTGCCGTCCCACCCCACGCTTGAACGACAACGCAACGTCCCACATTTTTTTACCTACCCTTTATCCCATGATATATTTACTAAACGAGCCTTGCCCTCTCACTACGAGTTTAAAAATGTTAAACTTCCAACTATGCTTAATTTTGTTGAGGCGCGATTCACAGGGGACGGGAAACCGTCCCCCACCCGGCACTTTTCACTAAAAAATAATTTTTTTTTTTTATCAAAAAGTAAGTTCTGATGTCACATCAGAACTTACTTTTTGATAGAAAAATTATTTTTTAATAAAAAATGCCGGTTGGAGGACAAAAAACGTCCCCCATAAATCATTTTCCAATTTTGTTTCATTGCTTCTTTGCCTTCGAAATGATACCGGATATGTAAGGGTGTTTTTTTTTTGGTTTCTTATTATCAGTTTATTTGACTAGTTTTTCATTTTCTATTTTATTTTTTACAGTCCTATAAGGAATAGATTAATGTATTAAAGAAAGATGATCATAATCGAACATTAAACAAATTCTTTAAAACTATGAAAGTGGAGTCGTCTAGATCGACAAACTGATAGAATTAGGCTTCGGTGGTTACACACTATTTAAAGAGAAATAATAGAGGGGTCACTTGACCGTCCCCTCTCCCCATCTTTTCATTAAAAATATGAATTTTAATTAAAAAGTACAATCCGTTGTCACTTTCTTATTTTTTTTTTTTTTTTTTTGTTTTACTCTTTACTTTTTTGATTAAAATCCATTTTTCTAATGAAAAGATGGGGAGAGGGGATAGTCAAGTGTCCATTCTCTACTATTTCTCCTATTTAAAACAATAGCACGAAAGATTTGGTAATTTCATTCATTTTATGTAACTATACACATAGAAATTGTTATAATATTAATTAAATGATTAAATTAATTTTTTATTTGTGATTTAAGATATTATCAGAGCAATTGTCTTGAGTTAAAGCTTTTTTTTTTCTTCTTAATTTAGCTTTTAACTCAACATATAGGAGTACATGGAAATATTAATTAAATTTATTATAATTTTAAAATAGGGTACCTTTGAGGTGGCTCACAAGCATTCCCCCTCCCTAAGGGTGCTCCCAAACCCTTTATTTTTATTTTTATTTTTTATTTTTTAAAAAAAATAAAAATAAAATTGTAATAAAAAATAACATTTTAAGATGAAGTGGCGAAAAGACTGATGTGACACAAATGGAAGTTGGGAAAATGGATGAAAAAATTACAGAATGATTGATTTCAAATTTGTAACAAATTTAATGTGCAAAAATTCACTTTTAAACTGTGAGTGATTGATTTCAAATCGCGCGTTGACTTAGAGATTTATTAGACGTTTACCCTTTAAAATAATAAGGTTTTTTTAGTTGGTATTTTTTTTTTTGTTTGAAAAAGTGTTTTAATGTAACATAAAATTAAAAATTATTTTTGTGTATTTAAAAATATTTTAACAAAGTGAGCATCTGTAATTATTTAATTAATATTTTAATAAAATAAAAAGAAATATATAACTATGAAATTGAGAAAGCCGAAGAAGAACGAAGCAACACAAAGCAAATGATTACGAATCCAGCGAGAAGAGAGTGCAGGGCGAGGAAGGAATAGAGCGTTTGGTGGAGGGGCAAAAGAGGAATACGAGGGAACGTAGAGTACTACGTGTCTGTTGGGACTCGGGAGTGTTTTTTTGTAAAAGACAGAGAGTGAGGGAGAGAGAGAGTGTTTTTTTGCCGGGTCGCGTCTCCATCAGACTCGTCTCCTTTTGCCGTGAAACGCGGACTACAGTCCCCTCCACCGTCCACGTGTCACTCACACCTCGATCCCCAGATTATCCACAGGAACCAGACCCGCCTGCGGTCCTCTGCGTGCGGGACAAGGCTGAAAACCCCGTGTCACGTGAAGTTGCTTCATTTGGTTCAGATTCGCCATATCTTTGACTTTTATAAATTTTTTTTTACAACTTTTTACGCATATATATGATTAAAGTGAAGGTTGTAAGCATTTAACGCCCTAAGATAAGTATGTGTCAAAAGTTGTAGATAAATTGTATGGTTAACATTTTTCTATAAATGATTTGAAAGGGGACCTTTTGTGGTATTTGAGTCAAGTCTTTGGTTATTGTGGGTATTAAAATCATGATGATTCAAATCTAGCAACATCAATAGGGTTTGCGCGTGATATCAATACCCATAGGCTAGTGGCAGGTAAAACAACGTTAATGCATTGGAAATTTGTTCTTCTTTTATTGGTCCGTTTGAGTATGCAATTTTAAAAGTACGATTTAAAATTTTAATTTTTAAAAATGTAGTTGTGCGTTTGATAAAATTGTAATTTAACTTTTAAAATCAATTTTAACCTTTAAAATTGTGCTTTTTCAAAAAAATATTATCTTACCTGCAATTTGAAAACATAAATTTTTTATGTTTTCAAATTTTAATTTTGTAAAAATACCATTCCAAATGATCAATTTTTTACAATTTAGTTTAAAATCACATTTTTTGTTTAACAAAGCTCAATATCAAACGCACTTTACATGTACCACTAATGAAGCATTTTCTCATTGAAAAAAAGAAAAAAGTGAACATGGCATGCAACAATACAACCATACAATAAAGTAATTGGAAAATAGTTTTCGTCCACCGTCTTAAAATGTATCAAATTGCAATTGCTGCCCAATATATTCAATATACATTGCCTCATAAATGTGCAATAAAAGAATAAAGTTTTATATGTTTTGAGAGAATATAAGTTTTATAACATTAAAAGAGCACGGAAAATCTACTAAATAAATAAAAAAAAAGGGCCCAAAGCATTTGTCAATATGCATATGAGAATCCTATGTTTTTAAGATGATATGTCAATTTAAGGGACAAAGATCCTTCCAAGTTCAAATGAATTAGAAGGAATCTAGTTAGTTTTTATGGATAAGAATCCTTTCACATTTTTATGGACAATTTTACCTCTCAAATAACACTAATTGGATACCTTAAATTCATTTGAACTGTAGATGATCCAAATGCCAATTTAAGAGACTAAACCAAACAAATATCTTCTCATAAGAGAAAAATTGTTGTCCATAATAAAACTATTACATTGAGAAAGGCATCCTTGCTTCCTGTTTGAGAAAAGTACTTGCACAAAATATTCAATGGTGCTGAGAAATCCCTCAAGATAAAAGGCAATAATGATGCAATTTCCATGGCGTGCTTGACTGATTAAAAAGTGGAGTCAATGGCCAGTCCGAGCATCAAATACTATTCCCTCAATTTCAGACTACTAGAATAAAGATTGATTTAAGAGTTGGGATAACTTTATAAAAGGATTTCAAATTATATGTCGTTTTGATATAAGAGTACTGAACTAGCAAACGTTTTAAATTGAGATATTCACGTTTTCAAACGTCTCACTTATGGGTACTCCGTTAGGATTTGACAGCAAATCTTAACGGAGTACTTAAAATACCCATATTTTTTAGGAAAAAGAAAAAGAAAAAAAAATACTAGGAATTAGGTGTTGATAAGAATTTAACGGAATTCGCAAAAATACCCATATCTCAATCTTTGAAAAATTTTATAATTTTTTTTTAAAAAAAATATAGTGGTATTTTAAAAATTTTGGCAAGATTTAACAGAAAATCCTAATAGAATACCCTTAAATGAGATGTTTGGAAACATAAATACCTCAATTTAAGACGTTTGTTAGTTCAATACCCTTATCTTAAAACGGTGTATACTTCGATATGTTTTGTAAAATTATTTCTTGTAATTACATGTTTCGTAGTGTTTCCAGAAAGCATGAGGTGGAGTGGCATTGCGGTAATATAAAGTTAAATACAAAATTACAATAATGCCACTCCAAGTCATGCCTTCTGGATATATTCCGTTGTTCCCTATAGCATTACTCTCTAGTCGCTGCATCTACGAGATGATTATGTGATAAAAAAAAAAAAAAAAAAATTGCTAATTTTATCGTTATTCTGATTGATTTGACAGAAATATAAACAAAGACTTTTGGAGTGAAGTAAAGTCTTATCCACAAATTTATCGAATCGCTTTCTATGCCCCCCAACTCACCGACAGAGTCAAGCATCCCATGTCCAGAGAGAGATCCTGGTGTCCTAATATGATCAAATTAATCGTCTGTTTTTGAACAGTCTACGTTGGACACCAGCTATAAACCAATATATGTGGATATCAATTTTGAGCCCCATATTGGATGCATCGAATTGGCAGGAAAATGGCAATGCATTACAGTCCAATATTGGCCGCCTTCAATTCTTCGTGACACGTTTATAATTTTTATATAAGATCAATTATTAGATATGTATGACCAATAATTAATTTTTGAAAAAAAAATATTAGAGTTGTATAAGAGTTGTTCAACAATTATTTATGTTGGACAACAATATATTGTAAGAGATATGATATAAATGTTTGGAGAAAATTTGTACAGCTTAGTTGTAAGATATTTTGTTTTAACTAAAATGTTTATATATAAATATATAGTCAAAATATTTATTATTTTTTTGTTAAATATTTAAAAAAATATATTTATACATAGTTAAGTAAATTTTTTTTTCTTACGTAAAAATTAGTTTGGCCCTATTAAAATTAAACTTGACCCCTTATTAATGTTTTGATGCATTCTAATAATAAATCCTAGTTCCGTCCATGCTCGAACAATATTTTTTTCAAAGAAAACTACTAGCTTTTCCACGTTTTAGGATATAGAACAATGCTTATTTTTTTCTTCGATTCTCCGAGTCCTTCCATGCCTAGTGATGTCATAGTGTGTTCGTATATATGACTAGCTACATGAATGCAGCCTCACAAGGGACATGGACAAATTGAAGACCATTCAAAGGTAGGGAGAAAGTTCCACAAGATAACAAACAGTTATACGTGCACTAGCAGCAGATTTTTTAAATTTTTTTTTTTTCTCTAAATGCAAAGAAAAAAATCTTAAAAAAATACATTGAAACAAATTCTCTTGTTACCTCCATAAATTAAGGGAATCAAAAGTTGTACCCTAAATTTAAGAAAGTAAAAGTGGTTCCCTTAACATTATTTTAATATATAAAGAAATTTTTATTTTTTCTCTAACATTTATTTAAAACAATATTTAAATGGTTTATCTTTCCTCTTTCTTTCTCCTACCATTTAATTTAAAAAATATTTAAATAGTATAGAGAAATTATAAGGGAAGTTATTGTGGAGTTTAATTAAATAGGGAAGTAAAAAGTAGTTTGATTCTCTACATTTAAGAAGACTCTAATGGAAGCTGCTGCTAGCCTACTAAATAAATTTATCAAAGGTTTGAAAAAAATAAATTATAAGTTGCATTTTTATATTTTGAACGACAAGAAATTTTTTTCTTCGAATTATTTATTTATTTTCGTTAGTTATATTTATTAATACTTTTAATTAATTTTTGGTAAGCTCTATATTTTTATTTTACGCCCTGTGAATTAAAATCCTAGATCCGCCACGATAGCTACATGAATGGCCTTGTAAGGGAGATGGACAAATTAAAGACAATTCAAAGGTGGGGACTCCAGAAGCCTCTATCTCCCTCTATAAAAGGGCAGCTTGCTTGATATTGGTAAAAGCATACTTCTTAGCTTATTTTCTTCTATGTTTGTTCAAATGGCTAAATCCAATTATGCTGGCAAAAGCTCTCCTTCGATGATTTCCATAATGCTATTGCTTGGGCTGCTAATGGCCACCCTAGGCCAAACAGGTCTCTCTCTCTCTCTCTTAAACCTTGTTATAGTCATAAACAAATCGTTTACGGGAATAAATCCTCTTTCAATTTTCGAGGTTTATATTAGATTTCAAATATCTAAAAGTATATATGTTGCCACGTCATTTAACATTTTTAAATGGCATGACAATATGTATACCGTTAACTAGATGCAACATAACAAAATCTTGACCGTAAAATGAATCATTTTCATTTTTTATTCCAAGTTCAGGAGGTCGTGAACTTATCACATGCCATGATCAGCCTCTCACAGCCACAAATAATTGAGTTTAGGATATTAGTTCAGCTGAGTTAAAGGACAAAATATGCAACTTTTCCATGATAACTACTTTTGATAGAGAAAATTAAATGTTGACTTATTGTTCAATCTAATATTGCAGGTGCCCAAATTGGTGTTTGTTATGGAAGAGTCGGGAACAACCTACCAAAGCCATCTGAGGTTGTCGCACTCTATAAGCAAAACAACATCCAAAGAATGAGAATCTATTTTGCCGACCAAGAAACTCTCCAAGCCCTTCGAGGCTCCAATATTGAGCTCATTCTTGGCCTTCCAAATGATAACCTTCAAAACATTGCCTCGAGCCAAGCCAATGCAAATTCTTGGGTCCAAAACAATGTGAAAAACTTTGGTAATGTCAAGTTCAAATACATTGCTGTCGGAAACGAAGTGAAGCCTTCAGATGGATTTGCAAAATTCCTTGTCCCCGCCATGCAAAACATTCAAAACGCAATTTCTGCGGTTGGCTTTGCTAACCAAATCAAAGTTTCCACCGCCATTGACACCGGAGTCCTTGGAGAATCCTTCCCTCCGTCAAAAGGTTCGTTCAAGTCCGATCACCGGCCGCACCTCGATCCAATCATCCGCTTCTTAGTGAACAACCGATCTCCGTTACTCGTTAACTTGTACCCCTACTTTGGTTACATTGGCAACACCAGAGGCATCCGTCTTGACTATGCTCTTTTCACAGCTCGTTCAACTGTAGTGACTGATGGCTCGCTCAATTACCATAATCTTTTCGACGCCATTTTGGATGCTGTTTACGCAGCGCTAGACAAAACTGGCGGGGGGTCTTTGGAGATCGTTATATCGGAATCCGGTTGGCCTTCAGGTGGTGGGACAGGGACATCTCTTGACAATGAAAGAACTTATATTACGAATTTGGTTCAACACGTGAAGGGAGGGACTCCAAAGAAGCCTGGAAAGCCTATAGAAACTTACGTGTTTGCCTTGTTTGATGAAAACCAGAAAAATCCAGAATATGAGAAAAAATTTGGGCTCTTTCTTCCAAATAAACAGCCCAAGTTCCGAGTGAATTTCAGCTAAGAATATCACTTCTACTGCATCCTAGAATAAGTGCAGTTTAGTGCACAATAAGACAACAAATAAAGAGTTACTTGTAATCCCGTAGACTCAAAACTATGGTTATTTCAATAAAGATCAAATGTTCTATGGCAAATACTTTTTACTTTCTGGGGAAGTAGTTAATTACATTCAGACTTGATCATGCCACTTTAATTGCCTTTCCTGTGTAACAGTTTGATTTTCCCTTTAATTTGCTACTGATTGGTTAAGCAGCCGAAGTCATGCAATGTCGATCATGATCTAATATTATTATCACAAGAATTAACTAGCTAGTGCAAATTCTGTTTCTTTCGTCTAACAACATGCGTGCTATCACGCCATTTAAAGTTTTAAATGACATGATAATTACATACATTGTTAAATGTGTAAAATTTAATCCGAACCATAAAATAAATCATCACTATTTCACTGATCTCGCTCGAGTCTCCATCATTACTCTATCACTGTTCCATACTATAATTGAATTTTAATTTCCTTTTTTCTGAACGGTTTTGTGTACATTAAATTGTCTCAAGCAAATATCTTTAATTCCATTTAGTATTTCATAAACCATACTAAAAGCACCATTTGTTCGTCCAATATTGCAACTGCACGCTTGGAAAAGGAAAATGCTAGAGATACTATCATGGTATAATTTTTGTAAACTATGTCGGTACAATTTTATATATTAAAAAAAATGAAGAAAATTTGTAGAGGAACTGTGAGAGAAGGAGTCTCTTTGTCCGAGCAACTTGCTTCGACGGCTTACCCTTTGCTCGGGTAGAAGGCCCTTCCACGGCCCCTACCCAATAACAGGGACAATGATAATAACAAAGATCTTCAGCTTGTAGGAGATTTCGGTCCAAAATTCTATATAATCTTCTTTTGTAGTTCCTTTTTTTTTTTTTTTTTTTTTTGGTTACAGTAATCTTCTTTAATTTATAGTTGAACATCAAAGGATGTGCAAAAGAATTCACATAAAAAAGAAAATGAAAAAAAAGATGACTGAATTTTCTAGCAAGCTGGATCTTATGTGACTAATAAGTCAATAACTAAACCATCAAATTTTCACATCGCTTTCTATTCCCCGAGTGATAGCGTAATTGGCATCAGTGACTAAGGAGGAGGCCGACCAACCAATTACATGTCAATTTTGGACACACACACACACACACACACATATATATATATATATAGCACATCATGCATGTCAAGTATTAGTAACCTCCAAATGCTGTACAAAACCATCTTTGGAAGCATAGAATTTGCACATGTTCGGGCGGCTCAAAGGATAAGCCAGCTAATTCCCCTCCCCCACCAAAAAAAAAAAGAAAGATAAAAAATATAAAACAAGAGAAGATAAATTAATGGATATGTGAAAGAAATGAGAGTAGGTAACACGTTTAATTGAAGAGTAATGCTATTTTTTATACTTATTTTCAGATTGGCTCTTCATTCATGTTTTGCCTGAGGGTGCCGGCAATTTATGTTTGTGTATCGAGTTCGGGTCATGTCGAGGCATGTGTATAATATTATATAGGTCAATTCTAAATCGACCTATTTAATTAAATGTGTCAGACTCTTCAACTCGAACTCTTTAATGAGATAAGTTATATTAATGGCTATGTGAAAGAAATGAGAGAAGGTAACACGTTTAATTGAAGAGCTAGTAATGCTATTTTTTACACTTATTTTACAGATTGGCTATTCATTCATGTTTTGATTGAGGGTGCCGGCCAATTTATATTTGTGTGTCACGTTCGAGTCATGTCGAGGCACGGGTCAAACCCTTCAACTCTAATTCTTTAATTTTGTATTGAGTTTGTGAGTCATGTCAAAAATTGTATGACATTATGTCATGTGTCAAGTTTAAGTTATGTCGAAAGATAGGTATAAGACTATATATGTCAATTCTAACATGACCAATTTAATTAAATGGGTCAGGCTCCTTAACCCTAATCTTTTAATTTTGTGTTAATTAAACTTATATAAAAAATTACCAACCCTAATCTTAACCCAAAATCCTAGTTCCATTAATTACCGAAGGTCGCCAACCACATAATAGTAGCATGCTCAATATATCTTTTGTTAAAAAATTTATTTTTATACATGCTAGCTTTACCACGTAGAGAGGCAAGGAAAAAGTGCTTCCTAACCTAGCTAGCAACGTAAGTGGTCGATGTATGGCTAGCTACCTTAAGAGCATTCTTAATAGTCTCATCAAACTAACTTTTTAGTTATTTTGGTGAGCTAATTTGATGAAAACACTAAAAAACCACTCCCAGCAGTCTCACTATTTTAACCAAAAAGTTTTGATGAGTGAAATTACTCACCAATTCTGATGAGTAATATTCACTCACCAACTCACTCACTAATTTTGTTTCACCTTTCTCTCTCACATGATCAACACACTTTTTTTCCTTTTTTTCTCTCATTTTCTTCTCTCATCTCTCATCTCTCTCACACGATAATGTCCTTATTTCATGGACACGAATGATTATCTGTAAAAATATTAAAAATATTAAATAGATAAAGAATAAAGAAATATAAAAAAAATTATTTAAATGGAATAGTGATAGTGAATAGTTAAAATGGTGAGACTGCTAAGAGAATTTTAAAAAAGTGGCTCACCAGAATAGAGAAAAGTGATTTTTAACTATTTTAGTAAGTAAAATTTGATGAGACTACTAAGAATGCTCTAATACAGTGAAAATTGAAAAAAGTTGTCCATTTTTCTATGGACTTGCACATGAGCACAGAGAACATTAATTATCTCGTAGAGAAGCAAGTAATAAGATTATATTTGACAATAAAATTAAAATTATTATTATTTGGATGACAAACAAATAAAGAAGAAAAGAAGAAATCAATCAATTAATCACGCACACATAGAATAAAATATCTCACATTGAATAAAATATCTACGTGGTGAGTAATGTTATATATCATATTTTTTATTTTATAATTATCTTATAATATTGACGTGTGCATGACAATTCCAATTAATATTTGATTTTTTTTTGTTTAACGATGACTTATCCGAGGTTTGATTAAGACTGCAACAACGTTTGTCTAGCGTTCCTCTTATATATATATATATATATATATATATATATATATATATATATATATATATATATATATATATATATGTATCATTTCTCCAAATTAAATAGTAGAGATTTCACTATATCAACATTTATCACTTTTATTATTTACCATATTTATCAAGAGAATTGATTATAAATACAATAAATTAATAATGATATGACAAAATCTTCACGGCCGTTTAATTTTAAAATAATGGTTAAGATTTCAAGAAATCTAGCTACTCATAGAATATTACAGGAATTCTAATAAATGGCCATCTTTATCTAGTTAAGGACAAATATTGATTTGTTACAATGGGCAATACGGGTTAACAATGGGGCTTTAGCATAATATAGAATTCCATGATTAATTTGGGCCAGATCTATCCTAGCTTGGTCATCATGTTATAGTCAATTTTTTATATAACAAGAAAAATGTATTTTAATATGGTTAATTTAAACTTTTTCCCCTGCACTGTTAGCCTTATATGATCACTTATGTTATAACCTATACTCTGTTTGTTTGGGCGTCAAATATATTTTGAAAAATATTTTCTGTATTTTTTGGTGTTTGGTGCAACAAAAAATGATAGTTAATAGAAATCGTTTTCAATTTGATCGTAAAAGCCTCTTTAATTTTTGGAAAACAATTTACGGTTGTAAAAATTGTAAATCGTTTTCTGAATTTAAACTCTTCATTTTTGTACGCACGTTTGTAGAAATCTGCCATTGCCGAGCATTGGAATTTGTTAGTAGCCCGAATCTACCGCCAAAAGTCCCCAAATTTTAGTATCTGATTATGGGATTCGGCGGCACTGGTTGGATTCTGGGGACCACCGGTGGAATCTGTCAATCACCACTAGAATCCGGCAACCCAAATTCTAGCAATACAGGCCGGAATCCAACTGGTGCTGGAATTTGGCAATTTGTGCCGAAATTCGACGACATCTGCCCATCGTTGCCAGATTCTGGTGGACCAAATTTTGCCTAAATTGGCCGGAATCTGGCCATTGCCACCGGATTCCGGCCTCCATCACCGGAATCTGGCAACAGTAGTTGGAATCCGGTGAAGGTGGCCAGAATCTTGCCAGCCACTGACAGAATCTCGTAATCGATGGTTTTTCGCCGTTATTGATTTTTTCGTATAAGCCAAACGTCAGAAAATATTTTTAGGGAAATAATTTTTTCTAAAAACTGATTTCGTTGAAAAGAGTTCACGATGAAAAACATTTTACGTCGAAACAAACAGATCATTATTGTAACTCGGAT
The DNA here is from genome assembly GCA_028654335.1 of Alnus rubra. Lineage (NCBI taxonomy): Eukaryota > Viridiplantae > Streptophyta > Magnoliopsida > Fagales > Betulaceae > Alnus > Alnus rubra. The sequence goes on from JAJPGS010000518.1 coordinate 394,096, forward strand.
TCCATTTTAAAGTTTTAGTGTCCGTTAATTTGTTCATTAAGAGTCATTAACAATGTGTTTGGATTTTGTATATAAAAAGTAGGATTTTAAACAAAATCGCAGAATATGAATTTTTTGAGATTGCATTTTTAAAAAATTGCAATTTGAAAACGTAAAAAATATGTATTTTCAAATCGTAAGCAATGATGTGTTTTTTTGAAAATACGAAATTTTAAAGGCTAAAATACGATTTTAAAGGCCAAATTGCGATTTCGCCAAATGTTTAACTAAATTTTTTAAAATCACGTTTTTAAATCACATATTTTAAAATCTTTATCTTAAATCACACTTTTTTAAAATTCCATACCCTAACACTGGAGTCCTTGGAGAGTCCTTCCCCACATTAAGAGGCTGATCATTAATTACCGACTACTTCTTGATCCTATCATCCGCTTCTTAATAAGTGTTGCTTTGGTGCATATTAATTAATTATTACAAAGAGAATTACTTGTAGTTCCTAGACTTAAAAGTATGGTTAATTATCTCATTATATATATATATCTCATGCGCGCGCGCGTTCTATTGCAAGTATTTTCATTTAAACTAAAAATTGATAAATATTGAGGCTTGACCATGCCACTTTTGAAAACTCTGTTACAATAGGAAAGCCGTATATCTTGAAATTAAATTATCAAGTTGATGATATATAGAATATATGGACATTGCAGCAGACACAGAATGCACTTGTTACATACCAACCGCTTAGGGAAAGGGCTAAGCAAGAACAACGGGTAGGAGAAATAGAAATTTTGGCTCTAATGGGGTTTAGAGTACGTTACTCATATGTTATAAGAGATGCTTACTTTTTTATATATATATATTTAGGTTTTAGTGTGTTGACAATTTCTTCGGTCAAAACATGGTTTTTGGATTGTAATATTTAGGTTTGATGAGTTAAGAATTAAGTTGGTGTAAAATTATTAAAGCTGATTCACAACATGAAAAATTCTAATTTATGAATGTTGTCCATCAAAGACTAGTGCTCCGTTTGTTTCGACGTAAAATGATTTCTGTCGTAAAATATTTTTGATGAAATCATTTTAAGAAAAAATGATTTTCTCGAAAATATTTTTCGACGATTGGCTCGCACAAAAAAATTACAAAATGCAAAAATCAGAGTTTGGAAATCCGGCAAGCAAGTTTGGCCGGATCCCGGCCGTTTTGGCTAGATCTGGCCGGATCAGTGTCCGGATCCAGCTAGAGGCAGCCGGATTCCGGCTGGAATCTGGTCTGCCGGCATCCGATGACGGTGACCAGATGTCGTCGGACTCCGGCATCGGCTGGATTCCAACGACCGACAATTGCTGAATTCCGACAATCGGATATCAAACGTGCGTGCAATGACGAAGAGTTTCATTTCGGAAAACGATTTACGGTTTTTAAAAACCGTAAATCGTTTTCCAAAAATTAAAGAAGTTTTACGGTCAAACTGAAAATAATTTCTGTTGACCATTATTTTCGCCCCTATCAAACACCGTAAAATGTCGAAATTATGTTTCAGAAATCATTTTACGCCGAAACAAACGGAGCATAAGTCAGAAATAAAACGATCATAACTTATGACTATTCAAATTCAAATCTCCCCCCAGCCCACCCCCACCACCGGGATAGTAGAAGACAAGAATTAACGCCAACATGCGCACATGACTTCGTCAAAGGGCAAGCAATTATGAGAAGATAGCTGACTCAATTACCTTGAAAAAAAGAGAAATAATAATAATAATAAAAAAAAACAATTCTCACAAAGAAAAATGTAGTGCGAAGAAAGTGCGCCCCAAATAACAAGCAATCAGATGTGTTTTAAGTGCAGGTTGATTCCTGTGGTGCTTGACTTCCCCTCCGTAGAGTACTGCTTGACCAGTTCAATTGAGGCATCGTTGCCAAGCACTCAATTTCAATAGGGTTCTTCATTGGTGTGGTGACTTGGCTTCCTGCCGTATATAGACTACTTATTTAGGCATGAATTAATGCCAAAGTCAATTTTAATAGAGAGTGCTTGACATGTTTGCTGTCATTCAAACATCCCAATGCATGCACAGAGTGTTTGACGGGTTACAACTTAAAATTACGACTACAATTCTACAAGCATTTCCCAATCTATAAAAGGGCAGCCACTTAGTGTTGGAATAAGCATATATACTTGCCTTCCTTCCTTCCTAGCTTTCTTACGGTGTGTTTGGATTCATAATAGAATCCACATTCTATGCATTTCATCCAAATTTTGTCTCAACCTTTTGATGAGTGATTTGATAACCGGGACCCACGCATAGAACAAATTGTCTTAAAAAATGCATGGGTCTCACATTTAATTAATAAAATAATGACAAACTAAATAAGTAAATAAATAAATAATAATAAAAAAAGCAGAGGGGTTGGCAGCCACCCCTCAAAGGGGGTGACCAGGCAATGGGGTGCCACCCCCGACCACTGGGGGTGGCCACCCTCAAATCCTGGGGGTGGCCGGGGGTGGCCGTGCGCCACCCCCGACTACTTGGGGTGGCCGCGCGACAACCCCCGACCCTTGGGGTGCCGCGCGGCCTCCCCCGACCACTGGGGCTGGCCGCGCAGCCTCCCCTTGCTTCTTTTTATTTTTTTTTTTAATTTAAATTTTAATTATGTTTTTTAAAAAAAATATATATATATATATATATATATATATATATATATTTATTTTATTTTTTTTTAATTAAAGAATCAATATATAATAAATCATTATTATTTAAATCATTATTCCACACAACTTTTCACAATACCAATCATTATACAGAACTTTTCAAACTTCCAATCATTTCCTACCATTAAAAAATAATATTTTTCAATCTAAAAATTCAACACCTAGACACATTTTTTTTTGCCTTGAAATTCGCAATTAGAATAACGGTGCGTTTGGGATTGCATTTCATAGACAATAAGTGCGATTTTAAACCAAATCGCAGAACAGAGATTGTTTGGGAATTGCGTTTTTAAAAATTGTGATTTGAAAACGCAGAAAATCTGCTTTTTCTAATCGCAGGTAAGATAATGCTTTTTTGAAAACGTATAATTTTAAAAACTAATTTGCAATTTTAAATGCTAAATTGCGATTTTGCCAAACGCTTAACCGCGTTTTTAAAAATCATTTTTTTTTCTTCAAATCGCACATTTTAAAATCGTGATTTTAAATCGCACATTTTGAAATCTTAAATCCAAACGGACCCTAAGAATTCAATTCTAATTTCAAAAATTCAATACGTAAACATACCATTAATCTTTCTAAAGAGTAAAGACTTGAGAAACCATTTCTGTGTGCAGTATATCTCACTGGTAGAATATTGAGCAAAATTTAACATGTATAATTGTATCCGGATCATTGCAAGAGGCAAGATAATTATGTCTATGGTGTCATGCACATTGGTAGATCGTTTGGAATTGCGATTTTGTAAACAAAAAGTGCGATTTTAAACTAAATCTCAAAAAATTAATTGTTTGAGAATTGTTTTTTAAAAAATTGCTATTTGAAAACACAGAAAACTGTTTTTTCAAATCGCAGGTAATATGATATTTTTTTAAAAATGCAAAATTTTAAAAGCTAATATGTGATTTTAAAGGTCAAACTGCAATTTTGCCAAACGCTTAACTGTTTTTTAAAAATCATATTTTTAAATCGCACTTTTTAAAATCGTAAACTCAAACGGATTATAAACAGACAGACTACCGGCTTAGGTGTTGAGGTTAAGTTATGGTTTAAAAGATTTGAAGGAATACAAGCAGTTTTTAACTGTTTAGGCTCATTCTGTTATTGGTTCCAATTGGCAGATGCTACATTACTATATAATATATATCATGGTCATAAGCCTAGGTAAAGATGCTTAAGACTCTTAAGAGTAGTAATTCTGTAACTCTTTTCGCTTTCCTTGTTTTTTTTTTTTTTTTTTTTCAGAAAAAAAAATGTGAAAAAAAAAAAAAAAATTCACAAACCGCATGCGCATGGTCACACACATATTGGCAGAGACGAGGTGTTGGGGTTCATGGTCACACAAAATTGTATGGACTTTTTCGGCCCAATGGCCCATAATTAAGTGCTCCCTGAAAAAAAAAAAAAAATGAAAAAATAAAAAGAAAATTCTATATGATGGTTGGAGCCCTCAAAAAAAATTATATGGAATGGGCCTCTCACAGCATACTTCTTCGAATAAAGAAGTTTATAAATTTTCTAAGCCCAAACTTACAAGCTCTTTAGTTCACCGCCAAATATTTCAAAAATAATAATAATAATAATAGTAATAAAAATTCATATGATGGTCTAAACTCTACTCCCCCTAAAATAATTTAGGAAAAGTCTACGTACCCACACAGAAAGTGACATTGGATGATCAATATAAAGATTGATTTTGCATTTATTTAAAAAAAAATAGTTTTTTTTTTAATCCACCCCCTTGGTTTTTTTTTTTTTCTAAAAAAAAAAATAGTTTTTTTAATTAATTTTTTATTTTAGTTCTTAGGAGAATAAGGGTATAATTGGAAAAAGTGGCCTTTTTGGTACACCTTGATAATTTGATAGGTCACTTTAGGACACTTGAAAATTTATAGGGCTATTTTAAAATCGGTTGTTAGTTGATGGGGCTTTTCTTATATTTTTCCAAAAAAATATAAATTTTTTTTCAAAGATTTTGTCATGAGTATTTTTGTAAATTCTGTTAAATCCTAATGAATGCTTAAATCGTTGCAATTTTTTCTTCTTTTTTTTTTTCCCTAAAAAAATGATGACATTTGAGGAATTTTGATACCCCTTCGTTAGGATTTAACGATCGAAAAATTCTAACAGATGAGTGAAATTAAAAAAATAAAAATAAAAAATAAAAAATAAAAAATTGAAAGATAGAAAAACAGTAAATTGACATTTTTTTAAAACTTATGATTATAACTGCAAAAGTAATAAAAGATCAATGACAGTAAGATAAGTTTTTCCGATAGGAAATCTTTGCCTATGCGGGCCTTCAATACCTTGTCAATACGCTGTTCCTTTTTTTCCTCTTCTAGTTATATCTGTAGAGAATGAAAGAGGTGTGGCTCATGCAACATGCAGCAAATCTGCAAAATGCCTTGATTAACCCATTTGATAAAGGGCTTACTATACGGCAAATCATCTCAGAAACTTCAACGAATAATTAATCACTGCACAAAAGAACAAAGAAACAGCAAATCTGCAAAATGCCTTGAAATTTATTTAATGTTATTAGCGTATAAATGTTAAACGTATCTTATCCAAGATATGCACGTTATCCTCTCAGACTTGTTGACGATGATAGATCGATAGCGCCATGATAACTACTTAATTAGAAGCATCATAGTGGGCTGTGAAGGTGAGACACTTTTGGGAGTTGGGGATGAATAATGCAAGGACTTTGATATATATTGACTTAAATAATGAATAATGTACATACGCACTTCCATATGACTTTGGGTAGATCATAAATGGTTTTTTTTTTTTTTTTTAATTATTATGTTTTTACTTTTATTTTTATTCAAAATTGGAACAAGAGAAACAAGGAAAACAAAACGGAGACAATAGACAATAAAACTCAAACCGAAAAGGACAATATAAATAAGAACATGAACAGTAGGCTGTAGATTCAAAAAGGACGTTTCAGGGCCTCTCTAAGGGCCACCAGACAGTAAACAAAGACAAAAAAGCTCGGTTAGGAGCTCCAAGCAATAAAGGCAACAACCACAGTTAAGTGGTAATTGGTTCAAGGAAAGTATTACCAATAATTGAACATGAATCATCAACAAAGAATCCAAACAATACAAACAAAGCCGCAAAATACAAACAACGGAAAACTCTTATCCTCTATTCAAAGATGCACTATATTCAAATATAGAGAATGTGAGAGAGAATGAATTGTTGTGACATATAATTACCTGAACAAACCAACCAAGCCACTGAGGAGAGGTGCTGGAGAAGGAGGTACAGTCCAAATTATTACTTTATATTAAATCCACTTTTAAATTTTGCATCAAAATTAGGGTATTTGGGTGTTCGATTTTTTAAAACAGAATTTAATTCTTATTTGATACACGAATTTTGAAGTTTGACATTTTTAAAGAAATTGAATAAAATATAATTTGTTTGGAAAAAGTTGAATAAAATATGATTTGTTTTGAAAAAAAGAAAATTAGAAACATATTTGTTTTTGAAAATTATTTTACCAAACCCACCATTAAGAACACAGTGTTCAAAAAGTTGTAGACAGAGGTTGGCAAATATAATAACCCCGTCAAACTAGAAAAGATCTGTGGTAGTGTTTGACAAACCTTTTCAAGATTTTATATATATTTTTTAATTTTTTTAATTTTTTTGGTGGTATAGCATAAAAGTATAACAAGTATTAATTTTTTATTTTTTTTTGAGAAAAGTTGTTTGTTAATCAAAAGGATTTGCAAACCCGGCAGGCCTATTTGGTAAACATTTCCCCTCCCCGCAGGCGTGTTAAGTATGACTGGAAAATCCACACATGGCATGCAGGTGCTCATTTTTACTTGAAATGTAAAATTTATTTTAGGTAACAAAAATTAAAATAAAATTTAAAAACTAGCCCAAAAAAACTTAAAACTAAGAAAAAAAATAAAAATAAATATTAATCATCCTTAGGGCGGATCGGCCACCCTCTAATTGTCTAATCACATAGGATGGCTGAATGATGGGGTAGGTTAGGGTGCCTTGGGCGGTGCTTCGGTTACGCCCAAATCACATAGACCCAATTGTGTTTGGGAGTAGCTCGGCTACTCTGAATGGTGGATCGCCCACTCACCCTCGAAACACATGGGGTGGCTAACCACCATTTTTTTTTTTTTAATGATTCTATATCTATACTTATCACTTCAAAATTACCACTCAATTTGTATTGTTCCTTAAAATGTTAATTTTTACAATCTATTATGCTTAACCACAAAAGGGGTTGCAATGTCCTCTTCCACGATCCAAAATGACAAAAGTACTCTCCATAAAACTTCAGAAAAATGAAAAAGAAAAAAGAAAAAGAAAGAAGCAAACAATTCAGGAAAAAAAAAAAAAAAAAAAAAGCAAAAAAAAATAGGGGAAAAAATTTCTGAAAAGCCAAAAAAATATGAAGAAGCAAAAGCCAAAAAAAAACACCAGGACCCATGGTTGGCCATGGGTCATTTTCAAAACTTTTCGCTTTTTTCGGTTTTTTTTTCTTCTTCCTGTCCTTTTTTGTTTTGGTTTTATCTGATTGCTTTACCTTTTTTCCATTCTTTCTAGATTTTATTTTATTTTTTACTTTTTTTTGTTTTTGTTTTTGTTGTGATTTGGAGGCAAAAGGGGACATTGCAACCTATTAAGAGCATCTCCATCAGAGTGCTATTTTAACCAAAAAGTTAAATTCGACTGTTTTTTTTTTGTTTTTCTTTTTTTTTTCAGCAGAGTAGTTATTCTAACTTCATGAACGATGAATAGGCACTACTAGCAATTCACTTTTCTTCAGTTATTTATTTTTTTATTATATTTCCTCTCACACTCCCCCTCACTTCTCTCTCTCTCTCTCTCTCTCTCTCTCTCACTTCTTATCTCCATCCCTCTCTTTCATCTCCTCCTATCCCTCTCTTTCAATCCCACATCTCCCCCACTTCCCCACTTAGGGTTTGACGAAGAAGGAGAAGAATCGGAGAGAAGGAGATCTGAGAAAGGTGGGTCGACTGAGGAAAGGTGCTGACTTTCGTCGAGCAGAGGCGCCGATTTCCTTGCGGGTCGTCGTCCAGCGGTTGAAGAGTGATTTCCAACAACTTCCAGAGGCGATTTCCGGCGACTTCCAACGGTTGAAAGGGGTTTTTTTATGTGAATTTTTCCATAGCTAGGCAATTGGGTGTGTTCCCTGTGGTGGCGTTAATAATTTCGGTTGTGTGTGTGTGTTGGTTGTGTTGTGAACATCCGGCCGTGTGTGTGTGTGAATCTCTTGTTAGATTTTAGACAAACCTATGAGATTTGTTGGGTACGATTTTGTAATCCCTGTGTTACCTGTGTTCCTTGATTTATGGATTTGAGTTTGATTAGTTCTAGAAATAATTGGTGTTTGTTGTTGTTTTGGCCAGAAGTTGATTGGGTGTGGAATTCTGGTGAACCCACCGGCGAGGAGGAGTGATTGGAGAGAGAGAGAGAGAAGAGGGAGAGAAAGAAAATAAAACAATAAAAAAATATTATTTAAAAAAAATGAAGAGTGGAATAGAGATTATTGTTAGAGTATTTTTAAGAAAATTGGTAGTTAGAGTAGAGATTGATACTTTTTGAGTAGTTACTTTAACTCCAACTGCTAGAGCTGCTCTAAGATGGTACATTACAAAAATTGAAAGCTTGGGGAGAGGACATTGCAAATTTTAGTAATTTGGGGGTAAAATGTAGTTTTCCTTTCTTAATTTCTTTCTTTCTTTCTTCTCTTCTATTTTTTTTTTCTTTTAATTTAGATTCTCAACTTAAATTATTTTCATCATTTCATGTTAAAATTGAAACGTGCATGTCACATGTTTATTTTTTGGGGTAATTACATTTTTCTCCCCTAAACTACCAACTCGACCAAAATAGAGCATTCAACTACTAAAAACATCCATTTTCCCCCCTTCCGTCAGTTAAAGGGGTTAAAACAAACGGTCAACGGGTCACGTGACCGTCACATGCCGTTTTACCGTCATTTTCTTCCTCTTTTTCCCCATGAACTACCACCATCTTCCTCTTTTTCCCCCATTAACTACTACCATCTTCCAACATGCCCCCACGTAAAATGACACATAACCCGTTGACTATTTCTTTTAACCCCTCTAACTGACGGAATGGGGGAAAATAATTGTCTTTAGTAGTTGAATGCTCTATTTTGGTCGAGTTGGTAGTTCATGGGAGCATCGCGCATTTTTTGGTAGTTCATGGGGGGAAAAGGGAATTACCCCTTATTTTTTTGACTGATTTAACACACTTGGCTAATTAATGTTTTTTTTTTTTTTTTTTTGCCAACAATTGGTAGCTAATGAGAGTATGTGTCACGGTTACTACCTCGTGGTAGCAATTTGTAAATGAGTTGTAGTTGAGGGGAATGTGTAATTTACCCATAAACATTTTATATTCTTACTAACGGTTATATGGTGGAAAAAGTTGTCGAAGCTTAGATGCATTGCTAAACAATTCCTTAGCTTCAAAGTTGGAGATGGGAAGAAAATCTTTTTGTGGTATGATATATGGCATCCTGAGGGTTGTCTTTTTGATAAATTTGGTTTCAGAACCATTTATGATGCTGGGAGATCTATTGGTCCTAAAGTTTCATCAATCACTCGAGACAATAACTGGTATTGGCCTAGTGCCAGATCTGAAAACTTGGTACTTATCCTGAGTAGGCTACCAGAAATCAGTTTAGGAGGTGAGAATGTCCCTATTTGGAGGTCTTCTTCAGGAAAGTATTCCTGTTCTCAAACTTGGGAACATCTTAGACCGAAATTTTCTGTGGTGGAATGGCACAATTTGGTTTGGTTTTCTTTGGCCATTCCAAAGCATGCCTTCATCTTGTGGCTGGTGTTTAGGGATGCTCTTGTCACCAAGGAGAAACTTTGTAGTTGGGGCTTCACAGGTTCCTCCTTGTGCCTTTCCTGTTTTGCTTGCCAAGAGAGCCGTGATCATCTCTTTTTCTGCTGTAGTTTCAGTCGAAGGGTGTGGAGGAATATTATGGCTGACTGTTGTGTTTATAATCCCCCTATTGAATGGTCTTCTATTGGTAGCTGGAGTGCTGAGTGCTGGAAGGGCAGAAATCTTCAGGCTACTATTTGTAAACTCTGCTTTGGTGCCACAATTTACCATTTGTGGAGGCACCGAAATGATCTGTCACATGGCAATGTTCCCCGTTCTGAAGAGAAGCTGATTCAACAAATTAAGTGGGATGTTAGGTCGAGATTGGTTGCTAGATACTCGGCCAAGATTAGTGTGAAGAACCTTCTGCTGGTGCAGAAATGGAATCTGCAACAGATTTTGAGATAATCTGGCTGGTTCTTGTTTGGGGAGATTGACTCTGGTTTTTCTGAGTTGAGCCTTCCAGCTTGAGCCTTGTTGATTTGCAGTTTTCTCTCACTTCTGAGGTTGAAGTCTTCAGCTTTTGCTGTCGGGTGTTGGATTGGCTATTGCGATTTCTGGAAGCTGCGCGCTACTCTTATGGGCTGTTTGCAATTTCCGGTTTTGTTGGATTGTTTTTGTCCAATTGTATCTCTTTTGCGTTGTTTGTTTGAGGTTGGTGTCAGCTTGTGCTATTGGCGTTGTTTGTTTGGCTGATACCTTTCTTTGTTTGCTGCTGCTCTTGTTAGCAGCTGGTTTCCAGTTTTTCTGGATGGTTTGTAGTCTTTTATGTTTGGTTTTATACTTAATAACATATATTTCTATTAAATATATGTTATTATGATTATGATGTTCAATCCATCACAAGTTCACAATTTGAGACGGTTAAATATGTGACCATATCTTTGAGAAGGAGGAGGGAATTGAAAATACAGTGCTTGAGGTAATTGAAGATGAAGGGACAGACAACTTTGATCTAATTGGGGTTTAGGTAGGACATAAATTTTCTACAAACCGGTTTATAGGAAATTTTATACAACCCACATATAAGATTGACACGTTCTCACATACTTTTTTAATAGTATTAATAAAAAAACATGACATTCTCACATATTTAAAGGATACATGTAATTTTTATATGTAGATTGTATAAAATTTCATACAAATCGATTTGTAGGAAATTTTTGTTCATTTATGTATTATTTTTAAAGCCCTAGTGGGGACAAAAATTTCCTGTCAATTAGGTTCGAAGAATTTTTCTTCAATTCAGTTTTTAAAAGTGACATGTGTTCATAAGCATGTGAGAATCATGTCTTTTTTTTAGTAGCATGTGCTTCTTGCTAGAGTATATTTGGATTACCCTGAAGTTAGGGATTTGATGAAAATTGTATTGTTTGATAAATATTAGATTACCTTGAATTTAGGGATTTGATGATATTGAATCACCCTAAATTAAGAGATTTGATTATGATTATATTTCATCTATAAGCTCTAAAAATAGAGCATTTTGTATTGTAACCCTTTGGACTTTATATAGTGGACGTAGATCATAGACCAAACCACCGAACAACGTAAAATTCTTTGTGTTCGTTCTTACTTTATTATTCTGCTATTTGTCTTTATTTTTCTATTCGATTATGTTTTCTTTCACTTCTTACCTGCTATTTTAATAGAATTAATAAAAAAAAATAAAAAAATAAAAATGTGATTCTCGTATTTCAAATGACACAGGTAACTTGTAGATGTTGAGTTAGAGATATTCTTCAAACTGAGTTTATAAGAATATTTTGTAAGAATAGTTTTGCTCTGTTTTCAAGTTTCAGTTTATTGATTATAAACATGGCCATCGGGCTTTTCCCATGACGTTAGCTTGATATGATTTTGGATTGTATGGATTGGATTGTTCTTCTTATTTTTGGTGCATTTTCCATTTTAAATCAAATGTCATATTTCTTGTTGAAAGCAAAAAATACATTTATATCATGTACAAAAACTGTAAAATAAAGCACATAAGTGATAATGTAGGAGAAAATTTGAACACCTAAACAATCAATAAGAATCCCAAATTAAGTGTACCTCTCACCGTTTAACGTATATGCAGAAGCGATGCAGATTGAGAAACTGTAGAGGATGAAGTGAACACAGTGAAACTGGATTAACTGGTGCCTAAATATTGTCCTTCCTCATAATTAGTAGCAGCACTGAACACGAAAAATGACATTGCATATCTATTCACTGCTGGAGCAAGATGTTCTAGCCTCGGCATATTTGATGGGAGAACAAGCAATGGAGTCTCATTCCCTGGCAATCAAGATTTCAAATATATGAATACATGGGAACTAAACCTATGCATAAGAAGAAAAGTGATACTGCACCTCCATGAACCTGAAATTTCGACATTCATCATTTATGCAATGCAAACACCATGCCAATAAAGATTCACGCAAGAAATTATCATTTTCGTCATGTATGTATATATGGAAAAAGAGCTGCAACAGATTCTCCTGGTGAATCAAACCACTAAGATTTATGCATTGGAACATAACTTACACTAACAATCATAAACCAGGGACGACAAAATAAAATAAAATAAAATTAATAATTAGAAAGTTGGCTAACCACACACTTGTCCGTAGCTTTCTCGGAACATAGGCATGATCAACGCCATTGCAATCATCAAAAAACTGTACAAAGATTTTTTTTTGTTTTTTTTTTTAAAAAAAAAAGACTAAAAAGCGACAATCAGAGAGCATGAACAATAACTAAGAACTTCCACTCATCAAAACTGTCTACCTTTTTGGAAATCTTAGATCTCTTGCTAGAGCCATTACTCATAGACAGTGCTTGTACACGAAGCTCATCTTCTATGTCAGACACATCGCATTCAAGAAAGGTAAAAATATTAACACAACAGATGTCATACCCCAACATTATTGTATTCCCAGAGCTTATGAACTCCATAATCCACAGCCTGCACCCATTTCAACCAATACTATAAGAAACCTCTCAATTTTAACAGTAACATAGACACAGGGCACATTGATTACCCACAAAATTACGCAAGAAAATCATTTTAATCCATTTCTCTTAATGCTGCTATCTCGATCAACACAAACAACCAAAAACGATTAATGTATAATTCTCCAACCTCTATTTGGTTGTTCACAATATGTACGGTATCAAATATTGCAATTTTAAATGTGTAGAAAAATTACCATCAAACAAATCATTCAGCATTTTTTCTTTTGGTTACATAACTTACATTTATAATATTCCGCGGTCACACGGCAATCAAAAATAACATAGCCATATAATGGATCTGACCTCACTGCTAGACTTAAATTGATGCAAGTAAACAACACATTTTCTTTTTCTTTTTCTTTTTTATCCATTTGCAACGGAATATATAGATTTCCAATACCGAGATAAACAAATAAGTTGATTAGAAGAACAAAATAAGCCCAATAAAAAGTGCATTAAGCGGCCAAAAAAAAAAAACATTGAGGCCCAATACAGGGAAAATAAAAAAGATGGCTTAGAAGCATGTCTCTCCCAACATAAAAACATAAGAACAAAAGCAAGGATTATTATTCTGAAACCCAAAAGATAGAAGAAGAAATAATTGAAAATGGACCTTGTATGAAGAATTTTTTGAAGAACAGCTGCATCTCTTGACCGATTGGACAGATACAAACGAGGGCACTAATTTTTAACTCCTCTATGCTAGTATATCTGTCTCTTAATAGAGCGAATGGATGAAATTTTTGCGAGAAAATCCAACCGGCTCTCTGATAGGGTTGGTACTCTGCATCTCTGAAGCATCAATGCATTTCTAATAAGAAATCCCAAAAAAAAAAACCAGTAAAAGGTGATTATTATTTTTTTTTTTTTAAAAAAAAGTGATTGATGTGATATAAAGTAGATAGAATTTATATGAAAAAGTGAAAAAAAAAATTGTTTTATAATAAATTTTTTTTATTTAAATAATAAAAAAAATTATTGATGTGTTCAAAAAATAGAAATAAAAATAAAAATATTTTGAAATTAATTTTTTTTTAGAGGCGAAAATAAAAGGAGGAGAAGGGAAGGGTTACTAAACAGGGCAGGTAATCAGAATTTTTTTTTTTTTTCTTCTATTCGTCCTTGTTTCTGTCGAAGGAGGAGAAGAGAAGCCGATAGAAAAACCAAAAAGAAAGGAGAGTGAAATGTCTAAAAAACCAGGTAAATATCTGATTTGAATGAAAACTAATAAGGGCAAAAATGTAAACACGTGAGGGATAAAAAGACCAAAATATTCCTTAAAAAAACTAAGCTCTTTGCAAACTCAAATGGCAAATTGGTAATATTAATTAAGTAAAAGACCAAAATACCCAGCAAGTTTTTAGCCAATCGAAGGGTAGAGAAGGGCAACATAGTAATGTCAACAATCTAAGAAAATGCTGAAAGACAAGAATAATCCTGCCTGATTTACCTCTAAAGAAGAAAGAATAAGAGCAGAACCGTAAATTTGAATGAAGAAAGACATAAATAACCCTGTCTGGTTTAACTCTAATGAAAAAAGATGAAAGGCATAATGGTAAAACTGCATGTGTCTAAGAAAATGCACTGTGCAAGGGCGATTCGCTCTTTTTACAATACTCTAGGCAAAGATATATGTCACTTTTTTACTTTTTAGTGCGGTTAAAAGCTTCTGCTATTACATCGATGCATACTTTCTCAATTTTTTTTTTAACTATGATTATTGTTTTTGTAATATGCTTCATGAATGGTTTGGCCCTTTCCTAAAATCAAAAGCAACATCTGACATAGAAAGTTATATTGCATGTCTATTTACTAGGAGAATAGTCAATGAGGCTTTAAAATCGGAAACAATAATTTTTTGCCTTAGTGAAGGCTAAAGGTTGACATCGGGGTGAGCTCGCCAAAACTAAACAATCATCAAACACTCAATTTATTGCTCATCAAATGGAATTCAGACCAGAGAAAACTTATGTTTTTAATTATGAAATTTAAAGATTCGAACCTTATTTATCAGAAGAGAAATTATGACTAATCGAATTGTCGCAAATCATTACATATAACAAATCTCTATTGTCTCTATTTTTTTTAAATGATGTGACATTATATATACCGTACCATTAAATGCATCAATATTAAAAAACTCCAAAAACCAATAAGAGATTTTCTGCCTTGATGTCTCTCTGAACTACAGTTTGCTCCAACTCCTCATGTAAATATAAAACCCCTTACGCCAAACCTTTGACGATGCTGAACGTTTACTCCCAGATCAGGATTGCTTTAGGCTCATCAAAGAGGTACTTCTCCGAGCTTCCATTCTTCCAAGTCCGCTTCAGTTGGGGCCATGGGGCTTGCTCGATGGGAACAGTTCATGCTCAAACCCTCAAACAACGTTGTTTTTTTGTAGTTAACTAACTCTTCGTCCTTCTTATTTTTCTAAAACAAACACTATTTATTTTCTCCCGCGCGTCATGTTGTTTGAATAAAAATAAATCTTGACCTTTGAAATTTTAAACAGCAGATGTCTGATTATTTAGTTATTTACAGCATACAAGCCGGATCCAGATTCTTTACAATTTAATTGAAATTGTAAATTTTCAATTACGTGAATTTATGTCGGTTTTTTTGCATTGAATGGCTATTAAAAATTGGACACATTACCAAGGCCAGGCATTCAAAAAAAAAAAAAAAACATTTCAAAATATTTTTTCTTTCACTTTTGAAGATACGTTTTTTTTTTTTTTAAGTAAATCAAAATACAACTTTTTGCTCAAAACTTTTCTATGACATAAAGCGTAAGTAACCGATAAAAATATACTCAATTCTCATTAGTAAAATTTCACATTTTTAATAGGTAGCATTTTTCACATTATCCGATGCAAGAAAAAAAAAAAACATAAATTCACGTAATTTGAAAATTTACAATTTTTACAGGGGATCTTATCCAATCAACTTACCATTAGCTGACTGTTATATGTAGCATATGATATTGTTATGGTTATGATGTCCAATCCATCACAAAGTTCACAATTTGGGACTGTTATGTTGTGTATATATGTTTTGTACGAAATTTACATTTAAGGCAGAAAACACATTAACATGTAGATCATTTACACTCTAAAACATTTTGAGCATTGCTTAAACAAAAAAGTAAAATGAACAACAAAAAAGTGATAACATAAGAGATAAATTGAATACCTAATCAAACAATAAGAATCCCAAGTTTAGTATACCTCTAACAAATTTGGTACGTAAGCAAAAACGATGCAGATGGAGGAGCTGCATCGTATGAGGTAAACAATGAAAAATTGGTGTAACTATTGAAGAATCCATATTCAAGCAATTCCTCCCTCATAGTTATTAGAAACACTAAAAATAGAAAGTGACATTGCTTGTTTATTTACTGCTAGAGCAAAATGTGTTGGCCCCGGCAAATCACAATGCCACAAAAAAAACGAGATAAAAAATTTCTCTTAATTAAATAATTAAAGTAAACAAAAAAGTCTTCGGCCAATCATGATGTCACAAGTTTCTCTCGAATAGATTTTTCCACATTCTTATCCTATTTCAATTTAATTGACATTAATCTATTTGACTTGACTGTTTCAGCCTATGGCGTCTCCCTGTTCAGACCTGTACAGATCACTTAACTAACGAATGGCAATTTTTTTTAAGCAACTGCCTCTAATTAGAGACAAACAACAAGCTCGAAGTCTTCACAGTTTGAGGTAATTATTTCTTTCTTTTTATCTCTTTGTCGGTCATCATCAAATGTAATTCAATTATGAAATTTAGAGATTCGCACCTTATTTGCCAGAAGAAAAATGAGGACAAATTGAACTATCGCAAATCATTACACATAGCAAATCTCTCTTCTCTAGGCCACTTCAAATTGAAATAAAATCATTTTTTTAAATGACGTGACA
This sequence comes from Alnus rubra, assembly GCA_028654335.1. Lineage (NCBI taxonomy): Eukaryota > Viridiplantae > Streptophyta > Magnoliopsida > Fagales > Betulaceae > Alnus > Alnus rubra. The sequence continues at coordinate 410,659 of JAJPGS010000518.1, forward strand.
TTATGTATACTATTAAATGTATCAATTTTAAAAACGTGCCAACATTAACTTCAATTACAATATTAAATACAGCAATTTCAAATCTTAACTATAAAATTAATGTTCTTCATTTTATTTGAAACGAAGACTATCTTTCCCTTTCAAAGTGGAGCTAAAAACCAATTGAAAACAATTGGAGAAAAATAAATAAATAAATAAAAAGAAATAGGTCAGCAAATTGGCTTTTTTGGTCTCATGACCGACTCTTGGATTACTTATAGACTACCACATTTAAAAAGATTGAAGGTGAATTTTCATGCGCTTTTGCAAAGAGACACGTCACTCCAACCAATTGATCCCTTAATAAATATATGACAATTACTCAGATGGTAATAATCAATAATTTATGATTAAATACTTACCTTTTTGGGTTACAAAATCGACTTACCATTGGCTGGCTGTTAGAGCATCTCCAACAGAGTTGCTACTTTAACCAGAATTGTCAAATTTAACTATTTTTGCATTTTTTTCTCCCCAACAGAATAGGCTTTCTAACTTTTTTCCTAACCGTAAACAGTGAATAGCTAATAAGGTTGGTTATTCGAGGGCTGATTGGCAGGGGACGGGTTACCGTCCCCTTCCCCGCCTTGGGCCATCAAACCATACGGGGAGAAAACCCCTACAACAAACCATACGGGGAGGAAACCCCTACAACAAACCATACAGGGAGGCAACCCCTACAACAAACCCGATCATGTCCCTCGGTAACACAGGGGGTGACTCGGTTCAACTCAAACCAAATCAACTCAAAGTGTTGTCTCCCTCGGTTTGAAACACAACCGGCTCGGAACACACACCCCGATCATGTCCCTCGGTAACACGGGGGTGACTCGGTTCAACTCAAACCAGATCAACTCAAAGTGTTGTCTCCCTCGGTTTGAAACACAATCGGCTCGGAACACACACCCTGATCATGTCCTTGGGTAACACGGGGGTGACTCGGTTCAACTCAAACCAGATCAACTCAAAGTGTTGTCTCCCTCGGTTTGAAACACAACCGGCTCGGAACACACACCCTGATCATGTCCCTGGATAACACTGGGGAGACTTGGTTCAAATCAAACCATATCAACTCAAAGTGTTGTCTCCCTCGGTTTGAAACACAACCGGCTCGGAACACACACCCTGATCATGTCCCTCGGTAACACTAGGGAGACTCGGTTCAACTCAAAGTGTTGTCTCCCTCGGCTTGAAATACAACCGGTTTGGGAAGACAACTAAGTCACTCTGATTATCTCATTCGGTAATGATTCAAATACAACCGGTTTGAAAGACAACTCAGTCACATATACGAGCTACCTTACTCGGATTGTACGGTACCACAGTCAAATAATCAACACCCTCGGGAATAACTCAGACAACTCAGTCAAATCCCGGCCTTGCAATTTTTCTCGTTGTTTTCAACTAACCTTGAGCTCCCGATCCCAAGTCTCTCTCAATCAATCCAGAACACTCAGTTCTTGATCCCGAGCCTCAAAAGTTGAACCGACGTTGAATCGCATTAAATGCACCTTATTGCATAGGTTAGCCGATCCCAAAATCCGAGATTTTAAATGTGAGAGCAAATTTGAAATTTAGAATTTGAAAAAGTGCAGGCCTCCAGACCAACACTCTTCGGGTGAAGTAACGACTGAAAAATTGGAACCTTCCTGGTAGCATGCACCCGACTCAATTTTGGAATCTGTAGTAAGTTAAGGCCGCTTAATTGTTCCTAAATTCCCTTACGCACAAAATTTGCATAAGAGAATTGAAGGGTAACTGTTAGGGAAAATATCAGTTTATCAAAGCCCATCAAAATCATTTGGGCCCAACCGGTTCAACCGACCTGACCACCCGACTCAGGTGGTTGACCCGGATACCTCGTAACACCCGAGTCCTCGAACATCTCGGTATTACCCAAGATTTAAGGGACACGACGCACGATACATAACTAGATCGTGCGCCCGAACTGTCTTGACAAACATGTCACCCATAAATGATCGTGCGCCTGAGATAGGCGGTCATGGAACCCGAAATGTCCGTGCACCCGAGGCCACGTCTTCCTTAACTACCGATCCTCGTACAAATCGAAAACAATCCTAACAGCTTCTCAATCTCTATAAATATCAGAGTCTCTTTAGATATTAAGGTACATGTTATTCTATGCTTTTAAAAATTACTGCCCATATTTAAACTATCATCTGACTTTGGCATCGGAGGGGAATCGTCGGCACCCCCCCCAACACAGTGTTTATTATTTTGCAGATCATAAAGAACAAATCGAATCTTCAGGCAAATCATCATCCGACACGTCACCATGCTGGAAACTGTATCAACAATATATGAAAACTAGTTATGGGGTTAATAACCAATTTTTAATAACCGAGTGATTGACGGTTGGTAAAAATCACAACCGATAGAACAATTACAAGATCGGTTGCGATTACAATTATTGAAATGAGAATAATCAAATATTTCGATTGTGATTACGGTTATAACCAAATAATAACAACCGCTACCAGTTATACTCCCTTCGCCCGTACATCAAACATTTTATGTCAAACAAATAATAGAGTGTGTTTTGAACAAGTAGCTTAACTGTACGGATATTTAACATACGCTTGACATCATAGGAATCATTTTGGTATTGAGACCTAATCATTCATGCCTGACTAGGTATTTGGAGCTCGTTTTCTTGCCAATTTGTGTATAAGAGATGTTCAAATTTATCATTGAATATGTAGGACCACATGTAAGTTTTACAAATTTAATGATAAATTTACAAAAAAAAAAAAAAGTGCAAAAAATAATTCCAAACACATTTTATTAAATTGAAAGTTGAGGTTAGCTAGTAGATATGTTAGGGATACTTACATCTAGGTAAACTTCCCTAACATATCTACTAGCTAACCTCAACTTTCAATTTAATAAAATGTGTTTGGTATCATTTTTTGCACTTTTTTTTTTATTTTTTTTATAAATTTATCATTAAATTTGTAAAACTTACATGTGGTCCTAAATATTTAATGATAAATTTGAACATCTCTTGTACACAAATTGGCAAGAAAACGAGATCAAACATTTCTCTTAATTAAATAATTAAAGTAAACTAAAAAGTCTTCGGCTAATCACGAGACCAAAAATTTCTCTCGAATAAATTTTTCCACATTCAATTTAATTGGCATTAATCTATTTGATTAGCCCGGAAGGACCGCATCGGAGAACTTTCCATTTTTTTGACTTGACCCTCTCCGTCTCCCTGTTCAGACCTGTACATATCACCTAATCAATGAATGTCAATTTTTTTAAGCAACCGCCTCTAATCAGAGAGAAACAAGCTCAAAGTCTTTCACAGTTTAAGGTAATTATTTCTTTCTTTTTGTCACTTTGTCTGTCATCATCAAATAGAATTCAGATAAAGAAAACTTATACTTTTAATTATGAAATTTAGAGATTCAAAACTTATTTGTCAAAAGAGAAATCAGGACTAATAGAATTGTTGCAAATCATTACACATAGCAAATCTCTCTTCTTTAGGCCACTTCAAATTGAAATAGGTTCATATTCATTTTTTTTTAAATGATGTGACATTATGTATATTATCAAATGTATCAATTTTAAAGACTTGTCAATATTAACTTTATATACACTATTAAATACACCAACTTTAACATTTAACTATGAAATTAATACTAGACATTTTATTTGAAACGAAGACCATCATTCCCCAAGTGCTATAGATCTAGACCTTTGGCTTTTCTTGTCTCATGACCGACTCTAGGATTACTTATAGACTACCACATTTAAAAAGATTGAAGGTGAATTTTCATGCACATTTGCGAAAGTATTGACCCTAAACTGATCTTCTTCACAGTGAAAAATCCATCGATGTGTATGTCGGATTAAATCCGTGCATATACGAGTGACCCTTCACTATGTTAATAGGACAATAATATCGATTTGCATAATCACTGCATGGACATTTTGTCATATCACATACATCTACACATTTAACTGCCATTCTCATGAATTCTTCAACATCTTGTTGAAATTGCTTTGAACAACGGGTAGTATCCCGCATTCAACTCCTATCCATCTCAACGTTCCTATAAAGGTAACTTCGTACTTACATATGTAAACACATGCGTAGAGAGAGAGAGAGAGAGAGATTAAAAAAAATGAAAAAAAAAATGAGGTAGGATCAATTCCTGCGCTCAAGCGCAGAAGGGATATTTCATGTGCTCACAGGCTTTTTTTGGGTAAGCCTCACCCTTACAGAGTTAAAATTGTGGGGAAATCTAAACTTGAGTTTCCTCAGCATGCAATTATTGACAAAACTACCACAGATGCTTTTAATTACCAATTTATTAGACAAAGTACATATCTAGACTCAGGCTCGTAACACTCTGATCTTGATTGGCTTTACAGTTCTTTTTGAATGATTTTTAGATTCTCAATCTGCTGAGCTCTCCAAAAGCAATTGCGTAATATGGATGAATAACATCTAGTTGACTACAAGCTCACTCTTGATAAATAAATAGAGGAAAATCTTATGTATGCTAATCCTGGACCACATTCTTATGTTCTTGTACAAACACACCCACACTCACGAGGAGATTGCTTAATTAATTAATTAATTAATTAATGGAAAACCATGTGATGGCCAAGTTATCTTCTGGATAAGCATGATGGCACGTCCTTTAACCTTTTGTTTTTTGGAGTTGTCCCCCACGATATGCTTTCTTGCCTTCTTGTCCCCATGTTCACTAATTTGTTTCATTATCTTTTAATTAGGTAGAATTTTGAACTCTCATCTTACTTTCAACGGCCACAAAATTGTTGGGTCAAGTTGTTACAGAAATTTAAGAATTTTTATTCATTATTCGTAGTTTTCTAGACCTCTTGCTGGAGCTCCATTAAAAATTAACAAGTAGTTGGAGGAGCACATGTATTTCAAGAAGTACCAAAGAAATGGGGGAGCAAGTTCAGATTATTCAAATTTACCGTGTAGATTTTGGCTTAAACACCACGGACCACTCATGGTCAATCCACCGAAGCTGGGTCGCCGGGAATGATGTAGTGGATGAGAGAGAGAGCGTGAAAGAGAGACGTGATAGTAGAGAGAAAAGGGATAGTTGATCGAGTCGGAAAAAATGAGGAAGATAAGGATTTTGTGCAAAAAATAGTAGCGCCAAGAACACCCACCTAGTTTTTTTTTTTTTTTTTTTCAAAACAACGTAGTTTATATATGAGCGGTACTTTTTATAATTTTCAATTTTTGCAATTTAAAAATTGTTTAAACCTATTAAGTTTTTGTTAAAAAAAATAAAATATATATATATAATAGAATCCTATTAAAATTTTAGAAAAATAAAACCTATAAAAAAGTATTTATCATAAACAAAGTTCATACAATGAAATCACAAATTATGTCTACTATGTTACCTCCATGGACTTAAATTAGGAATTTGTGTGACTATTGCATGTCTATTCACTATTGGAGCAAGATATGCTGTACCAATATATTTGATAGGATATATTTGATAGGAAAATAGGCAATGAAGCTTTAAAATTGGGAACATTAATTTTTTGCCTAAGAATCATCAAGCCCTCTATTTGCTGCTCATCAAATGAAATTTGGACTAGAGAAAACTTAATGGCTTATTTGAGTATGCAATTTTTTTGAAAATATTGCGAATACGGAAAAAAATTGTTTTTTAAAATTATGTTTGAATAGTTTAAAAAACTTGTGACAAAATTAGAAAAAATAGAATAAAATCTTAGTAGAATTTGAATTCTAAAAAACTATATTTGTAAAATACTTGTCACCCAAACATGCCAATGTCTTTAATTATATACCATAATTTTGTTCCACAACAGATTTGGACCTTATATACCATAATTTTATTCCACAACTATCTCACAATGTTGACATGGAAGTTCCAACCAATTTTTGATTTTTTTTTTTTTTTTTTTAAGGACTAATCCAATGGTTGGTTGAAACTGTCACGTCAACATTATAGGATAATTGTTGAATAAAAATGCGATTTCTTGCATTACTCTTGTCACAAATCATTATAGATAGCAAGTCTCCCTTGCTAAGAGTATTAGTAACAGCTTCGCTTAGATTTTCATTAAATTTAGAGAACCAAACTACATTTTGCTTTCCTATTCAAATAAACTCTAGAATAGCTTCTCGTATCATTTCTCTATATTATTTAAATTAAATGCTACAAGAAAGCGAGAGAAAAGAGAAAGACTTTTATATTAAAATTATGTTAAGGGAAGCAAAAGTACTACCCTAAATTTAGGGTATCACATTTGGTTATCTTGTTTTAGGAAACACCAAAAGAGTCTGTTGCATGTAATTTTTTAAAGGTTTTTTCTACATTTACAGAAACTGTTACTAATGCTCTAAACCATTTTCAATTCGAATATGATTATCTTTATTTCATAATTAGAATTTAAAGCTATTGCATTTACCACCAACTATCTAATTTAATACTGTTGGAGAAAGCATATTCATTGACTTGACTCAGCGACTCTTGAGTAAGCAAGCTGGTCAAGGCCGGCAAAGTAAATTAAACTAATTATTTTCTTTTTAAAAAAATAGGTCTTCTGATTAATGTAGAAAGGAAGAAAAATAATAGAGGTCCTTACTCCTGTACGTAGTCTACACGGACAATTGTGAGACCCATAGACTTTGGTCTTTGTCGTCTCTCATGAGTCATGGCCGACATACTATAGACTCTAGGATTACTTTATAGACGACTACATTTAAGAAGATTAAAATGTCTTTGGGACCATTAATTTATTATTAAAATAAGAGAAAAATTATGTTTAGTCTCTAAATTTTTATTTTATTTTGCAAGGTGAAGCAATCAGTTCAGTTCCTCTTTAATTAATATTTGACGACTTACAAACTAAGTCTCCGTTTTTTCCAAACCAACAAGCACGTCAAGCTTTTCTCAAAAGCAGGTCATATTGAAATGTCCATGTAAATTGCCTAATCTTTTATTATTATTATTATTATTATTATTATTATTATTTTCTTTAATAAAGAAAGAAGGAAAACAAGAAACATCAAATTAAGCGGGTAAGCCCCGGCCGCTGAAAAAAAAATAAATCTAAAAGTAATTAAAAATTAAGTGCGAAATAATAAAATAGAGATAGAAAATTTTACGCGTTTTAGTTTATGATCTACGTCGATAGGATAAAGCCTAAAGTGTTATATTATACTCTTATTTACTTGATGAGTTTACAATAAAAAATGATCTATTTATAGAGCTTGTGAAATATAATCCAAATAAAATCACTTAACTTTTGATGATTCAATATCATCAAATTCCTAAATTCAAGGTAATATAATATTTATCAAAAGTAATTACAATTCTCATCAAATCCTTAACTTTAGCGTGGCCTCATTTGGTTCGCGGAATAGACCACTGGAATGGAATAACCATTCTTTTGTTTGGTAGGGGTCTATTCCTTGGAATAGGTATTCCCATTGGAATACATATTCCTTTACGAAGAGGAATACCTATTCCTCTAAAAAATGAGAGGAATATGTATTCCTTGGGGTAAATGCAATATTTTACAAAAAAAATAATAATAATAATATTTATTTTATATTTTATTATTTTAAAAAAAAAACTAAAAAACCAAAAAACGAAACCTTTCACTGGCCAATGGGTGGCCAGCCAGCCAGCCAGTATATGGAGTCGGGGGTGGTCGCACCACCCTCGGAACACCTCGCGGTGGACCCGGAGGCGTTCCGAGGGTGGTGCGACCACCCCAGGCGCTTTTGGGGGTGGCCGGACTGGCTTCGGGGGTGGCCACGGCCACCTGCAGAGTCCCAGCCACCTCGGACGAGTATTTTGGGGGTGGCCGAAGGGTGGCCGACCACCCCATGGGTTTTCTTCTTCTTCTTTTTTTTTCTTTTTTTTTTTAATAATTTGATTTTCTTTTTAATTTTTTTTTTTAAAAAAAAATATAGGGTTTTTTTAGTAATTTTGATTGAATTCCAATTAAAATATATGTGTTCTTACAAAACTAAAGATTATGAATAGTCATTCCATTCCACCACCTTTTATTCCTAGGAATAACTATTTATTTTCCTAGTGGAATAGCCATTCCGTAAACCAAATGAAGCCTAAATATACTCTAACATCCGCAACCATAAAACCCAAACCAAAAAAAAAAAAAAAAGCAATACAGATAGAAACATGATCAGTAGGTAAATTGTCAAGTCTATTCCCTTGCAGCGGGCCGTTTTTGGTTCACACAATCTTGGCGTTGCAATCTTAACCAACGATTCAATAATAAATTGGAAAGAATAATATTATTTAGTAGACTTTTATAAAATTTATATACAGCTAGAATAATATGGCATTGAGAACCAACTATTTTATTACCACAAGAAAAGCAACTAATATTGTATGGGTGCCAAAAGACGTCCAAGACATGGCATCACTCCATACGCCAGTCTCCACCATCCATTCAAATTTATGATGCTGGCGTGTACGATCTGTTAGAAATAAAGATGTGAAAAGTACAGAATTAATGAAATTAAGCAGAATAAAAAGTGTATGGGATGACTGCACTCTAGTAAATTAAAGCCATTATCTATATGTCTCTTAAACAAATATTCCTTTTTACTTATAAAATAAATTTTGTAAAAGAGAAAATAACAATTTTGTGCTCAAAATTTAATACTGTTCAAATATAGTTTACAAATTATAAATTCTGAACACTACTTTAAACAAACTATTGAGAGTAATTCGACCACTCTGATTTTTTATTTTGTTTCCTTTAAAAGAATGAGCACGTGATGGATCGGATCGACTTCCAAGATGACACGCATGTTGCCGAAGGTTGGGTGGAGGGGTTTTTTTTTTTGTTTAATTTTTAATTTTTAATTTTTTTAATATCATGGTACATGAACCAAGAACAAACAAAAGAACAGAGAAACACTAAAATCAAGCATAAACAGAGAAAGGATGTGGATCCTTTCAACTGACGATAGGAAGAAAGGAAGCACGGGAAGAACAATGAAAATGCAGTCACAAAAAGATTTTAATACGGCTTAATGTATGACATAATGGGTATGTTTGGCAATTATTTGTGCATAACAGAGTAGTGGGTTATTAATTTTGGAATTAGTAAAAAGTTCTTAAAAAAAAAAAAAAAATACAATTGTAACTTGTAAGGAAAAAAAGGATAAAAGTGTAAAATAAAATGCTAAAATATAGGAAAGCCGGAAGGATCTAGAATCAAAAGTCCACGTGACTTCTTCTTGTTCTTCATTTATTGGTTATGTTTACGAAACTGCCCCATATCCTTCTTCTTCTTCATTTACTGGTGTTCTTCTTCTTCTTCTTATTTTTTCTTCTTCTTCTCCTCCTCCATTAACCACTTCTAATCTCCCAGATCGATTCCGCCTCTCTGAGTCTGACTAAGATCGATCTCCCTCCAAAACCTGCAAACCCGTCAAACACGCACATGCAGAAATCGCCCCGCATCCCCCGCGAACCTGCGGCTTTAGTAAACATAGTTGCGGCTACGGGTGCGATGTTCGCAACCCGCAGGGATGCAGGGCGGGGGCAAAAAGGACGGAAATCCGCCCCGCCCCGCCACGTGCACACCCCTAATAGAGAGAGAGAGAGAGAGAGAGGGAATTAGACTTGGTGATTTCTGTTCCTGGACAGGCTGGACATTTCAATATGATTAATTATATGAACTAGTTTTGCGCAAGCAAAGCTTGGCGTGCTCGTTGGTTTGGAAAAAAAGGGACATTTGCTTGTGAGTTGTCAAATTAAAGAGGAACTGACACATGCAGATTAGTTGGTTACACCTATTCCTTTATCTTCCATTGAATTTGATCGTGGAAATTTATATCTACCACATCCCAACTTGTTTCTACATTTATAGCTATCACATCCAACTGATCAGAGGTATAGTTATGTTTACCTACCTACCTACGCAAATATTTTTTTTCTTTTAAGCAGTCAAAAATGTATTGTTGTTTTTACGTACACTACTCTCTTTCATATGGTAGGTAACATATATAAATATGTGACATAGGTGTATCGAAAGTAACAATTTAAGATTTTCTTTTTTCTTTTTTCTTTGGATAGCTTCAGATTTGGTTTAGGTGCCATAAAAAACATACAGCGTTTATGTTATAATTGTTTCAATAATCAAAATTTAATTTCAAGAGTTTCATGAGATCGAAAAGAAAACAAGTAAAATTAAATTTGGTCTCCAAGAGGTAGCTCAATTGGCTGGAGACCACTCCTCATCAAACGAATGTCACTAGTTCGAATTCTTTTTTCCCTCTTGTGTGGACATAAAAAATAAAAAAAATAAAAAAAAATATATTAAATTTGAACTTTAAAAATAATTACAGCATAATCTATTGTGTTCTTTTAGGGCATCGTAAGCCAAATCTGCTAATGTTTACCGTGTTAATTTGAAGATGTATAATGGTTGGCTTCTCTCTTATTAAGTACTTCCATTCTATTTTAGCTTTTCATGTTACATTGTGGCCTTGTTTGATATCTCCTTCCCCTTCCCTCTTCCTTGTGGCGCACTGATAGGACAGGCTTTTGACACGAGGTTGAATTTTTCTCGATAGGACAGTCATTTTTCCCATTTTATCCCTGTACACATCGTTTATATTGCACAATTTTTTTTCTGCCAAGGGTAAAATGGGTAAAAAAAAGCCTGTTTTTATCGGGCAAAGCATGCTCTTTTTTCTTTACCCATTCTACCCCTTATACGATTGTTTAAGCTGCTGATTTATTTTTTCATATCAAGGGTAAAATAGAAAAAGAAAAAGAAAAAGAAAAAAAAAGGCCGTCTTATCTTGGAAAATGACTTAGGGCATGTTTTACAAACTATTCCTAATTCTTCCTCTTTTTCTTTTCACTTCTCTCAAAAAAATCAAGTAAAAAGCATTCTAACTTTTTTACACTTTTTATATCACACCAATCATATTTTATTACTATTCAAACAAAAAACTCATTGCAAAATAAAATTTTTTCACTTTTTTATAAAACATTCTCAAATTTTATATCATATCAATCACTTTTTACTATACAACATACAAATATTCTACAACACAATTACTTACCAAACAGACTCTTAATTTTTTCAGCCTTCCTGCCAAAATTTGTCCATCAGTGCGCGTCAAAGAAGGTGGACGGGCACGTTCACGTTCAAACAGAGCCGATCGAGTCAAATCATGACCCAACCTTCCTTCCAAGTTCAAATCATGACCGAGTCCCGGAGAATTTCCTCACACGCACTCCCTCCCGACTGAATACATAATGTACGACTTGACTTGAGTCTCGTGACTCCCGTTTCAGCCTATCGGTCTCCCTATACATAATCTACGGCTTGATTCCCGTTAATGAGACTTTTGTCTTAGAAGACTTTCTTTTAGAGTACTTCCACTCTATATATTTTAGCTTTTTCCATTACAATCTGCAATTTCAAGCTCCAACCATGGCTTCTTACAACTTCAAAATCGAACATTTCATTTTTCTGAAGTCCCTAAGCCTCTTTTATCTCTTGATGATCACCAATTTCTTCTCAGTACAAAGCCCAGTTACCAGTGCTATATCCTTCAACTTCCCCAATTTCACTTCTAGTGACTCCCGTATAAAATATGACAGAGCTTTTGTTGAAGGCAAAGTCATCCAACTCACCAACAACCAGGTCATAACGGGGTCTTTTGGTCGAGCCACGTATGCCAGTCCCATGCACCTGTGGGACAAGGCATCTGGAAGCCTCACAGATTTCACTACCCATTTTTCCTTTATCATTGATTCGCGAGAGAATACTAATTATGGAGATGGGCTTGCGTTCTTCCTTGCACCTAACGCCACTGGTTCAACAGTAGTTCCTAATAATGCCACGAGTGGTAGCTCTCTAGGTCTCACTAACAACGACCAGCTACTAAACTCGACAGACAATCCTTTTGTCGCTGTGGAGTTTGACATCTATCCAAACATACCATGGGATCCGCCGATTTCGCTCGGGTGGCCCGGCGCACATCTAGGTATTGATATAAACTCCTTGAAATCTGTTGCTAATGTGTCATGGCAGGGGTGGTGGAGTAATACTTCTATTACTAAAGGGCTAATCAATGAAGCTTGGATTACTTATAATTCTACTTCTCATAATTTGAGTCTTCTTCTCACTGGTTTTATAAACAATTCTACGGTAGAGCAGTCTCTTTCTTATCAAGTTAATTTGAGAGATCACCTGCCTGAATGGGTAACTTTTGGATTCTCAGCCGCAACAGGAGCTTCTCCTGCAATGCATACCATCTGCACATGGTATTTTAATTCAACTTTGGAAGATACTAATGTAACCAAACCAATAGTGGCAACCAGTCCGAGCCCAAATCCGGATCCGGCCCCCAACCGAAAGAAAAACAACATATTTGGATTAGCCATTGGGTTGGGTGTTGGAGGGTCTTTTTTGTTTTTTGGGTTGGCTTTAATTCTATTTTACATGTGGAAGAGGAGTAGGAGTCACACCGAAGAGGATCTTGCCCTTGATAGCTACATGGACGATGAATTCCAAAGGGGAATAGGACCAAAGAGGTTTTCATTTCAAGAATTGGCTCATGCCACGAATAATTTTAGTGAGGAAGAGAAGCTAGGCCAGGGTGGATTTGGTGGGGTTTATAGAGGATTTTTAAGGGACTCAAACTCTTTCGTTGCTGTTAAGAGGGTGTCAAAAGGGTCTAAACAGGGAATAAAAGAGTATGCATCGGAAGTTAAAATCATTAGTCAATTGAGACATAGGAATTTGGTGCAACTCATTGGCTGGTGCCATGAAAGAGGAGAACTCTTACTTGTCTATGAGTTCATGCCCAATGGAAGTTTAGATTCATATCTTTTTACAAAAAAAAGCTTATTGATATGGGCAACGAGGTACAAAGTTGCTCAAGGATTAGCGTCAGCATTGCTTTACTTGCACGAGGAATGGGAACAATGCGTAGTACATAGGGATATAAAATCGAGCAACATTATGCTTGATTCAAACTTCAATGCTAAGCTTGGAGATTTTGGGCTAGCTAGGCTTGTGGACCATGTGAAAGGGTCACAAACCACTGGTTTGGCCGGCACCATGGGCTACATGGCTCCTGAATGTGTCACAACCGGTAATGCTAGCAAGGAGTCAGATGTCTATAGTTTTGGAATTGTTGCTTTGGAGATTGCTTGCGGAAGAAAACCAATCAACGCCAATGCCCCTCAAGATCAATTAGTCTTGGTGGAGTTGGTTCGGGAGCTGTATGGAATAGGAAAGGTACTTGAAGCAGCTGACCCAAGGCTGGGTGGAGATTTTGATGAGCAAGAAATGGAGCGCTTGATGATTGTTGGGCTTTGGTGTGCTCACCTTGATCGAAACCTTAGGCCTTCAATAAGGGAAATAATTCATGTTCTCAATTTTGAGACTCCATTGCCTATTCTCTCATCATATATGTCAGGGCCAACACATCTTGCTCCAGTAGTGAATAGACAAGCAATGCCACTTTCTATTTCTAGTGGTTCTAGTAACTATGAGGGAGGACGGAACCCATATTCAAGCAATAGTCACACCAATTCTTCATTGTCTACCTCATACGATGTAGCTCCTCCATCCGCATCACTTTCGCATACATGCTAAATTGGTAAGAGGTACACTTAACTTGGAATTCTTATTGTTTGATTAAGTGTTCAATTTTTCTCCTACATTATCACTTTTTTGTTTTTTATTTTTCATTTTTGTTTAAGCATTGCTCAAAATGTTTTAGAGTGTAAATCATATACATGTTAATGTGTTTTCTACCTTAAATATAAATTTCACAATATACATACATATATATATATATATATATATATATATATATATATATATATATATATATATATATATATATATAACATAACAGTCCTGTGAACTTTGTGATGGATTGAAAATTATTATTTAACCCTTAATGATATGATATTGATATTAGAAACTTAAAGATTAAATGGAAATAAGATAAAAATTTAGATCCTAAATGTAATGTTCAACAACCCCGAAGACCTTTTAATCTTCTTAAATGTAGTCGTCTATAAAATAATCCTAGAGTCTAAAGTCTATAGCACCCGTGTAGACTATGGAGTAAGCACCCCTATTATTTTTCTTTCTTTCTTTTATCTTTATTTCTACATTAATCAGAAGACCTATTTTTTTTTTTTAAAGAAAATAATTAGTTTAATTTACTGGCTGGCCTTGACCAGCTTGCTTACTCAAGAGTCAAGTCAATGAATATACTTCCTGCAACAGTATTAAATTAGTTTGGAGCTCCAATTTGAAGGGACAAAGATAGTATCAATTTTTATTTTTTATTTTATTAGGATTACTGTGTACATAAAATTAATATTAACATATATTTTAAAAAGAAATAAAAAATGATGTGGCATCACGTACGCCGTTAAATGTAATAAGAAATTTTGATCATGAAATAAAGAGGATCCTACTCTAATTTGAAGTGGCTTAGAGCACTAATAGTAGCTTTTTTAAATTTAGGAAAAACTCTTAAAAATTATGTGCAACAGACTCTCTTAGTGTTTCCTATTAACAAGGGAACCAAATGTGATACCCTAAATCTAGGGTAGCACTTTTGCTTCCGTTAACATAATTTTAATATAAAAGTCTTTTTCTTTCCTCTCACTTTCTCCTAACATTTAATTTAAAAAATAATTAAATGATATAAGGAAAGGATAAGATAAGTTAGTGTTTATTTGAATAGATATGCAAAATGTAGTTTGTGTTGCTAATGGTAAATCCTCTTGGCAAATGAGACTTGCTACGTATTATAGTAACTACTCACGTAGATGGTGCTGTGACACAGTGATATGCCATAATACTCAAAGGATTAATTGATGATAGTTAAATTGAAGGGAAAAATGCAATTTAGCCTCCCAAACTACTTCACTTTTTTTCAGATGATCCCTCAAACTACCAAAACCTTTGAAAAATGCCTATTTTGGCGAATATCCCTATAATACCCCTGTCATGTATCATTTATCAATTAAAATAATTCAAAAAAAATTCAAAAAATTAAAAAAAAAATTAAAAAACGAAAATTTTATTTGTTTTTTGTTTTTTGTTTTTTTGTTTTTTTTTTAAAAAAAAATGGGTGTTTAGGGTGGCGTTATTTCTCAACCGCAACCCGATCTTCCCGACACCCCTCCAGTCACTGTTTGTTTGCAACGCCGTGATGACTGATTTTATAGACCAGCTCGGCGAGTTTCGATTTGCAATCATCAGCTCGCTGATCTCCATCGAGCTTAAGCTCGCCCTGGTCTGGAAAATATCCTCCAACTGAGAGAAAATCTTGTGATCCTTGAGTCCTAGGTGGCTATGGCCAACGTTTTGAATGCCAAAAAATCACAGAGAGGAAAATGAATATGAACATCAACAAACAAGCTCACAACCATTGATTTCTCCGACAAAAACCGATTGAGGTCTTCCACAACTATGAAAGACTTGCTTGTCGTTTGTAACAAAACAAAATTTAGATTGGAATAATTCATAACCTTCAAAAGATCAATATCATATACATTGAATGATAGGAAATTAGCCATGTCTGCGTTTGGAGATGCGGGGACGAGTTTGCCGAGTTGTAGGCGAGCATCGTGCCCAATGATGATGCTGGAAAGAAGTAGTATGTTCTCCGGGCGATTGCAATATTTTTTTAAAAATAAAAATGTTAGTTTTTTTTAGTTTTTAATTTTTTTAATTTGTTAATTGAAAAATGACACGTGGCAAGGGTATTATGTGGATATTTTGCCAAAATAGATTTTTTTTTTAAATGGTTTTGGTAGTTTGGAAGGCCAGAGTGCAAGCCTTGGTAGTTTGGGGGGCCATCCGAAGAAATGGTTGTAGTTTAGAGGGTTAAATTGTATTTTTCCCTAAATTGAATCAATTTTCTAATTACTTAGGACATTAGTGTTGATGACAGAACGAATAAAAGACCATGGTACCATATAAGGTTAGTACCATACGTGCTTTAGTCGATGAGTCGAATCCATAAAATAGATCATGGTACTATATTAGATGTTATACCTAGATAAAGAATTGAGAAAATAAAGAAGATGTTATTTTCTTACACCCTTTTGGACAATTAGGAACAATCACATGTTGAAGTCGAGACTTTAGTTCATGAATAAGATTCACTCCTAAGAATGGTAGATGGAATTTCAATAAAAGAGAATAAGATAAAAGACACTTGCAATTAAAATTATGAAGAGATGATTGATAGAAAGAAAATATACATTATTTTCTTACATCATTTTTTTCTCGGGATATTTTTATATGATTAAGGATGAAATAACCTATTAGAGATTACACTTAAAATCTGTGTCACTAAGTAAAAAACTTAAAAGTTAAGTTTTCTTTTAGTGTAAACTTTATGCGAAGCATAGTTTACGAATTTCGAGGACGAAATTCCGTTAAGGGGAAGGGATGTAGTGCCCAAGATTTTAAGACATAAAATAAGACGTCTTAAATTAGAATTTAAGACCTAATAATGAGGCACAAGAATAAATATAAATATTTAGGAAAATAAATATTCATTAATTAAGAAGTGTTTATAGTTTCAATTTGATAAAAGTTCAAACAGGCCTTAAACTTTGGAATGACGGAAATAAGATTAAACGAACTCCATTTTAGTTGATTTAAAAACTAGGAAACTCTATTCGAAGTCTTTTATCTACCCGAATTTTATAATTTTCGAACTTCGTTAAAGGCACAAAAAAACCTACGAAACATAGTACCCCTGTTTTGGACGAAAATTCATATATAACATTATTAATTATTGGGCCTTTGATTTTTATCAAAATCATCATTTCCCATTGATGATTTTGTCAATCCATGAACTTAGCCCCTTAATTTCCAGCTTTTAAAAGTTATGAAGGCTATAGCAAATTAATTGTTTAGTTAGAAGTTAAGTACTAGTTAAGTTCTCTAAGTTAGAGATTAAGGATAGTTAGTTATAGATAAGAGATATGATAAGGTTAATGATTACTTAAGATTCTTTTGATGAGACATATGTCTAGGTAAAGCCCTTCATCCACGCATGAAATTCTATTCTCTTCCCTTTCTTTGATTCTTTCTCATATCAAGTTCATGATTACATGGACACCTCACCATGTAGGTGCAGCTCCCTTGTTCACATGGTTCTCTTCTGTTTAATTCTTCACACATGTCATGCAACACCTCACCAAACTTGCTGCCCAAGAACCTTTCTTCACATCAAAATCAAGCTATCCTAGCCATCCATTTGTGTTTATAAGGAGAGCACCCCTCCCTTCACATTTCATGCCAATTCCCTTCTTCTTCTTCTTCCTTGTTGTTCTGTTTTCTCTCGGCTAAACAGTAGCAGCCCTATTCTCTCTTTTCTCCCTTTCTGTTTCTCTCTCAGTTGGTATCGCAGCAGCAAGAGCACCCCAAAAGAACCCATCCCCTTCTTTGTATACAATAGCAAACCAGAAACAGCAAGCTCTTCTATTATCCTTTCTGTCTTTATTTCTCTCTTTAAATTCCTGTAGCAGCAGTGGGTTACCCGAACAACTCTCCTCTCTTTTGTCTTTCCTTACTTCCAGCAGCAGTTTATGTTCTTCATAGAAAACAGTAAGCTTCATCTCGCTCTTTCTGTTTCTGTTTCTCAATTTCCAGCAAAAGAGGTTAACAAAGAAAGTCCTCTGTTTCTCGCAGGAAAAGGGTCCTTGTGGTCCTTCTGTTTCTCTTTTAATTTCAGCAAGATCAATCTCTCAAAACTCACTGTTTTTTTTCTCTCTCGGTTGCAGTAGAGAAGAACTCTCAAAGAAATCCCCACTCTTTCTCTGCTTCGGTTTGTAACAGAAAAAGGAAAAGGGAAAGTTCTCTTAAACTTTCTTTTCCTCTTCTCTTTTTCTGTTTGCAGAAAAACAGCAGGCCACCCTTTCTTTTAAAACAGCAAAGCAAAGAAGAAAAGAATATCCTCTCCATTTCCTCTTCTGCTCTCCCTACAGCAAACAGGTTGCAGAAACTATGTCTCAACCCTCTCTGTCTTCACGGTAGCAAGACCCAAATAGCAGCAGCAGAAACTCTCACTCCCTAACTTTCACCCACTCGGCCAATCAGCACAAGAAGAACGTCAACGCTCTCTTATATCCCTCTTAAACTCTCTGTTTTTCCTATGGACAACAGCTCCTTTTCTTTAAAACAAAAAATAGAAAGAACCACTGACTTCCCCTCTTTTGGGTCTCTAGGCCAAAAGTGCAAAGAAGCTCTGTTCTCTGTTCTCTTCTCTCTTTTTCTCTCCGTGTATTAGGTTTATGGATGGAAAAAGAAAAGAAAAGAAAAGAGTAGGAATGAAGAAAGCAAAGAAAAGAAACTCTCTGTTTCTCTTACGGATCGCATCTTTTTTAAAAGGAAAACAGAAAAGTTCTCTCTCTCTCTCGTGTCTGCAGCAAGGGTGCAATTTCAGCCATTTTTCTAGAAGTCTTTGGTGAGCCTCTATCCTAGCTTATGGTTTTATTATTAGGTTGAAAATAAGTGTTTGAAATATATTTGTTGTGAAAACGAGAATATTTTTAAGACGCCGTTATGCTGCTCAAATATTTTAAAACATTACTAGGCATTAAATATATTAATATCGTTATTTTGTCCAATGATATAAAATTATAAAGGTGGGAGCATAGGCCCCGTGAAAGAATTAAAAATAACAAAACTGGATTCATAAGTCTCTAACATAATCTAATAAGCTTTGAGCTTAGACTCCTAATAAAAGAAGCATAGGCTTTAAATATATGAAGCATAGGCTTCAATTGGAAGGAGCATAGGTTCCTAGAATAAGCCGTTAACCGAGCAATGGCTATAACTAGAGGTATGCAAGAAGAAAATGGTTACTAAATTAAATAAGACTGTGCATATAAAACTATCATTACTTCATTGCATTGTGTATTTCTTAAATAAATCAAGAATTATATTATTATTGAAAACAGTTGACTGACTTATGGGTATATGGAATTGTGGTATTATCCACAGACTTATGAATGATGGTGTAGGGACTGAGGACGGGGAATACCAAGAGTACCAAGACTGACTGGATCTTTATTTAGGTGGATGAGGCTATCTACCACCTCTTGGGTGTGATGGACTACCCTGCTTAGTCTATCCTTTTATTTATATGCGTCAGACTCATTCTTCTATGTTTCTTTGGTGTTGTAACAATTATTACAGAATGGTTGGTATTTTATAATAGTGCTGTATGTGGCATATATGTTACTATTTTATGATGTATTTATTATGTGAGAACATCAAGTTATAATATTTATTTAGAGGTAATTTATTCAGCTCTGATGTGTTATATTCTCTAGTTGTTAAAAAAAAATATATATTCCACTACCAATTCTTAACTCTGATGATGTCGTAATATCACGTAGAAATCGAAATTTTTACTTATACCTTTTTACAAAAGGCGGGGCGTTACAATCAATTCATTTTGATCTGATCTAATGGTTGAGAACCATTCTTGGTCTCCAAAAGAATAAGATAAATGGACAAAATATCAACAAAGAAGAAGCCTGCATGATTGAGGGCTTCCCTTGGGTTGTAACTTTTCTTCAATATGTATATAGGCTGCTGGGCTGGTTCCACGAGCTGGGCGGATGGGCTGAGTTTATGTAGGAATAAAATAGGCCCATTAATTATTAATGTTAAATTTTCGTTCAAATCAGGAGTAGTATTTTTTACGGGTGTTTTCATGCCCTAAACAGAGTTCAAAAATAATGAAATTAGGAGGGTAGCTAGAAGACTTCGAGAAGAGCATTCTAGCTTTTGAATCGATCAAAACGGAGTTCGTTTGACCCTATTTTCGTTATTCCAAAGTTTAAGGTTCGTTTGAACTTTTATTAAATTGAAACTATAAACGCTTCTTAATCGATGAATATTTATGAAAATAAATATTTATATTTATTCTTTTGCCTTATTATTAGGTTATAAATTCTATTTTAAGATACAATATTTTATATCTTAAAATCTGGGCATTATAATGGCGCATCCAAGATTCAGTTTCCTTTCCAAAGAAAAGGCCGGCAGCTCCAAAACGTCGGTCTCGATCGCTGTTTTGAGGTTGTCTGCAAAGACAACACAACAATAACTCACTTCCCATCTTACGGCGACTTGGTTGTCAGATCCATCTCTTACGAAGACAAAAGACTCAATCTTCTCAACCCTAAAAGCTATGTCCACGAAGTTTTTCTCAACCTCGATCTCTCTCTTACACCTTTTCGTTATTTCTACTGTGTCAATTAGATAAATGATGAAGAAATGGTAAACCCTGGTTTAAAAATTTTGCAGAAACAAACAACAAAACTTGCTTGGTGCACTGTGTTTCCATATTTAGCTCAGCCCCTTCAGCCTCTCTCGTCCTCCTCCTCTAGATCACACCGACACTGACAAAAATGAAAGCACCATTGTTTTTTCAATTCTCTACTGTTATGAATAGCCGTGTAATGTTGTTTGACTTGAATATCTCAAAGCTTGGTGGTTTTGGTGAAAGTGTTTGCTCCAACTATGTTCTTGTATCAACTGGACGAATTGAATACCAAACCAAGGGCAAACAGAGCAACCTTGAAACATTGCAAACAGAGCAACCTAGAATCACTGCTATTCCTAGTTTTCAGCCAAGTCATGGCAAACAAAATTCTATGTGATTCTTGTTGTATATCCACAGGGCCACACAACATATTGATCATTATCATTACAATAGAACAAACACGTGACACCGAAAAACATGCTAATTTGTTATATGTTCTGCATTTTCCATCGGTTCAGGAATCACTTTTCTAGACATAGTTAAACTGCATTCTTTGATGCGAACTTGTCTTGTGCTATATATCATATGTTGTTTCTAGGATATCCCATTCTTCCTTAGCAGTTTCAAAATGAGAAATTTGTAAGAATTCTGATGGTGAAGTAGCTTGGCATATAGCATTCATGGCTTTGTCATTCACAACACGATTGTATCTTTGAGGAATAGTCCACTCAGCAATTGCTATCTCTGGTGGAGTCCATCCAGTTTCAACAATTTGCCAAGCGTCTATTGATTTTAGAAAAAATCTCATGCATGCTTTCCAATAGTCATAATTGAATCCATCAAATAAAGGAACAGAATTTAGAGGAAGAGTCATAATAAGAGGAGTCTGGGATCATACTCAGGAAATTAATCAAAAATGAGTGAACTCGCTCTGATACCAATTGAAAATAAATTTAGACTCCTAAGTAATTTCAACCAAAAAGTTAACCAAATTAACGCAGATATTTGGTTATGAAGTGGAAACTCTTTGCACCAAAGAGAAAAACCACTCCGGGTAGCCAAACCCACGAAATCAATTATTAGAAGAAATAGTTAATTACAAAAAGTTTGTACTCACAACCCTTTGTAGTAGTTACTCTCTTAAATTCTAACAAGCGCCTATTTGTCTGCCTTTCTCCCAGACCCTTCTGGAGAGTTCTTCTATTGACTTCCTTAACTGGAGCTCCTCTCCAGTTAGACTTCAACGGTTGAATGGTTACAACAATAAAAAAAGAAAAAAAAAAGAAAAAAAAAAAAAAAACTCTAAGAGAGATACATAACGTTTATGCCTAATAAACTTTCTCTTAGAACAACGGAATTCTCTACAGGAATTCTTAAAGAAACACTTCCTACAAGCCCCTTTAAATAAGCTATGAAAACCCTAAAATAAGTCAGGAATGAATTTCTAGGCGGTGGTATCCGGACAGGTCAACGCATGTCCGGACATCTATCAATAAGTGAATATTTTGTTGAAGCGTGTCCGAACAATCGTCGGGATAGAAGATCTGATCGATCCAAATTTTTACTCCAATCGATCAATAGTCGGATCGAATCTATTGGATTAGTTTGATTAAGCATGATAGAGTTCAATTGATCAGACTTGACACAGTGAAGGTTCGATTGAACGTCCGATCGATCCTAGTGCATTAGTCTAAACGATCGTGATAGAGTTCCATCAATCAAACTTGACACGATGAAAGTTCGATCAAACGTGCGATCGATCCTAAGTACTATTCTGATCGATCATGACAAGATCATAGGATCGATAAAAGATCTGATCGATCCAAGTGTATTACTTTGATCGATCGAACATCCAATCAATCCTACTGCATTAGTCTGATTGATCGTGATAGAGTTCGATCAATCAAATTTGACACAATGAAATTTTAATCGAGTAACTCGAGCTAGTCTGATCAATCATGATAAGATTAATCGAGCAAAATGATTAAAAGATCAATCAAACTTGACACAATTGAAGGTTTGATCAAATATCTAATTGATCCTAGTGCATCCATCCGATCTATTGTGATACGATCAAATGATCGATCTATCAAATTGTATTAATCTGATCGATCGTGATATGATCGTTTAGGGGTATACAACCAACTGCAGGTGTAGTTATTTCTTCATTAGTCAGATCAATCCTAGTACATTAGTCCGATCGATTGTGATAGAGTTCGACCAATCAAACTTGATACAGTTAATGTTCGATCTAATGTGCGATTGATCATAAGTACTAGTTCGATCGATCATAACAGAATCATAAGATCGATAGAATAGTTATATATATAATTTTTTTTTTAATCAAGAAATGACCTATAGACAATAATTGTTGAAATCCATGTTGTATATTTGAAAGAGGTTGACCTCCTTGAGTTTCCCATATTACAATCATCTTCTCGAGAGAGACAAAATGTGAAAATTGGTGCCAACAGTTTATCACGAAATAAATGACTCATTGAGTCGGGATTGCTTACTAATACTAATATAATAGAAAATACTTATAATATGGGAAAATCATGCCTTTTCTGTATAGTGTATACTATCCAATCACCTATTTTTATTTTTAAATCATATATTTTTTTTAAATATATATATATATACATTTAAAAAATATATATGATTTAAAAATAAAAATAAGTGATTGGAGCTGTTTTTGCTAAAAACGGCTCCAAATAGAGTCGTTTTTGCCATAAAACTGGAACCGTTTTTAAGAAACTGAAGTCGTTTTCTCCCAAAACGTCTCTTTTTTTTTAATTATGTTATTCACATTGGAGTCTTTTTACTGTGTTACTGTTCGATCAAATGACTCTAACCTGAAGTCCAAATCCTATGTGTTAAATTATTTTCTAACTGACACTATTCAAACACTCAAAATGAATGGTGTGGTCTTTTTTCTTTTTCTTTTTTTTTCTAAAAAACGACTCCAAACAATAGTTTTTTATTTTTTATTTTTTTAAACTTCGTTCCTTACTGTTCGTTTTATTTTCTTAAGGTTTTGTTGTGCTGCGTCACATATACTACCGATTGCCATGACATAGTACTACCACATTCAACTACAAATTGTACGCAAAAGGCCATTTTATTAGCCTAGCGTGTTAAATAATAAATATGACAGGAAAATTCACACATGGCATGCAGGTGCTCATTTTTACTTTTATTTTTGAAACAAGGAGAAACCTTTGATATAATATGAGACCCAAAGGGCTAGAGATAGTAATTAGGAGTACAAAGACTCTTAAAAATAAAGTCTATGACTAAATCCTAACTTAGAGAGCAACTGTCTAAGCAAATGGACAAACAATACAAGTATCTTTTTACACATGAGTTCCACTAGAGTAGATAAGAGAGTATAGATTCTGATCTAAAAAACTATTACAGTCCAATTTAGATCTAATTAAATCTATTATGGTAGGCTACAAAGGTAACAACATAACACAAACTTAAAAAACTAGAACAATAACAAAACAACACTGGCCGGCTAAAATGAGCATAGGGAGTCGCCGGTGGCGATGCGTGTATACCACGCACCCGCACCAGAAATATTACTTTAAGTAAAAAATATTAAAAATAAAATTTAAAAACTAGCCCAAAAACACTAGAAACTAAAACAAAAATAAATAAATAAATAAAATCATCCTTGGGGTGGATTGGCCACCCTCTAACCGTCTAATCACATACAGGCCGAACGAACCCAACATACTTAGAAGGGGGAGGGGGGGAGGCTAGGGTGCTTTGGGAGTTGCTTCGGTTACCCTTAAATCACATAAACCCAATCGTGTTTTGGAGTGGCTTAACTATCATGAATGGTGGATCTCCCACCCATCCTCGAAACACATGGGGTGGCTAACCACCAATTTTTTTTTTTTTTTTTAATGATTCTTTGGTTTTTTCTGTTTGCTTTACCTACTTTTTAACGTTCTTTCTAGATTTTATTTTATTTTATTTCATTTTTTTACTTTCTTTTTGTTTGTTTCATTTTTTTTCAGAACTTTTTTATTTATACAGATTTTTTTTTTTTTCTCAGGTGGAAGGGGGTCAATGAAACCTATTAAGGAGGGTACATTAATTAATACGAAAATTGAAAGCGTGGGAGAAGAGGACATTGCAAATTTTAGTAATTTGGGGGGTAAAGTGTAGTTTTCTTCTTCTTCTTTTCTTTTCTTTTTTTTTTTCTTAAAAAAAAAATAAAAAATAAAAAAATTTAGATTCTCAACGAGTATTTTCATCTTAAAATTGAAAGGTACATGTCACATGTTCAATTTTTGGACTAATTTAACACACTCGATCGGCTAATGAAATGATTTTTTTTTTGCCAACTATTGATAGCCAATGAGAGTATGTGTCACGGTTGCTAACTCGTGGTAGAAATTTGTAAGTGAGTTGTAGTTGAGGGTATGTGTAATTTACCCATAAATATTTTATATTCTTGCTAACAGTTATTATGATATCTTTCTATTAAATATATGTTATAATGAATATGATGTCCAATCCATCACAAGTTCACAATTTGGGACTGTTAAATATGCGACCATATATTCGAGAAGGAGGGAATTGAAAATACAGTGCTTTGAGGTAGTTGAAGATGAAAGGGACAGACAACTTTGTTCTAATTGGGTTTAGTTAGGACATGTGTTCATTAACATGTAAAAAATACATGTTTTAATAGTACGTTCTTCTCACATACTTTTTTAATAGTATTAATAAAAAAATAAAAAATAAAAACATGTGCTTCTCACATATTTAAAGGATATATGTTATTTTTATATGTGGATTGTATAAAATTTCATACAAATCGGTTTGTAAGAAATTTTTGTTCGTTTAAGTATTATTTTTAAAGCCCAGATGGGGACAAAAATTTCCAGTAAATTAGGTTCGAAGAATTTTTCTTCAATTCAATCTTTAAAAGTGACATGTGTTCATAAGCATGTGAGAATTATATCTTTTTTTTTAGTAGCATGTGCTTCTTATTAGAGTATATTTGGATTACCTTGAAGTTAGGGATTTGATGAGAATTGTATTGTTTGATAAATATTAAATTACCTTGAATTTAGAGATTTGATGATATTAAATCACCATAAATTAAGAGATTTAATTAAGATTATATTTCATTTGTAAGCTCTAAAAATATAGCATTTTGTATTGTAACCTTTTGGACTTTATCTTGTGGACGTAGGTCGATCATAAACTAAACTACCGAATAATGTAAAATTCTTTGTGTTCTTATTTTATTATTCTGTTATTTGTCTTTATTTTTTTCATTCAAGTATGTTATCTTTCGCTTCTTATATGCTTTTTGAATAGAATTAATAATAATAAAAAAAAAAATGTAATTTCTGAGGAATAATTTTTCATCCGTGGCAGAAAAAATCCTGAGCCTCCAAAAAAAAATTGTAGTTTTGCTCTGTTTTCATTTGGTTTTTGTTTAATGATAACTCATCCATCCATCAATTTATTGATTATAAACATGGCCATCGGGCTTTTCCCATGACGTTAGCTTGATATGATTTTGGGTTGTATGGATTGGATTGTTCTTGTTATTTTTGGTGCATTTTCCATTTTAAATCAAATATATTTCTGTTGTTCTTCAGTACATAGTTACAGAGCCATTATTATATGGGGCTCTCTTGAAGAAATTTGTGGGGATTTTAAAACCATTATTAGCCTTCAATTCGAAGCAAAATCATTTTTTTTTTTGTTTTTTCCTTTTATGGGGTTGTACCAAAAGTCATATTTCATGTTGAAAGCAAAAAATACATGTATATCATGTACAAAAAATGTAAAATAAAGCACATAAGTGATAATGTAGGAGAAAATTTGACCACCTAAACAATCGATAAGAATCCCAAATTAAGTGTACTTCTTACCAATTTAACGTGTATGCAGAAGCGATGAAGATTGAGAAGTTGTAGAGGATGAAGTGAACGCAGTGAAATTGGTGTAACTATTGCTTGAATATTAATTTTGTCTTCCCTCATAATTAGTAGCAGCACTGAACACAGAAAGTGACATTGCATGTCTATTCACTGCAGGAACAAGATGTTCTAGCTTTGACATAATTAATGAGAGAACAGGCAATGGAGTCTCAAAATTGAGAACATATATTATTTTTCTTATTGGAGGCCTAAGGTCACGACCAGGTTGAGCGCCCCAAAGCTCAACAATCATCAAGCGCTCCATTTGCTGCTCATCAAAATCTCCGCCAAGCCGTGGGTCAGCTGCTTCAAGTACCTTTCCTATTCCATAGAGCTCCCAAACCCACTCCACCACGACTACTTGATCTTTAGGGGTGTTGTGCTGGATTGATTTTCTTCCGCAAGCAATTTTCAAAGCGACAATTCCAAAACTATAGACATCTGACTACTTACTAGGAATTTTTTTTTTCATTTACACCGCATTTCAGCCCCTTCCCTGCTACACGTTGCAGCTCCCTCTCCCCCATCGCCACTTCTCAGTTTCCCTGCTACACGTTGCAGACATGCCCACTGTTTTCAGAGAAACACTGCCACGCTGCCTCTCTTCTTCTTCCTATAAAAACCAAGCTGACATTCCCTTCTCCTCACCTCCTCAGAAAACTAACACTCGGGTAGAATAAAAAAAAATACAGCAGGTATTTCTTTCTCTGTTTTCTCTTAAGTTTAATTGCTTGGTTCTCCTTTTCATTTAAGTGAATTTTTCCGGGATTGTTTGAACTAAAAACAGGTTGGGTGTTTTAGATTTTTTTTTTTTTTTTTTTTTTGATGCCGAATGGGTATTAGTGTTGGAAATTCTTGGATTCTTTTTGCGTTGTAGATTTTGAGAATTTCTGAGTTTTGTTTTGAGATTTTTTGGTAGAAAACAGAATGGGTATTTTGATTTGGGTCATTTTGTGAGAAAATTTTTCAGAAACCGAATGGGTTTCTCCATATTTTGGGTGATTCCGATTTCGTAAAATTCTGGGTTGTTCAATTTGGAGAGTTGCTGTTTTTCTTTGTTTTTTTTTTTTTTGGAAGATTTTCTGTGGGAAGGCCGAATGGGCATTGTGAAATCTTTAGGTTTGTTTTGAGGGAAACTGAACGGGTATTCTTGAATTTTCTGTTGACTATGGGTTGGTTGAATTGAGAATAGTTGTGGTTGTAATTCTTGGAGATTATTTTTTTTTTAACCGAATGGTGTTCTGATGGGCATAGGTTTAGTTTTCCCATTTTTGGTTGCTTTGGCCCTCTGAGCTTAATTCTAAAGGGTTGTGGTGTCTCTGTTTTGAGGATAACCAATGGGTCTTTGGGGTGTTTTTTATTTTTATTTTTTGATGGCCGGTTGGTACTTTGTTTTGGGTAAGCTTGTTTATACCGACAGCAAGTCGCTTCCTCATTCAGTAAATATATTTAGCTCCTGTAATTATGATCTATTGTGAAGATTCTTAAGTGTTTTCCAGCTTATGGTTGAGAGGACTCTTGTCCTAAGAATCAATACTTCAAATCCAATTCTTTTCCTTAACTTGAGCTCAGCCTTCCATTCTGATTTTACCCTCTTTTGCTGGATTTATGAGCTACGTTTTATTCCCATTTAATTATGGTACTTAGCTAATTATTTGTAATTAATTGATGGAATAGAGCAACCAACTATTTATTTTTGAACTTGTCATCTTTTAGTCATAGAGTAACTTTCCCTTACACACTCTTTTTATGAAAATAAGTTGTTGTCTGCTGTCAAGGTTGGAATAGAATATATATAGTATTCAGCTCCTATATCTATTGTTGGTTCTGGAATTGTTTTCCTAAAAGAGTTTACTGCCACAACCTACATACATAAAGCAAAAGCTTAGGTTTTGTAGATTACACTTGTGACAGAAAAATAGGAAGCTTTGTAAAAACATAACTTAGTAAGAATACAACTCTATTCAATACGAGTAGATGGAATAAATTAAGAATAATACTACTCTCTCTAGTCTTTTAGCTAAATAACCTTCTTATTCATTCTTATGATTTAGATGAAAGGTAGCCAAACTCGACTCAAAAAATACCTGGTAAGGGAACACTACCTCAAAACCCCAACAAAGTTTTTAATAAAACTTTTTCAAAAGAAAGTCGGGGATTTTCTAAACTCTTTCAACTCTTTCAATATTTCTAGCAATTTTATATTACCGGCCATCATAATAATGTTATTGTTATATGATGTAATTGAAATTTCATGTGATCATACTTAGTTTATATTTGATACATGTGCACCATATAAATAAAGTTGGTAAAATCATAGTTCAAAGTTGGTGAAATCAGAGTTTTCAATGTATGTGCACCATATGAATAAAGTTGATGATAATATGTGTTACATGTGCATCATATGAGCAAAGGTTGATGATATCATAGCATATGTTACATGTGTACACAGTTTTACCCCTGTGGCACCATGTCATAGATGATCCGGATCATATACGTGTTATATGGGTAGCATGGCAACTACACAAAAGGACGAAAGTACTGGCTATCGGCCAGGTGGCCTTCACTTGGAGAAGTTTCCAGCCCGGTACAGCTCTCCCATGTGACGACAGGATAAGCCTATAGTCGTTCATTGGGACGAGCCAAACGTGCGCCGCTCATGGTTAAAAGCGGAATTGGTCAAAGGGAGGTTAAAACTTACACGCTATATAAATGATACATGCATTTAATCTAATTATATTCTATTTAACTGTTTTTTTATTTGTATTTGAACTTTATTTAGAATTCCTGAAAAGAAAATTTCACTTATGTTGTGTTTTCTTTACTAAGTTGTCGAACTCACTCTTTTTTTTCTCAAATCTTTTCAGATGACACTGTAGACCAAATTTTTTTTCTTTATGGATGGCGTAAACCCCACCCCTAAGAGCAATAGATCAATAAAAACCGACCTAACTTTTATATTGTACATTATTTTTGAAATTCTTGAAAATATGATGTAATAACTAAAGAACTACTATAAATATATTTATATAATGAAATATAGTCATGTGCTATTTTTGAAAAAATGTGTGCATGCTTTAAATTTTATGGATGTTTTATAGCTTAAGTTCGCATTCTCCTTATATCCCAAAATGGGGGCGTGACAAAAGTGCCGGAATTCAGCACAGTCGCTGGATTTTGGAAGAAATTTTCGACTGGAATCCGGTTGTACTGGTCAGATTCCAGGCAGTTTGGTCGGAATTCGGCTATACTTGCCTGATTTCGATCGTACTGACTAGAATCTAGTTCTTACGGATTCCGGCTAGTGCCACCAGATTTCGGCAATCCAATACTAAAATTCGGAGATATTCGGCAGTAGAGTCAGGTTACAAGCAAACACTAGTGCCTGGCGGTGTCGGATTTCTACAAATCATAAATCATTTTTCAGAAATTGAAGAAGATTTTATGGTCAAGCTGAAAATGATTTCCTTTGACCATTATTTTCGCTCCCACCAAACACTAAAAAATGCCGAAAACATTTTTCAAAATACATTTTACGTCAAAACAAACGGATCATTTATAAAAAAAAAAAAAAAAATGTGTTTCTCGTATGTTCAAATGACAAAAGTCACATGTAGATATTGAATTAGAAAAATTTCACAAACTCAATTTGTAAGAATTTTTTGTCCTCAGTGCATAAAATCAGTTTGTAGGAATTGCCGAGGAATAATTTTTCATCCGTGACAGAAAAAATCCTGAGCCTCCAAAATAAATTATAGTTTTGCTCGGTTTTCATTTGGTTTTTGTTTAATGATAACTCATCCATCCATCAATTTATTGATTATAAACATGGCCATCGGGCTTTTCTCATGAAGTTAGTTTGATATGATTTTGGGTTGTATGGATTGGATTGTTCTTGTTATTTTTGGTGCATTTTTCCATTTTAAATCAAATATATTCCGGTTGTTCTTGTACGTAGTTACAGAGCCATTATTATATGGGGCTTTTAAAAACCATTACTAGCCTTCAATTCCAAGCAAAATCATTTTTTTTTTTTTTTATCCTTTTATGAGGTTGCACAAAAAGTCATATTTCAGGTTGAAAGCAAAAAATACATGTATATCGTGTACAAAGAATGTAAAATAAAGCACATATGTGACAATGTTGGAGAAAAATTGAACACCTAATCAATCAATAAGAATCCCAGATTAAGTGTACCTCTGACCAATTTAACGCGTATGCAGAAGCGATGCAGATTGAAAAGCTGTAGAGGATGAAGTGAACACAGAGGAATTGGTGTAACTATTGCTTGAATATTGATTTTGTCCCCCCTCATAATTAGTAGCAGCACCGGACACAGAAAGTGACATTGCATATCTATTCACTGCTGGAGCAAGATGTTCTAGCCTTGGCATATTTGATGGGAGAACAGGCAATGGAGTCTCAAAATTGAGAACATGAATTGTTTGTCTTATTGAAGGCCTAAGGTCGCGATCAGGGTGAGCGCACCAAAGCCCAACAATCATCAAGCGCTCCATTTGCTGCTCATCAAAATCTCCAGCAAGCCGTGGGTCAGCTGCTTCAAGTACCTTTCCTATTCCATAGAGCTCCCAAACCCACTCCACCATGACTACTTGATCTTCTGGGGCGTTGTGCTTGATTGGTTTTCTCCCGCAAGCAATTTCTAGAGCGACAATTCCAAAACTATAGACATCTGACTCCTTACTAGCCTTTCCGGTTGTGACACATTCAGGAGCCATGTAGCCCATGGTGCCTGCCAAAACAGTGGTTTGTGACTCTTTCAGGTGGTCCACAAGCCTAGCTAACCCAAAATCTCCAAGTTTAGCATTGAAGTCTGAATCAAGCATAATGTTACTTGATTTTATATCCCTATGCACAACGCATTGCTCCCATTCTTCATGCAAGTAAAGCAAGGCCGACGCCAATCCTTGAGCAACCTTGTACCTCATTGCCCATATCAATAAGCTTTCTCCTGTAAAAAGATGTGTGTCTAAGCTTCTATTTGGCATGAACTCATAGACAAGTAAGAGCTCTCCTCTTTCGTGGCACCAGCCAATGAGTTGCACCAAATTCCTATGTCCTAATCGACTTATAATTTTAACTTCTGATGCATATTCTTTTATCCCCTGTTTAGACCCTTTTGACACCCTCTTAATAGCAACGAAGGAGTTTAAGTCCCGTAAAAATCCTCTATAAACCCCACCAAATCCTCCCTGGCCTAGCTTCTCTTCATCATTGAAATTATTGGTGGCATGAGCCAATTCTTTAAATGAGAACCTCTTTGGTCCTGTTTCTCTTTGAAATTCGTCATCCATGCACCTATCAAAGGCAAGATCCTCTAGTGTATAACTATTATTCCTCTTCCACAAGCAAAACAGAATTAAAGCAAACCCACCAACCAAAAAAGACCCGCCAACACCCAACCCAATGGCTAGTCCGAACCTGTTGTTTTTCCTTGGTTTGGTTACAATATCTTCCAAAGTTGAACTAAAATCCCATGTGCGAATGGTATGCATTGCAGTAGAACTTCCTGTTGCGGCTGAGAATCCAAAAGTTACCCATTCAGGTAGGGGATCTCTCAAATCAATATTATAAGAAAGGGACCGCCATACAGTAGCATTGTTTATGAGACCAGTGAAGAGAACACTCAAATTATGAGAACTAGAATTATAATTAATCTGAGCTTCATTAATTCTCCCACCCATAATAGAAATATTACCCCCCAACCATGAGACATTAGCAACCGATAGCATGGAGTTTATATCAATACCTACATGTACGCCAGGCGGATCCCATGTGTTTGAATAGATGTCAAACTCCACCGCGACAAAAGGGTTGTCCGTCGAGTTTAATGGCTCGTTATCGTTGGTGAGACCCATAGCGCCACCTTGTGTGACATTAGGAATTGTTGAACCATTAGGTGCTAGGAAGAACGCAAGCCCATCTCCATAACTAGTTTTCTGTTGAGAATCAATTACAAACGAAAAATTGGTAGTAAAATCTGTGAGCTTTCCGGATGCCTTGTCCCACAGGTGCATAGGACTGAAATATGTGGCTCGACCTACTTGAAACACTAAATTGTCCTTGTTGCCGGTGAGTTGGAGGAGTTGTTCTTCAGGGAAAGCTCTCTCATATCTTATGGGGGAGTCAACAAAGTTGAAACTGGTGATGTTGAAGGATATAGCAGCAGTACTGGTAAATGGGCTTGGTACTACTGAGAACAAACCGGTGATCATTAAGAGAGAAAAGAGGCGTTTGATTTTGAAGATGTAGAAAGCCATGATTGGAACTTGGAAGGGAAGGTTTGGTCCGATGAGCAGAAATTGCAGGTTGTAATAAGGAAGGCTAAAAAAGTGATTATGAAAGCTGTGGTTTGAGTAGGGAGACCGATTGCGTGTGAAAAACTTCTCCAGGACTATTTAACCATTTGCGTGACTATCTAGACATAAAAACTAATTTCTAGACATTTGCGTGGATTTGTGTGTAGAGTGTAGATAGATCTTTTGTGGATACGACTTACAAAACAAAGCAGGTTTGAATATTATAGGCTGAAACGTACGGAACTCAAGTCGTAGATAATGTATTCGGTCGGGGAAGGAATGCGTGCGAGAAAGTTCTCGAGGACTAGTCAAAAAGATAAATGATCAATTCAAAGTGTTAGAAAAACTTATAGAAAGCAAAAAAATAAAAATAAAAGACTATCTAGACATAAATGAAAGGAATTGAGAAATGTAGCAATACTTGCTTGAATTATTCAGTGCAGAGTTACATCAATATATATTAGTTTACATGAGACTTGAGAAGGTAAGTATAATTCTGATTGTCAATCAATCAGAATTGCTATACATAAATAGAATGATCTCTTCTAATGTTCTTTCCTTATGGGAGTGATTTGATTGTCTCCATAATATCTTTCCTTCCGTCTGCATACTGCCATATTGAGAAGATCGCTTGCTTGAGTGCATGTGGCTGGAGTTCCTTTGATAGCACGCATGCTAGCATGATATGCTGCATGATTTGCGGCTGCACCTTCAGTGATGTCTGGTTGATTGTTTCCATACTTGGTGGCTGCAGGATCCCTGCGCTGATGAGTTGTAGCTGATTGATCCTCAATTGACTCTGCTGTTATTGCCTTATGAGGAGCTGTGACAGGGACAGCAGGTGCTGCCATGTAGACAGCTTGTGGTGCTGCCTCATTGGCAGCTGATGATGAGGCTTCCACAATGGCAGTTTCCTTAGTAGGTTTAACATCCCCCCGCAAGCTGAACGGGGAGGAAGTCACCTTCAGCTTGGATTTGAGAGAAAGGAAGCGAGCACGAGAGAGGCCCTTGGTGAACACATCAGCAAGTTGATCTTCGGTGGAGATGAAGGCAAGGGAGATATCTTTGTTAAGGACTTTCTCACGCACAAAATGATAATCTACCTCAATGTGCTTGGTGCGAGCATGATACACTGGATTAGAAGCAAGAGCAAGAGCACTCACATTGTCACACCATATAATAGGAGCAGTCCGAAGAGGTATATGAAGTTCACAAAACAGCATGCGCAACCAATAGACTTCAGCAGTAACAATAGCAAGGGACCGGTACTCGGCTTCAGTACTAGACCGAGATACCACGGGTTGTTTCTTGGCACTCCAAGAGATAAGGCTGCCACCAAGGAACACAGCAAAACCGGAAGTAGACCGGCGATCGTCAGGGCTGCCAGCCCAATCAGAGTCACAGAAGGCATGCAGCTGGAGGTTGGTTTTTGAAAAAGTGATGCCATGGTCACTGGTACTCTTGAGGAAGCGCAGAATACGCTTGGCAGCAGTCCAATGGACAGAAGTGGGGTGATGCAGGTGTTGACAAAGCTGGTTAACTGAGTAAGCAATGTCGGGCCGAGTCAAGGTACAATACTGGAGGGCCCCCACGAGGCTGCGGTAGGCAGAAAAATCTTGCAAGAGCTCACCATCCAGTTTAGAGAGCTTGGACCCGGAAGCACAAGGAGAGACGGCTGGCTTGGCATCAACCATGTGTGTCTTAGTCAGTATCTCAACAACATATTTCGACTGGCAAAGATGAAGACCAGTAGAGGTACGGGTGACTTGGATGCCCAGAAAGTAACTCAAAGGACCCAGGTCCTTGACAGGGAACTCCTTTTGCATACAGGAAATGAGGGAACTAATAATTTGAGGGTGAGTTCCTGTAACAACGATATCATCAACATAGACAAGCAAAAAAATCTTAAGAGTACCAGAGATATAAGTAAATAAGGAGGTGTCCACAAGTGAGGCTGAGAAGCCAAGATCCAACAGAAATTGAGATAACCGAGTGTACCAAGCTCTAGGGGCTTGTTTGAGCCCATAGAGAGCTTTATGCAGGCGACACACCATGGTAGAATTCTCCTTAGTGATAAAGCCCGGAGGCTGTTCCATGTATACTTCCTCAGTCAAGGAGCCATGGAGAAAGGCATTGGAGATATCTAACTGCCGAATGGGCCAGTCAAAGGAGACGGCTAAGGCCAGAAGAAGTCTGATTGTAGCGGGTTTGATAACAGGACTAAAAGTCTCTGTGTAATCAATTCCAGCTTGTTGCTCAAAGCCTTTTGCAACAAGGCGAGCCTTAAATCGTTCCACAGAGCCATCTGCTTTCCTTTTAATTTTATAGACCCACTTGCAATGGATGACATGCTGATTGGTGGGACGTGGACAGAGAGTCCAAGTATCATTGGAGAGGAGAGCTTCATATTCAGCAGCCATAGCAGCTCGCCATCGAGGATCAAGGGAAGCCTTGCTGTAGCAGGAGGGTTCAGATTCTGAGTGAAGGGAGTGATAGCTAAGAAAGGGATATCTGGTTTGAAAGAGTTTGAAATCAGGGAATTGAGTAGGTTTGAGGGAGTTAGTCCGGGATCGAGTGGTCATAGTGTGGGATGAAGGAAGGGGAGCAACTTGAGAGGAAGGCAGAGAAGGAATTGGCAGAGGAAGAGCAGGTGCCGCAGTAGGAGATGATAAGGGGATAGAGGAGGAATCAGCAGGAAAAGAGGAAGGAGGAGTAGCCTCGGATGCAGAGGCAGGGGAAGGGAAGTCAGGTGGTGACAGGTTGGGGACAGAGAGAAATGTGTTAGACAGAGGAGTGGTAGGGAGAGGCTGAGTGGAAACAGGGGAAGAATCGGATGCAGTGTTGGACAAAGGGTCAGGGACCAGAGAGGAAGCTTGAGGTAAGGGAACCGAAGATGGAGTAGGAGTGGTGGTAGATGGAGAGTCAGCAGGTAAGATAGCAGTAGGTAACAGA
Source organism: Alnus rubra (assembly GCA_028654335.1). NCBI lineage: Eukaryota > Viridiplantae > Streptophyta > Magnoliopsida > Fagales > Betulaceae > Alnus > Alnus rubra. The sequence goes on from JAJPGS010000518.1 coordinate 446,253, forward strand.
GAAGCAGAAAGAAGAGAAAGAGCAGAATTACCTTGTGAAGAAAGCTGAGAAGGTAGGAGGGAGGCAGCCGGATCCTTGGCAGGGAAGGAAGTCTCATCAAAAACAACATGGCGAGAGAGATAGGCCTTGTTAGTCACGGGGTCTAGACACTTGTAACCTGCATATTGGTAACCAAGGAAGATGCAAGGCTTGGATCGGAATTCTAATTTATGAGGATGGTAGGGGCGCAACAAAGGGTAACAGAGACAGCCAAAGACCTTGAGTTTTTGATAATCTGGGGTGGTATTATACAGCTTCTCATAGGGAGAAAGGTGATTGAGAACAGCAGTAGGAAGTCGGTTGATTGTGTATACAGCAGTAAAGAAGGCATCAACCCAATATCTACTTGAAAGATGGGAATGGGCTAAGAGGGTCAAACCAGTTTCTAAGATATGTCGGAGCTTTCGTTCGGCAAGGCCATTTTGAGGAGAGGTATAAGGGCAGGATTTTCTGAAGATAATGCCATTCTTAGTGAGGAAGTCCTGAAATTGAAGGGAGGTATATTCTCCTCCTCCATCAGATTGTAGTTGTTTTATATTGGTAGAGAACTGATTTTCCACAAGAATTTTGAATTTTGTAAATGTGTCAAAGGTTTCTGACTTGTGATGGAGAGGATAAATCCAAGTAAATCGGGAATAATCATCAATGAAAGCTATGTAATATTTGAAACCAGTAATAGAGGCAATGGGGGAGGTCCATATATCAGTATGTATGAGGTGAAGAGGGCATTCAGACACACGGTTAGATGAGTGAAAGGGCTGTTTCTTTCCTTTTCCCAATTGACAAGAAGAACAGATAATAGAATGCAAATCAGAAGAATTTTTATTCATATGAGAGGAAGAGAGAGGCAACTTATTGTGCTTAATTAATCGGGATACAATTTCAGGAGCAGGATGTCCTAATCTAAGGTGCCAAACTAAAGTGTTGGTTTTTATTCCTAGCAATGCTGTGAAACCCTTGTTGCCTTCATGAGACTTCTTCCCGAACCGAAGAGGATACATGCCATTCTCACTCTTCCCTTCTAGCAGGAGTGTTTGAGTCTGCAAGTCAATGATGTAATAATGAGAAGCAGTGAGGATGAAATAACAGTCATTATCAAGACAGAATTTTTGAATAGAAACAAGATTTGCAGCTGCTTGTGGACAGTGTAGCACATTGTGAAGATTAAAGGTAGTGTTAGGAGAGTGGAGAATAGCAGAACCAGAGTTTGCTATAGCAAGAGCAGTGCCATTTCCGACCCCAACAGTATCATTGCTCTGGAAAGGCTGCTGAACATGGAGGTTTTCCAACTCGTGAGTGATATGGGCATTTGCAGCACTGTCGGCATACCATTCCTGATTTTGATAGGCTGAGTTGGATTGGGCCACCATGGCTTGCAATTGAGGAGGAGGTCTTCTGCCTTGGAAGGAATAATCCATCCGGTGGAAACAATCTAGTGCAATATGGTTGAGTTTGCCGCATATCTGGCAGGGGACTCTAGGAGCAGAAGAAAAGATTGGCCTGGAATCTGTTGTTGGCCTAGGTGCAGATGGTCTAAATGGGCTGGTATATCTGGCAGGTGGAGGTACAGCATTGTACCTAGTGGTAGGTGCTGCAGCATCTGTTCGGGTTCCAAATGGCCTTGGTGAAAATTTTTGAAATGGGCTTCCACGGGGTCTTGATGAGAAGGATTTGTGGCCTTGCTTCTGGTTGAATAAGGCAAAGGTGGATGTGTCAACAGCTTTCACTTGTTGATGGTTGAGCAAGCTCTCGTGGTTGAGGAGTTCTTCTTGGAAGTCTTCAAAGGTCAGCTGCTTGTCTCGAGAGAGGATGGAGATGGTGGTGATGAAACTGTTGAAGGAAGAATTCAGGCCATTGGTGAGATAAGTAATGAGATCTTCATCAGGAATGGGCTTTCCAGCGGCTGCCAATTGGTCAGCACATCCTTTGGCAGTTTGGATATAGTCGGTACAGTTCTTGGAGCCTTGATGCAGGCTTTGCAGCTGTGTCTTGAGATTGGCAATCCTGGATTTGGATTGGTTTGCAAAGTGATTTGCTAATGATGTCCATACTTGGCGTGAGGTTTCTAGACCATAAATGGTGGAGAGAACTTTTGGTGAGAGAGTAAGATTGATCCAACTAAGGACTGTTTGGTCTTTCCTGTGCCAGAGAGAATAGGCAGGATTAGGTGTTTGCTTGTTGTTTTCATCAACAAGGAACTGTGGAGGGCATGGTTCGGTTCCATCAACAATACCCAATGAGTCTTGGCTGCGAAGGATAGGGAGAAATTGTGTGAGCCAACTTAGATAGTTGGGCCCTTCCAGCTTTTCATGAGAGGTAAGATTGGGAGGAGAAGAGTTGGTCATTACAGAGGGAATGAGGTTGGACGAGGAGGCTGCCATTGTAAGAAGAAAAGGAGTGAAAGAATTCAGGCGTTTGCCAAAGAAGGCTCTGATACCATGAGAGGAATTGAGAAATGTAGCAATACTTGCTTGAATTATTCAGTGCAGAGTTACATCAATATATATTAGTTTACATGAGACTTGAGAAGGTAAGTATAATTCTGATTGTCAATCAATCAGAATTGCTATACATAAATAGAATGATCTCTTCTAATGTTCTTTCCTTATGGGAGTGATCTGATTGTCTCCATAATATCTTTCCTTCCGTCTGCATACTGCCATATTGAGAAGATCGCTTGCTTGAGTGCATGTGGCTGGAGTTCCTTTGATAGCACGCATGCTAGCATGATATGCTGCATGATTTGCGGCTGCACCTTCAGTGATGTCTGGTTGATTGTTTCCATACTTGGTGGCTGCAGGATCCCTGCGCTGATGAGTTGTAGCTGATTGATCCTCAATTGACTCTGCTGTTATTGCCTTATGAGGAGCTGTGACAGGGACAGCAGGTGCTGCCATGTAGACAGCTTGTGGTGCTGCCTCATTGGCAGCTGATGATGAGGCTTCCACAATGGCAGTTTCCTTAGTAGGTTTAACAATAAATAACTGTTATTTAACACAATATACGGATAATTTTTTAAGAAAAACGACTAGTAATCTAATAATAATAAATTGCTATTTAACATATACTTAATTACAAGCATCGGATCAAATGATTATTTAATAATAACCGTTATATGATAATTATTTAATATCAATCATTATATCAAAGTTAATTTTGCCTAACGCTTACTTCACTTGAGTGATTAATGACCAAAGTTTTTTTCTTACTTTAGTAATGTTCTAATAAATTCAATCATTGGATCTACTTAAGAACCATCTTATGTCCTAGATCATATCACTAGTTCAAATGATTCTGACCGTCCAAAATTGAATGGTCAAGCACGTCATCAAGGCAAGCGTTATTATCGCCCTGTAACTCATTGACACGCACACACATGAGCGTCTGGTGCTCTACATCGTACCAAAGCATGTACATAAGTGCATATACCCAAATATTAGTTTAAAGGCTTAAGTATGTTGTGTTGTACTTGTTACAAACAATATTTTTTTTTGAAGTATTTAAAACATATTACCATTTCTCAAAATATTTATGAGTTTTTATGAAGAAGAAAAATCAGTTTTAATAATTTGGTCTTAAAATGTTTTGACCGTTTATTTTTTTTTCTTCTTAAAGAATTATGATGATTAGTCATAAAATCTCAAAATATAACCGTTGAGTGTTTACAAATTATTAAAGCTTGCTTTAACCGTTTGGCCATTAAAATGCATTAATATTTTAAATGTTTTTATTATTATTAGTCATTAAACCCATTGATTTGATTTTTACCGTTTGTGACCGTTTTACAAATTCGGCTTTATGTTGTTTTACCGTTTGGTCATTATCAAGTTTTATTACTCTTGATTTCTAATAGATTTGACTGTTTGTCATTGATTCACCCTCATAATCCTTTGAAAGTCTAACACTTATTTTGTTTATAAAATAAACAAATCCTCTTCAATCAAAAGGAGGTAAATGTACGCCTTACACTGTTACATAGAAATTGTTTCTTTTGTTTTTTCAATATCATACGGTGTTGAAAAAACATTTGTTTTTCAAGTGATAAAGCTATTTGGTACATTATTAGCTTTTCTATAAGAGAAAATATTTTGAAGTCCCCCATCTACTTTGATCAAAGGGTTGTTCTATTTGATCTTTGTTATTGGAAGTGTGTCATTAACGAAGATAGACGCTATAGTCTAATCTTAGAAGGTTGCGTGTCAAGAGATCCGATCACACCGAGTTATACACTCCTGGAGGCACAAATCAACCTTTTAAGGACAACACTTTTACGTGATTCTATAGCATTGTGAGATCTTTCCTTACTTTATTTTTAATCTCTTGTATTGTATTGTATTTTATTATTATTATTACTTCGGATTAATATGGTCTATTATCAACAATAATATTTTCAACAAATTATTTGTGTAACAATTATTTATTTAATTGTAAATTTTGATATTGGTATTATTTTATTTCAACAAGAATTTTGTGCACCATCCAAAATTATTTCCAACATGTTGGACTTTATAAATGTCAACTTCACTTTTTATTTTTTGCATGTAAAACTCTTTTATTAAATGTTTTTTAGGTACATTTAGGTGTTTGATTTTTTGAAATAAGAATTTAATTATTATTTAGTGAGCAAATTTCGAAATTTGACTTTATAAGATAAAATTAGAAAAAAAATTGAATAAAATATAATTTGTTTTTGAAAAGTAGTAAAAACTAATAGATTTTTTTTTTTTTTTTTGGAAAAAATGGGTTGCCAAACGTACCATTAAAGTTTTCTTTTAAAACATTTCTAAAACGCAAATTAAATATATATATACGTATTACTTTTGAAAATGCTTTAGCAAAAATTGGAGCTTCTTTTGAAATAGAGGAACGTCTAGATGGTAAGGAAATCGTCAGAATGATGCAAAAGGACTTGAGATGTTGATAATAACAGTTTATCTCACTGGTAGACTTTTAATCTTTCGAAAGACTTGAGAAACCATTTTTGTGAACAGTATATCTCACTGGTAGAATATTGAGGAAAATTTAACAACATATATAGTTGTATGCGGATCATTGCAAGAGGCAAGATAATTATGGCTGCGATTTTAAGCCAATTCTCAAAAAATGAATTGTTTGAAAATTGAGTTTTTAAAAAATTGTGATCTGAAAACGTAGAAAATCGCTTTTTCAAATCGTAGGTTATGAAATATTTTTTTAAAAACGCAGAATTTTAAAGGCTAATATGCAATTTTAAAAGCCAAACTACGATTTTGCCAAATTCTTAATTGCATTTTTAAAAATCACATTTTTAAATCGCACATTTTAAAATCGCTATTTTAAAATCACACTTTTTGAAATCACAAACTCGAATAAACCCTAAACAGACAAACTACTGGCTTGGGTGTTGAAGTTAAGTTATGGTTTAATCGATTTGATGGAATTACGAGTAGTTTTTAACTGTTTAGACTATTTCTGTTATTGTTCCCAATCGGTAGATGCTACAGTACTATATATCTTGGTCATGCCCAGGTAAAAGATGCTAAGACTCTAAGAGCATTCCTAGCAGCTTCCCTTCCCTTCCTCTTCATTTTTCCTAAATGCAGGGAATAAAACTACTTTTTGCTTCCCTATCAAAAAACACCCTACAGCAGCTTCCCTTCATTTTTCCCTATATCATTAAAATATTATTTTGTTACTTTAACTTTAATTAAAAGTAAGAAAAGAAAGAGATAAAGTAAGAGAGATATTATATTTTTAGAATAAATAATTGAATGGGAGGTGAACAGTGCTTCCCAATGCATTGGGAAGCACTGTTCACTTCCTAGGGAACAGATAATTGTAGGGAAGCTGCTGTGGGATGGTTTTTTTGACTTTCTTAAAATTTTCCCTAAAATTTAGGGAACAGATCCCTTATAGGGAAGCTGCTAGTAATGCTCTAAGAGTAGTAATTCTGTAACTATGTTCGCTCTCCTTGTTGTGTTTTTTTTTTTTTTGAAAAAAAAATTGTGAGAAAAAAAAAATACAAACCGCATGCGCATTGTAATGTCCGGAAAATTATTTAGTAATTAAAATATAAAATTTGCGTAACTGATTAATTAAAATTATTTTAGTATTATTAAAAATGCAAATGAATTTTTTTAAAAAAAGGTCTAAATAATAAAAATAATAGAAAAGAAATTAGAAATGAAAAATAAATATAAAAGAAATTAAGGAATAAATAATAAACGAAATAGAAAAATAAAATAAAATTAAAAGAGAAAAGAAATAAAAAAAAAAAAGAAATTAGAAAAGAAAAGAAAAGTCAAATAAATAAAAATAAAACAAATGAAGGGCCATTCGGCCCTTCTAAAGAAAAGAAACAGGAAAGGCCAAATGGCCTTTCCAAAGCAAGAGGCACATGGCCTCTTTAATAAAAGAAAGAAAAAAAAGAAAAAAAGAAAGAAAAAAAAGAAAAAAAGAAAGAATGAAATGTGAGGCGCCTCACTTAAAAAGAAAAGGGAAAGAGGCACGCCTCTTTCCATCAGACCCAAGAGAGACAAATCAAAAAAAGTGAGATTTTTTCTTTAGTCATTTCATACAAAAACTTTGATCTACAAAGATCTAACCGTTCAAATTCAAATTCGTCTTCGGTAACATGATCTATGAAGCCCAATCTACGTTTTCACCGATCGTTTTGAGGTAAAACATTAAATTCATGATTTCGTAATTTTGAGTTAAAATATTGAAAGGTAAGTTTAATCTAGTGATTTCTTTAGGTAATAGGTTACTTGGAACTTACTTGAGACAACCCAAACTATGGGTTTTGGTTTGGTGAATTTTGGTGAGTTTCCTTAAACCCTAACTTTTGGATTATGTATTTTAATTGCGATTTCTTGTGTCTAATCCTAAGTAAACCTTATGGGTTAGTGTTATTAGTGTTTAAATATCAATATTATGTTATGAGTTAGTAAAATAAATTGTGGGTTTAAGTTTGGAAACCTTAATTCGATAAGTTAAATTAATTTTGGGTTTTTAAGTGTTTAAAACCTAGATTGTTAATTTGTGAATTAATTGTGGTTATAGTGATGATTAATTCCAAATTAGCTATGAGTTTTGTAAAAATATGTATTTATGAGTTAGGCTCTAATGTTAGTAAAAATAAATAATTATGGGTATTTAGTTTAAATAGTATTTGTGAAGTTAACCCTAAGATTTGGGTTAATGTTATTTTAAATGTGTTAATAATTTAAGTTAATAAAATAGTAATTATTGTAAAAAAATTAGTGAATATAATTTGAGGGTTAATATTATGAAGAAAATGTTAGTGAGAAATAATTTAGAGATTTGCGAATATAATTTTAGAGCTAATATTATTATATGTGTTAATGAAAATAATTTATTGGTTAGTGAAATTAATTGCGGGTTAGTAATTAATATTACGAGTAAATAGTTAAATAGTGATTTTAATATCTAACCCTTAGTAAATACTTTGGGTTAGTGTTAATTGAGTTTAGTTAGTGTGTAGATTTATGGGAGTATAATTAGGACCCTTAAAATATTATGGGTTTTCCAACGGTTTAGCCTTGAGCGATTCAAGTGCTAATTATGGTGTTAATTATTTAAAGTGCTAAATAGTGCAATGTGTTATTCCACAGTGATACATTACAAGGTGGTGTTTAGGAGACCTAGTGCTTAATATCCGCGCAGCCAAGGTGAGTATTCTACTCACTGAGAAAATATATTTTTCGTATTTTATAGAAATGCAAATGATAGATGATTTTCTACTGAACCGACGATATGTTAACATGTATGCTTTGAATGTTTTAAGTAGTTTCAATTATGTTGAAATATCAATGATATTACAAAATGATGCATGAATGAAAGGTTTTGAATTGATTTGAAGTATCTGAAAGTGTGTTGCAGTTGGGATTTAATTATGCAAAGAAGAATGATGAAATTTCATGTTGATTGGTTCATGGTATTTGAAGAAAGCATGATTCACAAAGAATAGGAATATATAGTTAGAAAGCATGATTTGCAAAGAATAGGAGTATAAAGTTTGAATTGTAAAGCATAAAGCATGAACACATAATAACGAAGAGAGCGTAAGGCTCATAATAACAAAGAGAACGTAAGGCTCACAATGAATAAGAAGACTACCATGAGCATGTATAGCATAGCATTGTTTAAATTGTGTGATGTTTTCATGATAAGTATATTGTAGTTTTGCTAGACGTATTAATATGCATAAGAGTCTTGATAGAAAAAGAACTTATGTATATTGGTATCGGATGGTTGCATGATTTAAATGTCATTGTTTTATAAGTCTCACTGCATCAAAAAGTATTATCGTAGGTGAGGTCGTACGTAGTTGTTTCTACAACAGAACTTCTACGTATAATCTTAGCTGCCAAGTATGTTTAAATGTTTTCTATTAGCCGGTGTGTGCTATATCAGCTATGGGGGTTTTCAAACAAAAGTTTATAAAATTGGTGGCTGTTATAGTGTACGCATGACTAGAAGAGAAAAGTTGGTTCTTTGCGAAAACTCAGTGAATAGTATACCTATGAGGTCTTAGTGTATTTATTTATGCTAAGACGGTGGGCTCATAATTCCACCTGTATGGATGCGGCAACCCCCGCAACCGTACAGACGTTTATACTTTGGTTGCAAGTTTTGCAGCTATAGATATTGACTCGTTCACCTTGCGTATGGGATGCTATGATTGGAGCATATCGTGACAGTCATTAGTCACGGACTCATGGGTAGTCCGTATTTTGGGTATTTTATTTATGCCTCGTGTTCTACGTGGCACATGTATTTGTTGAGCCTGTGTTTTGGTATGTAATTAATGTAAAGTGTTTTATAAGCCTTAAATAGATAGATTTGTAAATTGCTCTTGTTATTGATAACAGTGATGTATTAGATGTAATTCCGCTATTGATATGTGTTCCGCTAAACATTGATATTTATATTTCGCTGTGTTAGATGAAACTCTGAATATCAAGTACATTTTATGGAACATGTACGTTATGTTGGCTGAGCGACACGTAGTCGTGCCACTGTGAAGATCCATTTGTATGTTTTTTTTTTTAAAAAAAAAAAAAAGGGTCGTCACACGCATGGTCACACACATTGGGAGAGACGAGGTGTTGGGGTTCATGGCCACCATGGCACAGCCGAAGCCCAACAAAAGAATTTCACAACAAAATTGTATGGACTTTTTAGGCCCAATGGGCCATAATTAAGTGCCCCGTAAAAAAAAATAAAGAAAAAATATAAAAGAAAAAGAAAATTCTATATGATGGTTCGAGCCCTCAAAAAAATTATATGGAATGGGCCTCTCACAACATAGTTCTTCAAATAAAGAAGTTTATAAATTTTCTAAGCCCAAACTTACAAGCTCTTTAATTCACCACCAAATATTCCAAAAATAATAATAGTAGTAATAAAAATTCATCTGATGGTCTAAACTCCACTCCCCCTAAAATAATTTAGGAAAAGTCTACCTACTCACACAGAAAGTGACATTGGATGATCAATATCAGGACTGATTTTGCATTTATTTAAATAATAATAATTTTTTATTTTTGTTATTAATCCACCCTTTGGTTTTTTTTAAAAAAATAATAGTTTTTTTTTTATTAATTTTTTTTTATTTTAGTTCTCAGGAGAAGAAGGGTATAATTGCAAAATGCCTTGATTAACCCATATGATAAAGGGCTTCCGGCAAATCATCTCAGAAACTTCAACGAATAATCGCTGCACAAAAGAACAAAGAAACAACAAATCTGCAAAATGCCTTGAAATTTATTTAATGTTATTAGCGTATTGTTGGTACAGTTTCCGGTATGGTGTGAATCTGCACGTTCTTCTGATGTTCTTCACGCTTCTTAATAATTCTGCAAAACAACAAAAACTAAGGGACCCTTCCGGGGGTCCTCTCCGATGCCTAAATTAGCTCCTGTAAGAAAATAATATTCTGTGCACAAAAATTGAGTCTTAGTTTATACCCGGAGTATGAGCCTATTTATAGGCAAAGAGGTGGAGTCAAAGCTGGATTAGAATTCCTGCTCCCTGTCGATCTAGAACTGCTGTCAGAGTTCTAATCGAGATCTAAAATTGATGTCAGAGTTCTAATTGGATTCTGATATTTTATTAGACTTCTAATCTAATATCTTCTAAGACTTCTGATCTGATCATTCTTCTTATCTGATTGGACCATAAGTCCTATCCTAATTCTACCAGAGATAGGACTACTGATCAAACTATACTTGGGCTAATTAGAGTCCTATCCCAATTTACTGAGATAACTGATACCTGATTTCCTTGAAGTAGTTGCTAAATGTCTATCTCCTCCTTGGATCGGGTTGAGTGGAATTTATCCCCAACAGTTACCCCCCAATTCCCTTATCCGAAGCTTGCTTGAATAATGGGAATTCCATGTCTAAGGAAACCCGAGCTTTGTCTCCTTCTGAAAACCTGCTAACCTGCAAAACCTGAGGGTTAAATCTTACCCCCCATTACCTTCTTGTTTTTCCTTAGGGTTTTCTCCCTGTCTCTTGAAAAACCTGCAAAACCCGAGGGTTAAATCCGACCCCCCTGGCTCTCTTTATTTCTCTCTCTCGGCAATAACTGATTCGAGAATGCTTTCTTCTTGCTCTCGGCTAGGACTGATCCGAGACTCTCGGTTAGGATTGATCCGAGAGTTTTCTTCTTGTACTCGGCTAGGACTGATCCGAGACTCTCGACTAGGACTGATCCGAGAGTTTTCTTCTTGTACTCGGCTAGGACTGATCCGAGACTCTCGGCTAGGACTGATCCGAGAGTTTTCTTCTTGTACTCGGCTAGGACTGATCAGAGACTCTCGGCTAGGACTGATCCGAGAGATTTCTTCTTGCACTCGGCTAGGACTGATCCGAGACTTTCGGCTAGGACTGATCCGAGAGTTTTCTTCTTGTACTCAGCTAGGATTGATCCGAGACTCTCGGCTAGGACTGATCCGAGAGATTTCTTCTTGCACTTGGCTAGGACTGATCCGAGACTCTCGGCTAGGACTGATCCGAGAGATTTCTTCTTGCACTTGGCTAGGACTGATCCGAGACTCTCGGCTAGGACTGATCCGAGAGTTTTCTTCTTGTACTCGGCTATGATTGATCCGAGACTCTCGGCTAGGACTGATCTGAGAGTTTTCTTCTTGTACTCGGCTAGGACTGATCCGAGACTCTCGGCTAGGACTGATCCGAGAGATTTCTTGTTGCACTCGGCTAGGACTGATCCGAGACTCTCGGCTAGGACTGATCCGAGAGTTTTCTTTTTGTACTCGGCTAGGACTGATCCAAGATTCTCGGCTAGGACTAATCCGAGAGTTTTCTTCTTGTACTCGGCTAGGACTGATTCGAGACTCTCGGCTAGGACTGATCCAAGAGATTTCTTCTTGCACTCGGCTAGGACTGATCCGAGACTCTCGGCTAGGACTGATTCGAGAGTTTTCTTCTTGTACTTGGCTAGGACTGATCCGAGATTCTCGGCTAGTACTAATCCGAGAGTTTTCTTCTTGTACTCGGCTAGGACTGATCCGAGACTCTCGGCTAGGACTGATCCGAGAGATTTCTTCTTGCACTCGGCTAGGACTGATCCGAGACTCTCGGCTAGGACTGATCCGAGACTCTCGGCTAGGACTGATCCGAGACTCTCGGCTAGGACTAATCCGAGACTCTCGACTAGGACTGATCCGAAAGTTTTCTTCTTGTACTCGGCTAGGACTGATCCGATATTCTCGGCTAGGACTAATCCGAGAGTTTTTTGAGACTTCTCTTCTTGCTCTCGGCTAGGACTGATTCGAGAGGCTTAGCTTCTTGCTCTCGGTTAGGACTGATCCGAGAGGCTTTACCTACAAATAAGCGACATCAACGGGTTCCCGGTCCCTAGACCGGGAACACTCCAATGCTTAAGTTAGCTTTATTCATTTATTTTGAAAATACTTATTCTCAAAATCTGGAAAATTTTCTGTCTAGTCTGAATTAAAAATAAAAGTCTAGTTCTTTGCAAATATAAATGCTAAAAAATAAAAGCAAGCCTGAAATTCCCGAGAGTCCTTTTTATGGGATCACGGGCAGATACTGCTGTTGCATCAGCTCTATGCCTAGGGCTTCTGCTTCCTCGGTCTTCTCTTCTTTCTATGTCATCTCGGTGATCATTCTCTTGATGCCTCTCGCCTAGCTAAGGACGGTCTCGGGGATAGTAATCCCGTAGCTGCTGATCTCGGGGCTGATTGTCCTGATGATTCTAAAGCCTGTTATTTCCTTGCTGGTTTCGTTTTTCTCCCAAAAACCGAACCAGCTTGCCATTCTTTATGAATTCTTCTATTAACAACCTTAGGGTTACGCACCCCTCGGTGTAATGACCTGCTTGTTTATGAAAATCACAATATTTGTCTGCATTCCTGTAAGGAGTATTACCTGGTATCTTTTGTGGTTCCCGGAACGCTGGATCTCTTTTTATCTCCATAAGGACTTCTGATATCTCGGCATTGAGAGGTGTAAAATTGTAATCTTTGAACTTCTTTACCTGCCTCTGCTCTTCCCCATTAGCTTTCCTGAATTCTTTCCTTTTCTTTTCCGGGGCTGTCTCTCGGGGTGGCCTAGAACTGGCCATAGACTTCAGCGTTTCTTCCTGATTGATGAATTCTTCTATCTTATCCATGAGGCCCTGCAAGGTACTCGGTTAGGAATATTTTGGACAACTCCTTGAACTGATCAACGGAATTCGGGGGCAGCTTCCTGAACCAGTCTCGGGCATTCCCTGAAAGAGTAAGAGGGAAGGCCCGACATGCTACTTCATCGGGTGTCCCGTGAAGGTCTAGATGAGCTCAGAAATTTTCTAGGTGATCCAAGGGATCTCTGTCTCCTGCATAACTTAGAATTTGGGGTACCTTAAACTTATCGGGAAGCCGATAGTCTGCCACCCGTCTGGTGAAGGGTGAGTCTGTACCCATTAGGAGCTTGTCCACCATTACAGATCTGCTTTTGTCCTTTCTTTCCATCTCCATGTACGTGCACTTTCTCTCCAGCTCGACAATAACTTTGCTCAGATCTCCTTCGCGATCATCCTCCCTCCGAGGATTAGTGTTGCTGTTGTGATCTTCTTCCTCACGCTCATCCCTGTTCATCTCGGGATTGGGCTGTTCCGGCCTCCTGCGCAGCAACTCGGCATTTTGCTGTGTTAAGGATTCAATTTGGGCTTCCAGCGCTGCTATGCGATCTTGATCTCCACCCCCCGGGGGAGGGTTCGGTGGAGGCTGCAAATTATTCTAAATAACTGGCTCCATTCGGACTATGGGCTCTCGGTTGGTCTGGCTTCCGGAACGTGTGTTCATCACCATCCTGGATCTTCTTTTTCTTTTACGAGGAACGAATAATCGTTCCCACAGACAGCGCCAAACTGTTGGTACAGTTTCCGGTATGGTGTGAATATGCACGTTCTTCTGATGTTCTTCACGCTTCTTAATAATTCTGCAAAACAACAAAAACTAAGGGACCCTTCCGGGGGTCCTTTCCGATGCCTAAATTAGCTTCTGTAAGAAAATAATAGTATGTGCACAAAAACTGAGTCTTAGTTTATACCTGGGGTATGGGCCTATTTATAGGCAAAGAGGTGGAGTCAAATCTGGATTAGAATTCCTGCTCCTTGTCGATCTAGAACTGCTGTCAGAGTTCTAATCGAGATCTAGAATTGATGTCAGAGTTCTAATTGGACTCTGATATTTTATTAGACTTCTGATCTGATCATTATTCTTATCTGATTGGACCATAAGTCCTATCCTAATTCTACCAGAGATAGGACTACTGATCAAACTATACTTTGGCTAATTAGAGTCCTATCTCAATTTACTGAGATAACTGATACCTGATTTCCCTGAAGTAGTTGCTAAATGTCTATCTCCTCCTTGGATCGGGTTGAGTAGAATTTATCCCCAACACGTATAAATGTTAAACGTATCTTATCCAAGATGCACGTTATCCTCTCAGACTTGTTGACGATGACAGATCGATAGCTCCATGATAGCTACTTAATTAGAAGCATTATAGTGGGCTGTGAAGGTGAGACACTTTTGGGAGTTGGGGATGAATAATGCAAGGACTTTGATATTGACTTAAATAATGAATAATGAATAATGTACATACACACTTCCATATGACTTTGGGTAGATCATAGATGTTTTTTTATTTTATTTTATTATTATTATTATTATTATTTTACTTTTATTTTTATTCAAAATTGGAACTTGAGAAACAAGGAAAACAAAAAGGAGACAATAAAACTCAAACTGAAAAGGACAATATAAATAAGAACATGAATAGTAGGCAGTAGATTCGAAAAGAACGTCTCAGGGCCTCTCTAAGGGCCACTAGGCAATAAACAAGGATAAAAAAGCTCGGTTAGGAGTCTCAAGCGATAAAGGCAACAACCACAGTTAAGTGGTAAATGGTGCAAGAAAAGTATTACTAATAATCGAACATGAATCATCAACAAGGAATCCAAACAATACAAACAAAGCAGCAAAATACAAACGACGGAAAACTCTTATCCTCTATCCAAAGATGCACTATATTCAAATATAGAGAATGTGAGAGAGAATGAACTGTTGTGACATATAATTACTTGAACAAACCATCCAAACCACTGAGGAGAGGTGCCGGAGAAGGAGGTATGGTCCAAATTATTACTTTATATTAAATCCACTTCTAAATTTTGCATCAAAATTAGGGTATTTGGGTATTCGATTTTGAAAACATAATTAAATTCTTATTTGATATGTGAATTTCGAGGTTTGACATTTTTTAAAAAATTGAATAAAATATAATTTGTTTAGAAAAAAATAAATAAAATTTGATTTGATTTTAAAAAAAATGGAAAATTAGAAACATATTTGTTTTTAAAAATTATTTTGCCAAATGCACCGTTAAAAACACAGTATTCAAGAAGTTGTAGACAGAGGTTGGCAAATATAATAACCCCGTCAAACTAGAAAAGATTTATGGTAGTATTTGATAAACCTTTTCAAGATTATTTATTTATGGGATAAATACTCTATTGGTACCTGAGTTTTACGTGTTTTTAAATTTAGTACCTCAGTTTTATTTGGTATCATAGGTGGTACCTGAATTAAGGGTAAAAACCCATTTGGTACCTCTGTTAGATTTTCCGTCCGAATTTTAACGGCTCGCCACGTGTCAACCGCTGAGGTTGACACGTGGCACTACATAAAAAAAAATTAAAAATTAAAAATAAAAATCTTTAGAAAATGATTAAAAATAATAAAATTTTTAAAAAAAAATTAAAAAAAGAAAAAAGAAGAGGGGTGGCTGAGTCACCCCCCTTGGCCACCATGGGGGTGGCCGGCCACCCCCATTTTGGCCAAGGAGGTGGCCCAGCCACCCCCTTGGCCGGTCTGACCGGTCTGGGGTGGCCGAACCACCCCCAGTTGAAAAAAAAAAAAAAAAAAATTTTTTTTGAAGGGTTTTGGCCCTAGGGGGTGGCCGAACCACCCCCTAGGGCCACGGGGGTGGTTCGGCCACCCCTGGTTCGGCCACCCCCAAGGGCAAACCCTCAATTTTTTTTTGAAGGGTTTTGGCCCTAGGGGGTGGCCGAACCACCCCCTAGGGCCACGGGGGTGGTTCGGCCACCCCCAGACCGGCCGGACTGGGGGTGGCCGAACCACCCCCGTGGCCCTAGGGGGTGGTTCGGCCACCCCCAAGGGCAAACCCTCAATTTTTTTTTGATGGGTTTTGGCCCTAGGGGGTGGCCGAACCACCCCCTAGGGCCACGGGGGTGGTTCGGCCACCCCCATACCGGCCGGACTGGGGGTGGCCGAACCACCCCCGTGGCCCTAGGGGGTGGTTCGGCCACCCCCTAGGGCCAAAACCCTTCAAATTTTTTTTTTTTTTTTTTGTTTTTCAACTGTGGAGTGGCCGAACCACCCCCTATGGGGTGGTTCGGCCACCCCAGACCGGTCAGACCGGCCAAAGGGGTGGCTGGGCCACCTCCTTGGCCAAAATGGGGGTGGCCGGCCACCCCCATGGTGGCCAAGGGAGCCACCCCTCTTCTTTTTTCTTTTTTTAATTTTCTTTTTTAAAATTTTATTATTTTTAATTATTTTCTAAAGATTTTAATTTTTAATTTTTTTTTTATGTAGTGCCGCGTGTCAACCTCAGCGGTTGACACGTGGCGAGCTGTTAAAATTCGGACGGAAAATCTAACAGAGGTACCAAATGGGTTTTTACCCTTAATTCAGGTACCACCTATGATACCAAATAAAACTGAGGTACTAAATTTAAAAACACGTAAAACTCAGGTACCAATGGAGTATTTATCCCTTTATTTATTTAATTTTTTTTTTATTTTTTGAGAAAAGTTGTTTGTTAATCAAAAGGATTTGCAAACCCGGCAGGCCTATTTGGTAAACATTTCCCCTCCCGGCAGGCGTGTTAAGTATGACTGGAAAATTCACCCATGGCATGCATGTGCTCATTTTAACTTGAAATAATTAAAATTTATTTTAAGTAAAAAAAATTAAAATAAAATTTAAAAACTAGCCCAAAAAAAACTTAAAACTAAAAATAAAAAAAATAAATATTAACCATCCTTAGGGCGAATCGGCCATCCTCTAATTATCTAATCACATAGGATGGCCGAACGACCAAAGCATATTTTGAAGGGGGAGGGGGGGTAGGCTAGGGTGCCTTGGAAGGTGCTTCGGTTACCTTCAAATCACATAGACTCAATTGTGTTTGGGAGTGGCTCGGCTACCCTGAATGGTGGATCGCCCGCTCACCCTTGAAACACATGGGGTGGCTAACTACCATTTTTTTTTTTTTTAATGATTCTATGTCTATACTTATCACTTCAAAATTGCCACTCAATTTGTATTGCCCCCTTAAAATGTTAATTTTTACATTCTATTATGCTTAATTACAGAAGGGGTTGCAATGTCCTCTTCCACAATCCAAAATGACAAAAGTACACCGCATAAAACTTCAAAAAAATGAAAAAAAAAAAAAAAAAACAAAACAAAACAAAACAAAAGAAGCAAACAATTCAGAAAAAGGAAAAAAAAAAAAAAAAAACGAAAAACAAAATTATGAAAAGCCAAAAAAATATGAAGAAGCAAAAGCCAAAAAACACCATGACCCATGGTTGGCCATGGGTCATTTTCAAAACTTTTCGCTTTTTTCGGTTTTTTTTTTTCTACTTCCTGTCCTTTTTAGTTTTTGTTTTTGTTTTTTCTTTGGTTTTTTTCCGATTGCTTTACCTTTTTCCATTCTTTCTAGATTTTATTTTACTTTTTACTTTAATTTTTTTAAACAATTTTATTTTTTAATTTATACAGATTTTTTTTTTTTTTTTTTTTTTTTTTGTGATTTGGAGGCAAAAGGGGGACATTGAAACGGGCCTATTAAGAGAGTACATTACAAAAATTAAAAGCTTGGGAGAGGAGGACATTGCAAATTTTAGTAATTTGGGGGTAAAATGTAGTTTTCCTTCTTAATTTCTTTCTTTCTTTTTTCTCTTCTATTTTTTTTTCTTTAATTTAGATTCTCAACTTAAGGTATTTAAATCATTTCATGTTAAAATTGAAACGTGCATGTCCATGTTCATTTTTTGGACCGATTTAACACACTCAGCTAATGAAATGATTTTTTTGCCAACTATTGATAGCTAATGACAGTATGTGTCATGATTGGTACCTCGTGGTAGCAATTTGTAAGTGAGATGTAATTGAGGGGTATATGTAATTTACCCATAAACATTTTATATTTATACTAACGGTTATATATGTAATGATATCTTTCTATTAAATATATGTTATTATGATTATTATGTTCAATCCATCACAAGTTCACAATTTGGGACTGTTAAATATGTGACCATATCTTTGAGAAGGAGGGAATTGAAAATACAGTGCTTGAGGCAATTGAAGACGAAGGGGCAGACAACTTTGATCTAATTGGGGAATTTGTATTATTTTTAAGGCCAAGGCGGGGACAAAAATTTCTTGTAAGCTAGGTTCGAATAATTTTTCTTCAATTCAATCTTTAAAATGGAATCTGCCAACCGTCGCCAGTATTCAGATTCTGACAGAAATTTTTAGATTCCAACCAAATTTATTGGAATCCGGACGAAACGGCAGGAATCCTGGTGGCCGGAATCTAAAGTTATAACACCCCAAAAAAAAAAAAAAAATTGTTATTAGAAGAGGTTAAAAGAGATTTAAAAGATTTTGTTTAATATTAGGTGTTTTATAAAATTTTGTATAAATAATTGTATAAATTTTTTTATATGATATAAATAAGACCAAAAAAAAAAAAAAAAAAGACTGGTAAAACGTGGCACCCAAAGAAAACAAGTCTGTAGAAATAAAGCCTTTCTCCTTAAGCTAAAAAGAGCCTCAACGTGTCTCGGAAGATTTTTTTTTCCTTCACGCCCCTTACCTGCTACACGTTGCAGCTCCCTCTCCCCCATCGCCACTTCTCAGTTTCCCTGCTACACGTTGCAGACATGCCCACTGTTTTCAGAGAAACACTGCCACGCTGCCTCTCTTCTTCTTCCTATAAAAACCAAGCTGACATTCCCTCCTCCTCACCTCCTCAGAAAACTAACACTCGGGTAGAATAAAAAAAAAATACAGCAGGTATTTCTTTCTCTGTTTTCTCTTAAGTTTAATTGCTTTGTTCTCCTTTTCATTTAAGTGAATTTTTCCGGGATTGTTTGAACTGAAAACAGGTTGGGTGTTTTAGATTTTTTTTTTTTTTGATGCTGAATGGGTATTAGTTTTGGAAATTCTTGGATTCTTTTTGGGTTGTAGATGTTGAGAATTTCTGAGTTTTGTTTTGAGATTTTTTGGTAGAAAACAGAATGGGTATTTTGATTTGGGTCATTTTGTGAAGAAATTTTTTTAGAAACCGAATGGGTTTCTCCATAATCTGGGTGATTCCGATTTCGTAAAATTCTGGGTTGTTCAATTTGGAGAGTTGCTGTTTTTCTTTGTTTTGGAAGATTTTCTGTGGGAAGGCCGAATGGGCGTTGTGAAATCTTTGGGTTTGTTTTGAGGGAAACTGAACGGGTATTCTTGAATTTTCTGTTGACTATGGGTTGGTTGAATTGAGAATAGTTGTGGTTGTAATTCTTGGAGATTATTTTTTTTTTTTAATCGAATGGTGTTCTGAGGGGCATAGGTTTAGTTTTCCCATTTTTGGTTGCTTTGGTCCTCTAAGCTTAATTCTAAAGGGTTGTGTTGTCTCTGTTTTGAGGATAACCAATGGGTCTTTGGGGTGTCTTTTATTTTTATTTTTTGATGGCCGGTTGGTACTTTGTTTTGGGTAAGCTTGTTTATACCGACAGCAAGTCGCTTCCTCATTCAGTAAATATATTTAGCTCCTGTAATTATGATCTATTGTGAAGATTCTCAAGTGTTTTCCAGCTTATGGTTGAGAGGATTCTTGTCCTAAGAATCAATACTTCAAATCCAATTCTTTTCCTAAACTTGAGTTCAGCCTTCCATTCTGATTTTACCCTCTTTTGCTGGATTTATGAGCTACATTTTAATATTTTATTCCCATTTAATTATGGTACTTAGCTAATTATTTGTAATTAATTGATGGAATAGAGGAACCAACTATTTATTTTTGAACTTGTCATCTTTTAGTCATAGAGTAACTTTCCCTTACACACTCTTTTTATGAAAATAAGTTGTTGTCTACTGTCAAGGTTGGAATAGAATATATATTAATATATAGTATTCAGCTAATATATCTATTGGTGGTTCTGGAATTGTTTTCCTAAAAGAGTTTACTGCCGCAACCTACATAAAGCAAAAGCTTAGGTTTTGTAGATTACACTTGTGACAGAAAAATAGGAAGCTTTGTAAAAATATAAGATAGTGAAAATACAACTCTATTCACTACGAGTAGTGGAATAAATTAAGAATAAGACTACTCTCTCTAGTCTTTTAGCTAAATAAACTTCTTATGATCTAAGTGGAAGGTAGCCAAACCCGACTCAAAAAAATACCAAGGGAACTCTATCTCAAAACTCCGGCAAAGTTTTAATAAAACTTTTTCAAAAGTCAGATATTTTTTAAACTCTTTAAACTCTTTTAATATTACTTGCATTTTTATATCATCATAATAATGCTATCATTATATGATGTAATTAAAATCTCATGTGATCATACTTAGTTTATATTTGATACATATACACCATATGAATAAAGTTGGTGAAATCATGGTTTTCAAGGTATGTGCACCATATAAATAAAGTTGATGATAGTATATGTGTTATATATGCATCATATGAGCAAAAGTTGATATAATAGTATATGTTACTTGTGCACACAATTTTACCCCTGTGGCACCATGTCATAGACGATTCAGATCATATATGTGTTATGTGGGTAGCATATCAACCATACGGAAAGACAGAAGTGTGGGTTATTAGCTGGGTGGCCTTCACGTAGAGAAGTTTTCAACCTAGTACAGCTCTCTCCTGTGACGACAAGATGAGCCCATAGTTGTTTATTGGGACAAGCCAAACGTGCACCGCTCATGATTAAAAGCGGAATTGGTTAAAGGGAGGTTAAAACTTACACGCTATATAAATGATACATGCATTTGATTTATTTTTGGATTCCGACAGAAATTTCTGACTGGAATTCGCCTGTATTGGTCAGATTCCAGGCAGTTTGGCCGGAATCCGGCTATATTGGCTTGATTTTGACTGTACTGGCTAAAATCTAGTTCTTACGAATTTCGGCTAGTGCAGTTTTTGGCAATCCAATACTAAAATTCGGGGATCTTCGGCAGTAGAGTCAGGTTACAAACAAACACTAGTGTCTAGCGGTGACGGATTTCCACAAACGTGCATGTAAGAATGGAGAGTTTAAATTCAGAAAATGAAAACTGTAAATCGTTTTTCAAAAATTGAAGAAGATTTTATGGTCACGCTGAAAATGATTTTTTTTTACCATTGTTTTCGCTCCCACCAAACATCGAAAAATGCAAAAAACATTTTCAAGAAGACATTTTACACTAAAACAAACGGATCATTAATAAAAAAAAGAAGTGTTTTTCGTATGTTCAAATGACAAAGGTCACATGTAGATATTGAATTAGAAAAATTTCTCAAATTCAGTTTGTAAGAATTTTTTGTCCTCACAGCGCATAAAATCAGTTGTAGGAATTGCCGAGGAATAATTTTTCATCCGTGACAGAAAAAATCCTGAGCCTCCAAAATAAATTATAGTTTTGCTCTGTTTTCATTTGGTTTTTGTTTAATTATAACTCATCCATCAATTTATTGATTATAAACATGGCCATCGGGCTTTTCTCATGACGTTAGCTTGATATGATTTTGGGTTGTATGGATTGGATTGTTCTTGTTGTTTATGGTGCATTTTCCATTTTTAATCAAATACATTTCGGTTGTTCTTGTTAGGGCTGGCAATTTTGACACGACACGACAACCCGACACGAATACGACACAAAATTAGCGGGTTTGGGTCATAAACGGGTCTACCCGTTTATGACCCGTTTATCTCAGTTAAACGGGTCGTGTCACGGGTCACCCGCGGGTGACCCGCCAGACACGATTACTTTTTTTTTTTTTTTTTAATTATTATTATTATATATATATTTTTAAAAAAAAAAAAAGAAGAAGAAGGAGAAATGGGATTAGTCTGACAGATATTCTTTTCTCTCTCTTTTCTTGGTCTTCTTTTTTTTTTTTTGACTCTTCTGACTCTTCTTTCTTCTTCCTTCTTCGTTTCTCTCTTTTCTTGGTCTTCTTTTTTTTTTTTGACTCTTCTGACTCTTCTTTCTTCTTCCTTCTTCATTTCTTTTTCTTCTTTCCGAGAGACACAGCGAGAGACGAGAGAGAGAGATCGAGAAATTGCGAGAGAGAGAGAGAGAGTGGGTTGAGACTTGAGAGCTGAGAGATGAGACCGAGAGATCGAGGGAGACCGGAGGAAGGAGAGACCCGATCGTGGAGGATCCGACCAGTGGGTCAACGGTGACGATTCTGGCGAAGCAAAGCTGATTTTCGGTGATTTCTCCGGTGGATTTTCTGGGAAAAATCCTGAACGTGAGTAATTTTGTGAATTTAGCGTTATCCTGTGATGATTAGTTGGATTGACAGCTTGGGTGTTATTGATTTGAACTTATGTTGAAATTTTGTTGTGGGAATCGATTGGGCTTTGTGAGAGTATAGTATTTCGGATTGTTTGAGTATGTGTGGGCATTGTGTGCAGTGTATCGGTTGACTGAGGGTTATTGTTCCATGTTCTTGTCATTGTTTTTACTTTCCTTTCTCTTTGGTTTTAGTACTTGGAAGTTGGAAGAGTGTTTGATTTTGGTTCTGTTGCTTGATGATTTTGATTTTGTGTTTGAGCTTGAGCTGATTAAGATATTGCTCCGAGAGTTTTTGATTTTGATGATTTTGATTTTGATTCAGTGAATGCTTTCACAGAATCCTAATATATATATATTTTTTTATTATTTTTTTAAAGGGTTAAACGGGTCGTGTCGACCCGATATGATCCGTTATGTTAAAACGGGTTTCACGGGTCGTGTCGGGTGACCCGTGAAATAACCGTGTCGTGTCGTGTCTGGAGCCCCGACCCGTTAACATAAACGGGTCGTGTCTGGGTCTAGCTTAAATGGGTCGCGGGTCTTAACGGGTCGTAAACGGGTCGTGTCGGGTACCCGTTTTGCCAGCCCTAGTTCTTGTACGTAGTTACAGAGCCATTATTATATGGGGCTTTTAAAACCATTATTCGCCTTCAATTCCAAGCAAAATCATTTTTTTTTTATAATCATTTTCTGGGGTTGCACAAAAAGTCATATTTCAGGTTGAAAGCAAAAAATACATGTATATCATGTACAAAGAATGTAAAATAAAGCACATATGTGATAATGTTGGAGAAAAATTGAACACCTAATCAATCAATAAGAATCCCAAATTAAGTGTACCTCTTACCAATTTAACGCGTATGCAGAAGCGATGCAGATTGAGAAGCTGTAGAGGATGAAGTGGTGGAATTAGTGTAACTATTGCATGAATATTGATTTTGCCCCCCCTCATAATTAGTAGCAACACTGGACACAGAAAGTGCGATTGCATGTTTATTCACTGCTGGAGCAAAATGTTCTAGCCTTGGCATATTTGATGGGAGAACAGGCAATGGAGTCTCACAATTGAGAACATGAATTGTTTGTCTTATTGAAGGCCTAAGGTCACGATCGGGGTGAGCGCACCAAAGCCCAACAATCATCAAGCGCTCCATTTGCTGCTCATCAAAATCTCTGTCAAGCCGTGGGTCAGCTGCTTCAAGTACCTTTCCTATTCCATAGAGTTCCCAAACCCACTCCACCATGACTACTTGATCTTCAGGGGCGTTGTGCTTGATTGGTTTTCTTCCGCAAGCAATTTCCAGAGCGACAATTCCGAAACTATAGACATCTGACTCTTTACTAGCCTTCCCGGTTGTAACACATTCAGGAGCCATGTAGCCCATGGTGCCTGCCAAAACAGTGGTTTGTGACTCTTTTAGGTGGTCCACAAGCCTAGCTAACCCAAAATCTCCAAGTTTAGCATTAAAGTCTGAATCAAGCATAATGTTGCTTGATTTTATATCCCTATGCACAACGCATTGCTCCCATTCTTCATGCAAGTAAAGCAAGGCCGACGCCAATCCTTGAGCAACCTTGTACCTCATTGCCCATATCAATAAGTTTTCTCCTGCGAAAAGATGTGTGTCTAAGCTTGTATTGGGCATGAATTCATAAACGAGTAAGAGCTCTCCTCTTTCATGGCACCAGCCAATGAGTTGCACCAAATTCCTATGTCCTAATCGACTTATAATTTTAACTTCTGATGCATACTCTTTTATTCCCTGTTTAGATCCTTTTGACACCCTCTTAATAGCAACGAAGGAGTTTAAGTCCTGTAAAAATCCTCTATAAACCCCACCAAATCCTCCCTGGCCTAGCTTCTCTTCATCATTGAAATTATTGGTGGCATGAGCTAATTCTTTAAATGAGAACCTCTTTGGTCCTGTTCCCCTTTGAAATTCGTCATCCATGCACCTATCAAAGGCAAGATCCTCAGCTGTATAACTCTTTTTCCTCTTCCACAAGCAAAACAAAATTAAAGCAAACCCACCAACCAAAAAAGACCCGCCAACACCCAACCCAATGGCTAATCCCAACCTGTTGTTTTTTCTTGGGTTGGGGGCTGGATTTAGTGTCGGAATTGGACTTTCTGCCACAGTTGGTTTGGTTACATTCGTATCTTCCAACGTTGAAGTAAAATTCCATGTGTGGATGGTATGCATTGCAAAAAAATCTCCTGTTGTGGCTGAGAATCCAATAGTTACCCATTCAGGCAGGTGATCTCTCAAATCAATATTATAAGAAAGGGATTGCCAAACAGTAGTATTGTTTTTGAGACCAGTGAAGAGAACACTCAAATCATAAGAAGTAGAATTATAGCTAATCCGAGCTTCATTGGGTCTCCCTTCAAAAATAGAAATATTAGCCCCCAACCATGAGACATTAGCAACTGATTTTATGGAGTTTATATCAATACCTACATGTACGCCGGGCGGATCCACATCTGGGTTAAAAAAGATGTCAAACTCCACAGCGACAAAAGGATTGTCCGTTGAGTTTAGTACTTGGTCACGGCTAGCAAGACCCAGAGCGCCACCTGGGCTGTCTTTAGGAATCGTTAAACCATTAGGTGCTAGGAAGAACGCAAGCCCATCTGCATAATTAGTATTATTTTGCGAGTCAATGACAAAGGAAAAATGGGTAGTGAAATCTGTGAGGTTTCCGGATGCCTTGTCCCACAGGTGCATGGGTTTGACATACGTGGCTCGACCAACATCAACCCTTTGGACCTGGGTGCCGGTGAGTGGGATGACTTGGTTTGCAGGGTAAGCTCTGTCACATCTTAGTTCGGAGACATCAGTGTTACAAGCATCGAAACTAGAGAAGTTGAAGTGTATAGCACTCGTAAATGGACGTAGTGGTGAGAAGAAATCGGTGACAATTAATAAGAGATAAAAGAGGATTAGGGGCTTTGGAAATGGGAAATGTTTGATTTTGTAGCTGTAACAAGCCATGATTGGAACTTGGAAGGAATTAAGGTTGGGTTTGATGAGAAGAAATTGCAGATTGTAATAAGAAAAGCTAAAAAAGTGATTATATATATAAGCTGTGGTTTGAGTAGGAAGACCGATTGCGTGTGAAAAACTTCTCCAGGACTAACCAACCATTGCGTGGATTTGAATATAGGCTGAAACGTACGGAACTCAAGTCGTAGATGATGTATTCAGTCGGGGAAGGAATGCGTGTGAGAAAGTTCTCGAGGACTAGTCAAAATGATAGATGTTCAATTCAAAGTGTCTGAAAAACTGACCTGGCCTTCCAGTTAGTTTACTTTAGAAATCTACAAAGAACCAACTTATGGTCTAGATCAAACCACCAGTTCAAATGATTCTAACCGTTCAAAATTGAATGGTCAAGCGCACCATCAAGGCAAGCGCCACTATCGTCCTACAACCCACTGCCACACACACACATGAGCGTTTGGTGCTCTACATCGTACCAGAGCATATGTGCATACAACTAAATATTACTTTAAAGGCTTAAAGTGTGTTGGACTTTATAAATATCAACGACGTACACTTTCTCTTTTTTCCATTTAAGACTTTTTTCAATCAATGTTTTTTTTAAAACCTTTTATTTAAAACATTCCTAAAACACAAAATAAGTATATATACGTATTAATTTTGAAAATGCTTTAACAAAAATTAGAGCTTCTTGAAATACGGGAACGCCCAGATGGTAATGAAATCATCAAAATGATGCAAAAGGGCTTTAGAAGTTGATAATAACAGTGTCAACCAGTCTGGTAAATTTTTAATTTTAGGAAAAATACAATTTAGCCTCCCAAACTATAATTCTTTCTCCGGATGGCCCCCCAAACTACTAAGATTTGCACTCTAACCCTCCAAACTACCAAAACCTTTGAAAAAGTCCCTTTTGGCAAAATATCCCCATAATACCCCTGTCACGTGTCATTTTTCAATTAAAAAAATTAAAATTAAAATTAAATTCAAAAATTAAAATTAAAATTAAAAAATAAATAATTATTTCTTTTTTTTCTTTTTCTTTTTTCTTTTTCTCTTTTTTAAAAAAAAGATGTGTTTTGGGTAGCGCTTACAATGCTGTGATGACCGATTTTATAACCCGGCTCAGGGAATTCCGATTCGCAATCATCAGCTCGCTGATTTTGGCCGAGCTCAAGCTTGCCCCGCTCTGAAAAATATCTTCCACCTGAGAGAAAAGCTTGTGATCCTTACTTCCCAAGTAACTATTAGCCAACGTTTTGAATGCCAAAAAATCACAGAGAAGAAAATGGATATGAACATCAACGAACAAGCTCACAACCGTTGATTTCTCCGTTAGAAACCGATCGTGGTCTTCCACAACGATGATAAACTTGCTCGTCATTTGCAATATTTTTTTAAAAATAAAATTTTAGTTTTTTTTTTTTTTTTCTGTTTTAATTTATTTTTAAATTTTTTCTAATTTTTTTTAATGAAAAAATGACACGTGGTAGGGGTATTATGGGGATATTTCATCAAAATGTTCATTTTTCAAAAGTTTTGGTAGTTTAGGGAGTCAGAGTGCAAGCCTTGGTAGTTTGGGGGGGCCATCCGGAGAAATGGTGGTAGTTTGGGGGGCTAAATTGTATTTTTTTTTTCCTTTAATCTTTCTAAATATTTGAGAAACCATTTTTGTGTACAGTCAAGGACGAAGTTAGAAGCTTTTATGGGTAGGGGTCAATAGGCTAAATTTTTATTTTTTCCTTATAATTTAATTTTTTTTACCTAATTTTTTTAATTGAGGGAGGGCTGTGGCCTATACCGGCCCCCCCTAAATCCGTCCCTGTTACAATGTATCTCACTGG
The DNA here is from genome assembly GCA_028654335.1 of Alnus rubra. Taxonomy (NCBI): domain Eukaryota; kingdom Viridiplantae; phylum Streptophyta; class Magnoliopsida; order Fagales; family Betulaceae; genus Alnus; species Alnus rubra. The sequence continues at coordinate 473,286 of JAJPGS010000518.1, forward strand.
TAGGTTGAGGAAAATTTAACCACATATATAGTTGTATCAGGATTATTGCCAAAGGCAAGATTATGTCTATGGAGTCATACACATTGGCAGATTAAACCAACAGACTACCAGTTTGGGTGTTGGTAGTATTTTCGGTGGGGTTGGGTTAAGTTATAGCTTAATTAATCGATTTGAGGGAGCACTTGTAGTTTTCAACCGTCTAGGCTCCTTTTGTCATTGGTTCCTAATAAACAGGGGTTACTGTACTACTATGGACTATGGTTATGCCTAGGTAAAGTCGTAAAGATGCTATTATGGTGTGTTTGTGTATTGAATTTTTGAAATCAAAATTAAATTTTTATTCTCTTTGCGAATTTTGTGGCAAAAAAATGTGTTTGAGTGTTGAATTTGTAAATTGAAAAATATTATTTTTTAATGGTAGGAAATGATTGGAGGTTTGAAAAGTTGTGTATAATGATTGGTATTGTGAATAGTTGTGTGAAATAATAATTTATTATTTATTGATTGTTTAATTAAAAATAAATAAATAATTTTTTTTAAAAAAAGAAGCAAAGGCAGCCACCCCTCTATTTTTTTTATTAATTTAATTTTTCATTATTTTATTAATTAAATGTGGGATCCACGCGTTTTTGGAGACAACTTATCCTGCGCGTGGGTTCCGGCCATCAAATCAGACTCATCAAAATGTCAGCCTTGAATTGAGACAAAATTGGGGTGGAATTCAAGTTTTTTTTTTTCAGGTTGGTAGGTTTTAGAAAAAACCCGAATAAAATAAGGATTGTATTATGAATCCACACACACAAGGCACCTTTGGATGCAGAAACAAATCATGATTCTATTTGCTACAATGTCGGTTTTTTGTTTTTATCTAAGTAACAACCCGCACTTAACACCTGTTCTGCTTCAAATTTCAAGAAAAATTCTGAATTCCAACGCTTCCCTTTGCGTCAGACGCCATCTTTCAAATGAAAAAAAAGGGCGTCAGATCTCTTCTTCTTCTTCACCAAATACACTGAGTTTTTCCACTGACCGATTCACAAAGCATTCTGAAAGATTCATTAAGAATTCCACCGACTGATCGTCCCTCCCAAAGAATCACACTAAGTCGCTCCCGTGTCAATCGGAGCGTTGGCTCCGGCAAAACTTGGAGCAACGAGATCTGCGGTGTTAGTGGTCGGATTTGGCACTCGAGGGTCAGATGAACCACCGGATATCTCTGGTGTGCTGTCGGTTGGTGGTCGTTCGTCTTGGTGGGAGGCGATCGTTCGGTGGCCTTTCGTCATGGTGGGTGGCGGTCGATCGGCCGATGGAGTAGCGGGACAATGGAGAATGGGAGATTTGAAAAATGGGGAAAAATTTTCTGAAAGGTCTTAATAGAATGAGTATAACTTCTATTCGGTGGTGGCAAAAACCAAGGCCTTTCTGCCCACCAATAAGAGGTTGACATATCAGCATGGAACAAAAAAAACACAAAAAAGGTAAATGTTGGAAAAACACCGGATCATCCCTCCTTTCACCCTAAACAAAAACCAAAATTCCTCCCAGCCATAGAGCCACTACCCCACACTGGACATCGAGATCGGCAACTCCACAGCCACGCCGGACACCGAGATCAGTAACTCCACGCCACGTCGGACACCTGAAATCCGCAACTGCGCGCCAGACACCCAAGATCGGCAACTCTACGGACGACGCAACGGAGCCGAACGAGGTGGGTAGTCCCGTCTGCTCTTCTTGGACCCAAAATTGGCCAGGGGTGACCGCACGGCCACCCCCGACCACTGGGGGATGGCCGCGCAACTACCCCCGGTCCATGGGGCGGCCGTGCGGCCATCCCCGGTGTAACGCCCCGAATTTGAGCCAGCAAATTCATAAGCAGAAACCTCTGGTTCCCACGTGACGTTACTACATCAGAGATAACTCTCGCAGCGGAATATATTTTTGTTCTTCTAAAGACTTAGGAATTTATAGCATAACACGTTAGAGCTGACTGAAATACCTCGAAACATTAATTAAAAGTTGCTTAGGTTATCATTACACGCTATTTGCACACTTGGTGCATTAGATATAGGTGCCACAAACGGCACATAAACATACAACATAAAAATACACCAAACAAAACATCGTCATAATTATTACAAGCCTTGAAATAAAGCACACATAAATATGCCTAGCGATTTCTAAGCTAGCACATATTACTTCAGTAATGGTTTCAAAAACCATTAAAACTAGCATATGAGTCCATGCCTTCCTCTTCTAGATCTGCATCAGTAACTATGCAAATATGGCGTTATCATATTTGCATAGACAAACAAGTGAGTCATCCATTTTCATATCTAAGTTACCATCAAACAAATAACAGTTCATAAAGAATACAAATGCGAGGGTTGTATGAATATGCATCGTAGTAACCATTTAGTTTGATGTTTTATGATCATCTTTCTTCAGACCTCTCGTCTTAGGTTATCTGAACCCGTTTACGTCCGTTGCCTCCCACTTTGAAGTCTTACCTGTTTTTACTAGAAACCTTCCGGTCCAGCATTAGTTATTTATTAGGACTTCAGACTCGCCTTTTTAGGATTCACTGATGGCCTTTCTACCTTTTGCTACTACATCAGCTTTGCTCTTTTAACCCCCCAAGTCAACTGACTAGCCGTTCCATACACTTGCTACTACATCAGTTTATCGATGGCTATCTTATCAGCCGTTATATTTTATTAGACACAACATGCTATGCATAAACAACCACATGCAATAAACACACAACACACAGTCCTAATGAAACATAGAATCATTCCTCAGTAAGTACATCCGTACTTACACTCTTCTTCGTGTAGTTCCTTTAAACTTCTTTCCTGCATATAAATCCATCCATACAATAATATATTTATCAATCATCTATCAAACAAATCATTGTTTATAGACCCTCATCTTTTTATATTTATTATTCATCACTTCATTATGTTTGAGACGATCACTCATAATAAATCTTAAAACCTTGGTTCATGATTTGGTGACGAGGCTATATGACCAATGCTACCAAATATGAACGTGAAGGCTTAAAATATATCATAAGGACAATAAGGAATAAATACGATCAACTCATGAGAATCATGAGGACAATGAAATGTAAAGGGAATATAAATACGATCAACTCATGGAAGTCATGAGGACAATGAAATATAAAAGGAAATATAAATACGATCAACTCATGAAAGTCATGAGGACAATGAAATATAAAAGTAAATATAAATACGATCAACTCATGAAGTCATGAGGACAATGAAATGTAAAAAGGAAATATAAATACGATCAACTCATGAAAGTCACGAGGACATTGAAATATAAAAGTAGTTTATATTACTTTTTATTTTAATTCTTTTTATCTCATAAGCTTATTGGGTCTTTAAACAACTCATAAAACAAGTAATGAAATCAAAACCTATATCATCAAATTAATGAAATTAATGGTTGGAAGCTTACCAAAATACTTCTTAGCACACACTTCAAGTCTTGAACCACACAAAACTACACAAATCTCACAATTTTCTCTCTTGGTTGTAGGTGTGTGAGTGAGTGAAGCTTAATGAGTATTGCATCTTCCACCATGGTTCTATTTATAAGAGAATGAATGGTTAGGATCAAGTAGACACATTGTGATCCAATGGATGGGAATTGGTGCATCTTAACCTTATCTCCAAGGCACATGAGTTTCATCATTACTAAGGTGGTGCATTCTAGATGTGGGATGTGGGCAACACTTGTGGTGATGAGTGCACACATTAGAGGAAGTGGGTGATGAGTTGTTCAATCAAAGGAAGTATTAAATAATGCTATATATGAATTTTCGTCTAAATAGAGGCCAGCTTACTCCAAGTAACGTTTTGATGGTCAAATCTACTCCGATCACTGTAAAATTTTGAGGGTAGATAGATGACGTTAAGACGAACGCTTTCTATTTTTGGTTCAACTCAATCCGAGTTCGTTATGACTTAGTTTTGGTCAATCAAAGTTTCTGGTTTACTTTGACAAGTTAAACCAAGATATTGTTTAGACTACTTTCATTTTATGATTACTCTAGATTCTATTCTAGACATCTTTTATTCTTTCATCATAAGAGGGGGAGGGAATAAATGTAGTGGAAGGTTGCACTAGGTGTTGAATCATCATATCTTACACTATCCTATTTAATCAAATCTAACTAGGATGATATATTTAATGACATTCTTAAAGCATAAAATATAGGTCTTCCACATGTTGAGTTGGGTGATAACACATGTAATAATCATGACTATGGGCAGATGACATGTGATAAGTGGGTTGAGTTTGTGGATAGCAATTGGAATGGGTTGGGTTAAGTTCAAAGATGACCCATTAATGAATAATGTGAATTTCCGTCCAGAACAGGGGTTGTATTTTTGACGGATGTTTTCATGGCCTTAACGATGTCCAAACATCATGAAATTTGGAGGGGAGCTAGAGGACTTCAAAACGAGCGTCTCAGTTTTTGAATCGACCAAAATGGAGTTCGTTTGACCCTGTTTCCGTTATTCCAAAGTTTAAGGTCTGTTTTGAGTTTTTATCAAATTGCAACTATAAACGTTTCTACAAACAAAAATACACATTTATTTTCATAAATAATCGTAGTTATTCTTTTTTCCTTATTAAAAATGTTTTAAAATTAATTTAAACCATTATAATTTATGTCTTAAAATCTGGGGCGCTACACCCGGGGTCTGGGGGTGGCTTTCGGGCCAACCCTAGATCCATCTAGGGCTGGCCCGATCGCCACCCCAGGCCCTGCGCGGCCACCCCTGGCCACTGGGGGGTGGCCGTACGGCCACCCTCGGTCCATGGGGCGGCCGCACGGCCATCCCCGGGGTTTGGGGGTGGCCTTCGGGCCAATCCTAGATGGATCTAGGGCTGGCCCGATGGCCACCCCAGGCTCTGTGCGGCCACCCTCGACCACTGAGGGGTGGCCGCGCGGCTACCCCCGGTCCATGAGGCGGCCGCGCGGCCACCCCCGAGGTCTAGGGTTGGCCCGAACTTGGGGGTGACCTTCGGGCCAACCCTTCTGTCCGGGTCGACTCCGCCGGCCCAGGTCGACTCTGCTGGCTGGCCCATTGGTGGCGACTCCGGTTGTGGTGGCGGGTTGGGTTGGGTAGGCATTGATGGAGAATGGGAATGGGTTTCAGCGGGTGTGATTGGGTGTTTTCAAACTATGGTGCTTTGGTGTGCTAAACTGACTTGTTGAGTGTTTATTGGTGGGCAAAAAACTATTGTTTTCTGCCATGACCGTATAGAAGGGGCTCTCTAATATAATACTCTAGACCCTCATGGATGACCCTCTTACGCAAGATTTTATTTATTTATTTATAAAAAATAATGAAAACTGCAAAGAATGTTCTCGGCCGTTAGATTGTAAAATAACCTAGAAAGGAAATAGTGCCAAATGTCAAAAAATAAAAAATAAAATAAATAAATAATTGATTCATATTTATTTATATTAAATAATAATTATTTCAATCATTATTCCATACTAATTTTCATAACTTCAATCATTTTAAACAACTTTTTATACTTCCAACAATTTTCTACCATGGTTATCAGTGAAAAAAATACTCTTATACAACTATCATTCAAACGTGATTTCAAATACAATTTAAATTCTACTCATCATTTAATTTTTTTTTTACTTCGAAATTCGCACACCAAATAATAATTGAATTCAAATTTCAAAAATCGAACACCCAAACGTACCATAAAAGTAAAAATTATGTTCGCTTTCTCCTCTTTTTTTTTTTTTTTTTCTCAAGAAAAAAAGGAGGGGGGGTGGGGGGACAAACCGCATGCGCATAGTCATACACATTGGTAGAGACGAGGTGTTGGGGTTCATGGCGACCATGGAAGCCAAAGCCCAACAAATATGCACTATATTCAAATACAGATCGAGAATGTGAGAGAGAGACTGAACTGTTGTGACGACTGCTGACTCATCTATTAGGCAAGTTATACGGTCGTCTAAGGGCCCTCAAAACAGGCTTGTTTGAAAAAGGAAAAAAAAAAAAAAAAAAGTTTAATCATAATCTGAAACAATCTTTTTCCAGTAGAATAAGGCTCTAAAGACAAGCCTTTGAGGAAAGGTGCTGGAGAAGGAGGTACAGTCGAAATTATTAACTTAAATTAATCCACTTCTAAATTTTGCATCAAAATTAGGGTATTGAAGTCTTAAGAACGGTATTCAAAAAGTTGTAGACAGAGGTTGGCACATATAAAAACCTCGTCAAACTAGAGAAGATCTATGGTAGTGCATGTTTGATAAACCTTTTCATGATTTTTTTATTTATTTTTTTGTTTTGCGTGGTATAATATAAAGATAAAAGAAGTTTAAAGTTTTTTTTTTTTTTTGATAAAAAAAAAAAAGTTGTTTGTTAATGTTTTGATTTTTCCTTTTTTGGATAGGTAGAAAATAAAAATAAAAAAGGATTCGCAAACCCAGCCCATTCGGTAACCATTTCCCCTCTTCTCCTTTCCTCCTCCTTTTTTTTTTTTTTTTTTTTTTTTTTTTTTTTTTTTTTTCGGTACTTCTCTCAAAAAAAAAAAAAATCAACATTCAAATATTTTAACTTTTTTCACTTTTTATATCACATTAATAATCTTTTATTACTATTCAAATAAAAAACTTCACTACAAAATTTTTTTTTCACTTTCCCATACAAAAATTTCAAACTTCTTTCTACTTTATTTAAGATAAATCACTTTTTATTACTATTCAACAAAAAAAAAAAAATTATTTCCCTACAAATTATTATTTACGTTGAACCCTAAAGCTGCAATAACAACCACCATCTAATTAGAAGAAGAAGAAAAAAAACCATCGAATAATTTTAACTACTACCCACATCAAATCATTTGGCGAAGTCAACATTGCCACCTTTCATACTATCAGAATTGTATTAAATATTTGATAATAAAGTTCTCAACAATGTATAATATTGGCTTACGACCCAGCAAAGTCCACTCGGGTAGGTACGTCGTCCTTTAGAAATAGTCTTAGGGAATTAGTCCGCAATTGTTCAAGTTTGACAAAAGTGAGTTATGAAGTGGACTTGTGAGTTAATGGAGCTTCAAGACCGCCATTAGATTGATACGTTCAAATCATGCTTCGTGGATCAAGATTTACAATTACATAAAAGTATTCCTTTCTAAGGTATATATAATTAACACGCAATTTGTATGTTTTATTTTTCAAATAGCTTATAATTAGGTTCGATCATGTGGAATTTAACATTGAGCGTGGATTAATTCTTTGGATTGAGATAAACTTCCAAACCTTTCTTAGATTTATAGCAAATGTTGTTGGGGAATTATTATTCCCCACTCGGGTAGTACACGTGTCGGATTATATGCTTTGTCGGGAATGACTACTCGGGTTATACGCTTGGTCGGAAATATACGCTTGGTCGGGAATGTATGCTTGGTCGGGAATGACCAAGGTCTCGGGATTATATGGTTGGACGGGAATCACCAGAATCCTTAGCATTTATTAGGATCTTAGTACTTGTCAAATCAGGTCAGAAATCAGCATGGGGCACCATGCCTAATATCTTCACACCTTACTAGTCACTGTTCACACTGTACAATAACAAGACTTTTGCTATACATCAACAATAAAATAGAGCCTATATATTTACCCATCGTCTAAGAGGTATAGAGATCTAATATATGAGCATCACTCTCTCTCTCTCATTCTCCCAACTGACTTGGGCGTCGGAGAAGGCTCCACCGGCCAACCCCCGGTGGACCTTCGATTTGTTGCAGGTTACAGGCAAAGGGACGAATCAGAGGCTGCCACGTCATCAAGCTAAAAAAATCGCATCAACAAATGTTACATCTCTTTTATTTCTCAGGTCACTTTTCTTGGATTAATTATTAGGGATAATTGTACTATTGGTCCCTGGGATTGGCATAAATTACGAATCATTCCATGTTGTACTATAATTATAAATCAATCTCTAAACCCATTTTTCGTCCACCAAGTAAACAAAGTTCGTTAGTATATTACAATACAAATGATATTTAGAGGTTGTTTCACTATTTATATGATGTGGCAAGCTAACATATTCTGTTAATTTGGTGGATGAAAAGCAGGTTTAGGGAATGATTCGTAATTATAGTTTACTATAATGACCATTTCTTTAACTTTTTACACCATAGAGAGTAATTCGTAATTTAGGCCAACCCTAAGGATCAGTACTACAATTATCCTTAATTATTAATTCTTGGTCATGCAGTATTCTGGAAAGTGCACATGTGCATGGAAATTCCTCACTGCATTCATTATGATCACAGCCTCATATAAAATATAATGCATCATATATTATCAGCAATTTGATGATTCATCCTCTGCACTTTCTAAGAGTTGATTTGTCAACATTCTTTCCAACACATACTTCTTGTCCATAAGCAAGGGCGGAGCCGCCCCGTTGGGGGGGGGGGGGGGGGGGGGGGGAGGGGAACTTCTTACCCTTGTAAATTTTTCTTGAATACTCTGAATGTCCACCCTCAATGACTCATCGGGAGAATCGTTGTTATCAGTGACGACACGCGGCAATGGATATTTCAGCCTCAATTCAAACTTTTAGTTTCAGATGTTTAACAGATTTATAGATTAGGTTAAGTCTGTTAGACTCGCGAAGAAGAAGATACAAACGATGCCGTTTACAGTATGTTTTTATTATATGACAAAAGTGCACCGTTTTATTTATAAGGTTTGAGTTGAGTTACGTTGACCAAATTGCAGCACGCTTACATTGAAACTCGAGCTTGGGTTGTTGATTTGAACAAGAGGTGCATCTTTTTTTTATTATTATTTTAATGATAGAGCGTTTCGTACTGTGGGAGACTAGGAGTATTAGGCTTGATGCCATAAAAACTTGAAAAAAAAAAAAAAAAAACTAGCTAGGTGTCCAAGCTTGGTAGCCCACGTCTGCAATTGAAAGTACGCTAATCTGATTTTTAGCTTGATTACTATGAAGGTGTGAAAAAAAAAACAAAAAAAGAAGCTAGCGTCAAGAAGAAATTATCAAAGTACTTTCAAATCTACATTTGCGTATATAAAAGTCATAATTATATGAAAAGAAAAATATATTTGCACAACTCAATTACACAACTCTTATATAATTTAAGACATTAGTGGGAGGAAAATGTTAGATTTACAACACCAATACAACAACTGTACAACAATCCCTCACATGAGGGTGGGTCCCATATACTGGGGTCCACCCTCATGTGAGGGGTTGTTGTGCAGTTGTTGTATTGGTGTTGTACAAGAATCAAATCCCTTAGTGGGATTCATGTATGGTGAGACCCATATGCATAGGTTCTACCATATGTCTATGTAAGAATTGTGTAATTAGATTTTGCAACAAACACATAATATTAATTACTTTAGAATATATTAAACTGAACTTTCGAAACTAGTGACAAATTCAATGCAATTTTTAGTCATAATTATCTCTAATAAATTTGCTTGAGTGTGGGGTGAAAAGAGAGTGCTTAAAATAAAGAAAAATGTCAGCCTTTTGGTTCTTGAAAATTTTAAGGTATATAATTAATACTTTACACTGATTTATTTATAAATTTGCTATTTAATAATAAAATCATTTATGTTGATTTTGATACATAGACAATTTTTTTAAATTAATTGTTGATGAATATTTATTTTTTTGTTACATATTTTAATTGTATGAAAATATATAATTATTGTTAAGATTATAAACAACAAAAATGATTCATTGATTTTAATTAGTAAATTAACGCTAAGAGTGGAAAAATAAATTACAAGTCATATTTATATGAGTTAAATAATAATTAAAATTTGCTTAATTGTTTATTTATTTTGTCATTTATATTTTTCTAACATTTTTAATTAAATTTTGTTTAATTTTATTCTCCTAAATCAAAATCCTGACTCCGTTATTGTTCCTAAGAAGTTGACACTAATTCTCGATATATATATAACTTAATAATATTGTCAAACAACCATCAATTCGGTCAAAGACCAAATAAGTCAAACATCTACGTCACCAAATAGTAAAGAACATGTCTAAAAGTCAAGATACATCAAAAGCTTAGAAATGTCATATAGTCATAAGAATGTAATTATGTTTCTATTAGTGTTCAAGTATTGTTTTTACGATTTATGATTTAGTTATTTTTCGCTGTAAGTTAAGATGAAGACATTATAGTAACATCTTATGGTATTTACGGATCGAAGCGAAACACAATGGGGATTAAAATTTTAGGTTACTGTTACATATGCCTTCGATCACTAAGGCACAAATAACTTGTTATCTTGAAGGAGTTAAATCACAACATAAAAGAGGAAATTGTTGGGGTATAAAGATTTTTTAACAACCATTTGATTTAATGGGTTATAATTTTTAACAACCATTTGATGATGCGTTTGGTAGAAAGAGGTATATGGTTGGTGTCCTTTGGTATGGATGTTCATTTTTCTTCTTCTTTCTGTCGAGAAAGAACATCCGAGAAAAAAAAAAGGAAAAACGAAATTACCGCAAAACCGCAAAAGAATCTAATTCATGTGAAAGCCAACAAGGGTAAAACAGTAAACTCTCTTAGTACCAAAAAAGTCAAAGGACAAAAAAGCCCCCTAAAGAAAAAACCTCTTTAACAACCAAAACGGTACTAAAGTAATTTCCACTAACAAGACCAAAAACCCCATCTTATTTTTTTGAAGTCAAAAGGATTTAGAGGTGCAAAAAGGTAAAACCATTACACAAATGAAAAGACCAAAACATCCCTTTAAAAAAATACACTCTGTACAAATTTAAAGGGTAACAAAGTAATTTCAAGATAAAAGACAAAAATGACCAGCAGATTCCTTTACCAGCCGAAGGATAACAGGGGCAAAATAGTAATTTAAAAATAAAAGAAATTATTGAAAGACAAAAATACCCCTGCATGATTTAGGTCCGATGAAGAAAGATTAAGGGCAGAATAGTAAAACTGCAGTATCATAGAAAAATCACTATTCACACGTTCAAAGAAAATTTTACTGTAGAAGAGGCTTTCACACTTACTATATTACTCTAAAGCGTGTGTGTGTGTCTATATATATATATATATATATATAGGGATTTGATTCTTGTACAACATCAATACGTACAATAACCCTTCACATGAGGGTGAGTCCCAGTATGTAGGATCCACCCTCATGTGAAGAATTGTTGTACAGTTGTTGTATTTTTCATATATATATATATATATATATATATATATATATATATATTTTATTTTTTTTATTTTTTATTTTTGCTTGGTATGATATAAAGATAAAAGAAGTATTAAGTGTTTTTTTTTTTTTTTTTTTTCATTTTTTATATCACATTAATAATCTTTTATTACTATTCAAATAAAAACTTCACTACAAAAAAACTTTTTCATTTTTTTATACAAAAATATTATTCTTTCTACTATATTTCAGATAAATCACTTTTTATTATTTTCCAACAAAAAATTATTTCTCCACAAATGATTATTTACAGTGAACCCTAAAGCTACAATAACAACCACCATCTAATTAGAAGAAGAAGAAAAAAAAAACCATCGAATAATTTTAACTACTACCCGCATCATATCATTTGGCAAAGCCAACATTGCCACCTTCCATACTATCAGAATTGTATTAAATATTTTGATAAGAAAATTCTCAACAATGTATAATATTGGCTAATGACCCAGCAAAGTCAACTCGGTAACGTACGTCGTCCTTTAGAAATAGTGTTAGGTAATAAGTCTGCAATTATTCAAGTTTGACAAAAGTGGGTAATGAAGTGGACTTGTGAATTAATGGAGCATCAAGACCGCCATTAGATTAATACATTCAAATCATGCTTCGTCGATCAAGATTTACAATTACATGAAAGTATTCCTTTCTAAGGTATATAAATTTGCTTGAGTGTGGGGTGAAAAGAGAGTGCTTAAAATAAAGCAAATTAAATGTCAGCCTTTTGGTTCTTGAAAATTTTAAGGTATATAATTAAAATTTTACACTGATTTATTTATAAATTTACTATTTAATAATAAATTCATCTATGTTGATTTTGATTCATAGACAATTTTTTTAAAATTAATTGTTGATGAATATATATATATTTTTTTTGTTTTTAATCAATTTTTGTTTAACTTTATTTTTTTAGTTTTTCCCCATAAATCAAGATCCTGACTCTGCCGCTAAGACCATAAGAATAAATAATTTATGTTCTAAACTTTTATTAATTATATTAATAATCAAGAAGAAGACTTCAAATGCTATTCTTGCAATTATAAATCAATTCAAGCATAAAAAATGAAAATTCTTGATTAAAAAAATGTCTCTTGTCTGTACATCAAACCGTACCTAAGAGCGCTAGCAAGAGATCGTGTGGGAGATATTTGAGAAAAGAGCGAACGGATGGTTAAATAGAGATTCAATGAACGATCATGTGGTGTACGCTTGTAGGATTTTGAGAACTTAAGAACTTTGAAAGGAACTTGTACGGGTAAGGACCCCGGGGTTTATTGATGGTAATAACTTGCAAAGTATCACCGTAACGTTTCTGAACTTATTTATCATGCATCTAAATAATTGGAAAAGTTAACACTAATTCTCGATAAATATAACTTAATAATGTTGTCAAACAACCATCAATAAGGTCAAAGACCGAAAAAATTAAACATCTACGTCACCAAATAGTAAAGATCATGTCTAAAAGTCAAGGATACATCAAAAGCTTAGAAATGTCATATAGTCATAAGAATGTAATTATGTTTCGGTTAGTGTTCTAGTATTATTTTTACAATTTATAATTTAGTTATTTTCCGCTGCAAGTTAATTAAGACCACGACAATACAGTAACACCTCATGGTATTTACGGATCGATATTGCGAAACACAAAGGGGTTGAAAATTTTAAGTTACTGTTACATATGCCTTCACTAGGGCACAAATAACTTGCTATCTTGAAGGAGTTAAATCACAAAATAAAAGAGGAAATTGCTGGGGTATAAAGAATTTTTAATAACCATTTGATTTAATGGGTTATAATTTTTTTTTTATAATAATTAAATAGAGTAATGCTAAAAATCATACTCCCCATCCTACTAAGTTGACGTGGTAATGACCATCAACTCTTAAATGAGTCATTGCTAAGAAAAATAAAAATTGAAGGCTTATCATGTGTACTGCCACATTAGCTTGTATATTGTGTTGAATAACGTACAGTTATTTATTTATGTTCACTAATAATCATAAACTAGTAATATAACAATAATCAATTGTTATTTTAACAGATACTTTATTATGACCATCGGATCAAATAATTATCAATGATTATTTAATAATAACTGTTAAATCATAATTATTTAATCTCAACCATTAAATGAAAGTTGATTTGGCCTTACGGTTAGTTTACTTTAGTGATGGTCCAATAAATCTAACAGTTGGATCTACCTAAGAACTATTCAATGGTCTAAATCAAACCACAAGATCAAATGATCCAGACTGTCCAAAATTAAATGGTCAACCGTGCCATCAAGGCAAGCGCCACAACCGCCTTACAACCCACTGCCACGCACACACATGAGCGTCTGGTGATCTACATCGTACCAGAGCATATGCATAAGTACAAACACCCAAATATTATTTTAAAAGCTTAAAGTATGTTGAACTTTATAAAAATCAACCACACTTTCTCTCTCTCTCTCTCTCTCTCTCTCTCTCTCTCTCTTTCCTTTTTTTTTTTTTATCATGTGAAACTCTTTTCATTAAATGCTCTTTAAAATCTTTCATTTAAACATTTCTAAATCAGAAAATAAATATATAAACGTCTAGATGGTAATGAAATCGTCAGAATGATGCAAAAGGGCTTTAGATGTTGATACATCGTATGAAGTAGACTTTCCATATCTCATAAGTCACAAGTCGTTGGTAATTAGACGAGAAGCTTTCATATCTCATTAATTCTATTTTGAACGTCAACGTTCAAAGAAATTGAAGGCCTTTAATGCAGAGACTTTCCATATCTCATAAGTCACAAGTCGTTGGTAATTAGACGAGAAGCTTTCATATCTCATTAATTCTATTTTGAACGTCAACGTTCAAAGAAATTGAAGGCCTTTAATGCAGAGACTTTCCATATCTCATAAGTCACAAGTCGTTGGTAATTAGACGAGAAGCTGTCATATCTCATTAATTCTATTTTAAACGTCAACGTTCAAAGAAATTGAAGGCTTTTAATGCAGAGACTTTCCATATCTCATAAGTCACAAGTCGTTGGTAATTAGACGAGAAGCTTTCATATCTCATTAATTCTATTTTGAACGTCAACGTTCAAAGAAATTGAAGGCCTTTAATGCAGGGACTTTCCATATCTCATAAGTCACAAGTCGTTGGTAATTAGACGAGAAGCTTTCATATCTCATTAATTCTATTTTGAACGTCAACGTTCAAAGAAATTGAAGGCCTTTAATGCAGAGACTTTCCATATCTCATAAGTCACAAGTCGTTGGTAATTAGACGAGAAGCTTTTATATCTCATTAATTCTATTTTGAACGTCAACGTTCAAAGAAATTGAAGGCCTTTAATGCAGAGACTTTCCATATCTCATAAGTCACAAGTCGTTGGTAATTAGACGAGAAGCTTTCATATCTCATTAATTCTATTTTGAACGTCAACGTTCAAAGAAATTGAAGGCCTTTAATGCAGAGACTTTCCATATCTCATAAGTCACAAGTCGTTGGTAATTAGACGAGAAGCTTTTATATCTCATTAATTCTATTTTGAACGTCAACGTTCAAAGAAATTGAAGGCCTTTAATGCAGAGACTTTCCATATCTCATAAGTCACAAGTCGTTGGTAATTAGACGAGAAGCTTTCATATCTCATTAATTCTATTTTGAACGTCAACGTTCAAAAAAATTGAAGGCCTTTAATGCAGAGACTTTCCATATCTCATAAGTCACAAGTCGTTGGTAATTAGACGAGAAGCTTTTATATCTCATTAATTCTATTTTGAACGTCAACGTTCAAAGAAATTGAAGGCCTTTAATGCAGAGACTTCCATATCTCATAAGTCACAAGTCACAAGTCGTTGGTAATTAGACGTACAAAAAATTAAAGGCCTTTAATTTAGACTTTTCATATCTCACAAATCGTTGGTAATTAATTAAGGCCTGAATTTTTTTTTTTTTTTTTTTTTTTTAACCTGCAGTTTTTTGACGGGAGAAGGCCCCTAGACAGCATATTTTAAGGCATTGACTGGGGTCATTACCGAAAACAATGCTTTGATGATTCGTCTTTTTGTAAGCACTTTTTTTCTTAAAATAAATCTTCATTAATTGTGGCCTTATTAAATTGGGCCCTGCATTATATTATTGCCTTTTTTAATTTTATTTTTACCAAGATTTGTGGCCTTATTTAAGTGTATTGATCATATTTATGGCCTCAATTTTTATTTTATTTTTAAAATAAATCTCTATTAATATTTTTAAATTAGGGGCCTTATTAAATTGGGGGCCTTAGGCGGTCGCCTAATCCGCCTAAGTCTCCAGCCGGCCCTGCTAGTAGATTAAGGAAAATTTAACAACATATATAGCTGTAGCCTGTATCAGGATCATTGCAAGAGGCAACATATATAGCTGTAGCTGTAGTCTACTTTTTTTTTCATCAGAGAAATAAAAAAAAGTGACAAACCACATGCGCATCGTCATACGCATTGGCAGAGACGAGGTGTTGGAGTTCATGGCCACCATGGTGCAGCCAAAGCCCAACAAAAAAGATTTACATGTACCTTTTAAACCGAAACTCAAGTTGTCCTTCCCAAAAAAAAAAAAAAAACTTGTATGGACTTTTTAGGCCCATAATTAAGGGCCCCCGGAAAAAAAATATATATTTCTATATGATGGTTCGAGCCCTTACAAAAATATGGAATGGGCCTCTCACAAGATAGTTCTTCAAATAAAGAAGTTTAAAAATTTTCTAAACCCAAACTTACAATCTAATATTTCAAAAATAATAATGATAATAATAATTCATATGATTGTCTATACTCTACTCCCCCTCAAATAATTTGAGAAAAGTCAATGTACCGGCATAGGAAGTGACATTGCATGATCAATAAAGGACTGGTTTTGCATTTATCTGAGATTTTATTTATTTATTTTTTGTATTAATTAATCCCTTTCATTTTTTTTTTCCTTTTCTTTTGTGGTTTAAATAATAGTTATTTTAGTAATTTTATATTTTAGTTTTTAAGAGAATAAGGGTATTATTGAAAAAAAATGGCATTTTTGGCATACCTTGATAGTTTGATGGGTCACTTTAACACACTTAAAAATTTATAAAATTGTTTTAAAATCCGCTTAGTTAACGAGGCTTTTTTATATTTTTGCCAAAAAAATATAAATCTTTTTCAAAGATTCATATGTGAGTATTTTTGTAAATTTCGTTAAATTCTAGCAAATACTTAAATCGTTGCAATTTTTTTTCCTTTTTTTTTTTGTTCCTAACAAAAATATAGGTAGTTTAGGAATTTTGACAAGCATCCATTAAGATTTAACCGAAAATTTTAATGGAGCGGTGATTTTTTTTTTTAAAAAAAATGAAAGATGAATACACTAAATTGATATTTTTCAAAATTTATGAGTATAATTTTAAAAGTTATGAAGATGAAAAATGATAAGTGAAGTTTTCTGATAAGGAATCTTCAGCAATGCCTTCAATACCTTGGCAACACGGTTTTTTTTTTTTTTTTTTTTTTTTTTTTTTTTTTTAATTTTTAATTTTTAACCTCATCTAGTTTTATCTGCAGAGAATGAAAGAGATGTGTGGCTCATGCAACATGTGCGGCAAATCTGCAAAATGCCTTAATTAACCCATTTGATAAAGGGCTTACGGCAAATCATCTCAGAAACTTCAAAGAATAATGTAACACTCTGGTTTCATATTGAAAGAGATAAAAAACTCATATAGAGTGAGTGATTTATAAGAAATAAATGAGTGTAAAGTCCCACATTGGTTAGTTACTAGATGAAACTGGGCTTTATAAGTGATTCTAAGAAAATCTTTAAATTGACTAGTCTTTTTGGGGTCATGATAGTACAGATGTGGCTAGCGTTTTCTTTTGGTCGTTTACAAATGGTATCAGAGTCACCTAATAACGCTAGATCATGTGGTACTGGAGCACTGCATGACGTGGTTCTGACGGGGACGTCAGGGGTTTAAGGGGGGGTTTGTAATACTCCGGTCTCATATTGGAAAGAGATAAATAACTCACATAGAGTGAGTGATTTATAAGAATTAAATAGATGAGTATTAAGTCCCACATTACCTAGTGTTACTAGATGAAATTGAGATTTATAAGTAATTTTAAAAAAAATTTTAAATTGACTAATCATTTTGAAGTAATAGCGCAGATATAACTATATAATTAACACTTTTTGTTTATTTTTTTTTTTAATCGTTACAAATAATGACCGCACAAAAGAACAAACAGACGGCAAATCTGCAAAATGCCCTAAACAGCTAGGTCCTGGATTTGACCACAATTTTCATTGAATGTGTTGAAAAGTCCAACGACAGGTTATGGTTTGAATTTAATATTGCTTTATTTAATGTTATTAGCGTATAAATGTTCCGTACACGTTATTGTACTCTCAGACTTGTTGACGATGATAGATCGATAGCGCCATGATAACTACTTTAAAGCATCATAGTGGGGTGTGAAGGTGAGACTTTTGGGAGTTGGGGATGAATAATGCAAGGACTTTGATATTTATTGACTTAAATAATGCAATAATGTACGCACTTCTATATGACTTTGGGTAGATCATAGATTTATTAATTTATTTTATTATTATTATTATTATTATTATTATTATTATTCAATATAGGAACAAGGTAAAATGGAAACAATAAAACTCAAATGGAAAAAGGCCCATAATAGAAATAAGAACATGAACAGTAAACAGTAGATCGAAAAATGATTCGAACTTCTTTAAGGATTGCACTAGGTGGTAAATAAGAGTAAAAATGCTCGTTAGGAGCTCTAAGCAGTAAAGGCAACAACTACAGTTAAGTGATAATTGGTGCAAGGAAAGTATTACTAATAATTGAACATGAATCATCAACAAGGAATCCAAATAGCACAAACCAAGTAGCAAAATACAAACGACTGAAAACTCTTATCCTCTATTCAAAGATGCACTATATTCAAATACAGAGAATGTGAGAGAGAATGAACTGTTGTGACATATAATTACCTGAACAAATCAACCAAGCCATTGAGGTAAGGTACTGCAGAAGGAGGTACAGTTCAAATTATTACCTTAAAGTCACTTCTAAATTTTGCATCAAAATCAAGGTATTGATGTCTTAAGAACACTGTTCAAAAAGTTGTAGAACGAGGTTGTCAGGAATAATAACCCGTCAAAATGAAAAAAGAAAAAAAAGGAAAAAAAAAGGTTTTAAGTTGTGTTTGATAAACCTTTTCAAGAATTTTTTTTTTTTATGGTATGATATAAAGGTAAAAGAAATTTTTTGTTTTTGTTTTTGTTTTGTTTTTTTATCTTTTGAGAAAAGTTATTTGTTAATGTTTTGATTATTTATACTGAAGAGGATTAGGAAACACCGAAACAATGATTATTTACCCTGAACCCTAATGCTACATACAATAACCACCATCTAATAGTTTGAAGTACCCACATCATATCATGCATTTGGGAAAGTCAACATTGCCACCTGTCAATATACTATCAGAATTGTATTAAACACCCTGATAAGAAAATTATCAACAACGTATAGTTTTGACTTATGACCTTGCAGAGTCAACTCGGGTAATATAGATCGAGAAGCTCACAATAGCAATGCATTTGGATCTAGAAATAGTCTTAGGGAGTAAGTCTGCAATTATTCAAGTTTGACAAAACTGGCTCTTGTGAATTAATTAATGGTGCATCAAGACCGCCATCAGTATTGCTTTCCACGGTATATATATATATAATTTACACGCAATTTGCATTTTTTTTTTCAAAATATATTATAATTAATTAGGTTCATGTGGAATTTAACATACAGACAATTTGCTTAACTGTATGTTAAATTTGAATTGGTGAACCTAGCTAGTTAGAAACATTCTGGGCACGCGCGGTTTATAATTATCTAAGGATCTGAATAAGTTGAAATGTGGTGTCTGCGCAGAAAGTATTTGCCAATGATGTTGCAATAGGCACAGAGGAATTAATCTTGTTGATTAGAGCAAGTCAAGTAAACTTTCACATGAATTTGCTTTTGTCCGCTTAATTTTGTACTTTATTTAAATTTAAAGAAAATTTTAAATGCCAGCTATCGGTAATTGAAGCCGTTTCCACAGGGCAATTGAATGCAAGCATGGAACCCTTAATAATATGGAAGGAACTATTTTATGGTTTCAGATTAGATTTTACAATATTTAACGGGTATTTATGTTACATCATTTAAAAATTTTAAATGATGTGACAACTTAGGCAAAATATATATTGTTAGATGATGTGAAATCTAATCGATCTAAATCATAAAATCATTCATTTTAACAAATTTAAATTCATTTTTTTTTTCTCTACATTTAAAAATAAATATGAGAATAAATTTTGTTGGGTGGAAAATTAATATATGCCTGATTTCCATAAAGAATAACACAACATATGTTGAAATGATATGTATTAAGGCCAACAAAGTTGCTTCTCCAAAAAGACTTTGTTATCATTATATATCATGCACATGGTACATATGTCCACAAACATACATGCACACTCAAATTGCATCTCCAATAGGACCATCATTAATTTGAAGAACAATATTTTTAATGAATGAGAAAAATATATATAACCAACAAACTAAACTCATTACAAAACCTGCAAAAAGCAGTGGCAGACTCTGAAACACGCTTCAAAAGTCTCACCAAAGTACAATTAAACTAAAAGAGCCAACAAAAAACACCTATATGTACCAGCATTTTGCAATCAATACTCCATTTACAACAACTTTTTCCATTTCCTTTAGTTCTTTTAAAACTTCCTTTCCAAATGATGCGAACTCTAACTTCCCATAGTTGGAAATTGGAAAACACACATACACTAAGAGAGAGAATGAAAAGAAAGAGAGATAATAAATTGATAGAGGACTTTGTATTCTTTCACTCAACTTAATTAAAAATAACTTGGTTACATGGGTATTTATAGGATACAAATGACATTTCTAACTTCTTCACATTAACTCCATTCATTTACATCTCAAATAACTCCCATGTAACTCCTATGTATAATAATTCTTGAAAACTCAAAAGACACAACCTTTTCAAGTCACTTAATTAGTAACTTACAAGAATAAAAAAAGACTCAAATAAACTCCTTCTTGACAATACACTCTCTAATAAAATGATACCTCGTGTTGATGTGTTTGCTCCGATCATGGAATATCGGATTTTTCGCCAATGCAATTGCCGACTTGTTGTCAACAAAAATTTTCATAGCATCCTCTTGTGGCATGTGTAGCTCTTACAACAATTTTTTCAACCAAATTACATGACAAACACTTTATGTAGCAGCAGCATATTCAGTTTCACATGTTGAAAGTGTCACAATTGGTTGCTTTTTAGAACTCCAAGTAAATGCCAAGCTCCCCATATAAAAACAAATCCAGTATTGCTCTTTCTATCATCTAAATCTCCACCCCAATCACTATCACTATAACCCACAAGTTTGAATTCATTAGAGGATGGATAAAGTAGACCAAAATCAATTGTACCTTTGACATAACGAAGAATTTTTTTAGCTGCCTTGAAATGAGTTGTGGTAGGTGATTCCATATAGCGACTAAAAAGCTCAATTCCATAGAGAATATTCAGCTTTGTACATGTCGAATATCTCAAACTTCTAACTAAAGTTTTGAAGATTGTTGGATCCACCCTTTATCATTCTTCATGCTTTGATAATTTAATCCCACATTCTATCGGAGTGCTAACATGTTTGCAATTGTTCATCTTGAACTTTTTGAGCATTTCCCTTGCGAAACTTTCTTGAGAAATAAAAATTCATTTCTCCATTTGCTTTACTTCAATTCCAAGATAATAGGACATGAGACCAATATCTGTCATTTCGAATTTTTGAGTCATTGCTTTCTTGAAATCCTCGAACATACTTGAATTGTTGCCTGTAAAAATTAAATCATCCACATACAAGCAAACAAGCAAAATATTTCTATTTTCACACACCTTAGCATAAAGAGCATATTCATGAGGACATTTGGTAAAGCCATTCTTTTGAAAGTAGTTATCAATTCTACTATTCCATGCCCTTGGTGCTTGTTTTAAGCCATACAACGCCTTTTTCAACTTCAAGACTTTCTCCTCATCCCCTTTGATGACATATCCCATAGGTTGTTCAACATAAATTTCTTCTTCAAGAATTCCATTGAAGAAAGCGGATTTTACATCAATTTGATAAATCTTCCATTTATTTTGAACGGCAAAAGAAATTACCATCCTTTTGGTTTCCAATCGTGCAACCGGAGCAAAAACTTCACCATAATCGATTTCGGGTTGTTGGCTATAACCCTTAGCAACCAACCTTACTTTGTATCTCTCGATTTCTCTTTTAGCATTCTTCTTTGCCTTGAACACCCACTTCACTCCAATGAGATTTTGTTCTTTTGGAATAGTCGTCAACTCCCATGTGTTGTTCTTTTCAATTGCTTTGATTTCCTCATCCATGGCATTTTTCCATTTTTCATCTTTCACCACTTCTTTAAAACCTATTGGTTCACAATCCGCAAATTGACAATAAAGAGTTAGATCATCATTTAATTTTTCTGTTACCTCATAGAGTTCTTGGAGACTTCTCATGTGTGGTGGCCTTTCACGAGAACTTCCTCTCGAAGATGACGACGACGATGTACTAGAATTTGTTGGTGATGGAGAAGGTGTAGTGAACTCTTCGTTTCTTGGCTCTTCTTCTTCTTCATGAACAGGAAAAAAATCATATTTTTCTTTCTCTTGAGTGCTCCAATCCCAAAAATCTTCTTCATCAAACTCCACATCTCTACTAATTAGAATTTTGCCGGAATTTGGATTGTAAAGTTTGTAGCCTTTAGAACTTGAGTCATAGCCAATGAAAATGTACCTCTTGCTTTTGTCATCAAGCTTGGACCGCTCTTGATCCGGTACGTGTGTATAACCAATGCTTCCAAAAACTATCAAATGAGAGACACTTGGCTTTCTTCAGCTCCATTCTTCTTGTGGTGTTTTGTTCCATAGGCTTTTTGTAGGACAATGGTTTGATAAATATACAGCGCAATTAACAGCTTCCGCCCAAAATTCTTTAGGCATTCTCTTTGTCTTCATCATATTTCGAGCCATATTGAAAATTGTCTTATTTTTTCTTTCAACAACACCATTTTGTTGTGGTGATCTCGGAACCGTTAAAGGACGACGAATTCCATTTGCTTCACAAAATTCTTTAAATTCATTAGATGTGAATTCGCCTCCTCTATCGGATCTCAAGGATTTAATATAATAACCACTTTGTTTTTCTACAAAGACTTTGAATTTTTTGTAAACTTCAAAGACTTGAGATTTTTCCTTAAAAAATAGACCCAAGTTTTTCTACTAAAGTCATCAATGAAAATAAGGAAGTAACGGTTTTTACCGAATAAAGATGGCTTAATTGGTCCACAAACTTCCGCATGAACAAGTTGAAGTGACTTATTTCATTTGCTCTTGTAGTAGATTCTTTTGGAAAGCTTTTCTAGAATTGTTTGCCAACAATACATCCTTCGCAAAGTTGATCCGGTTGATTAATGGAAGGCAAGTCATTCACCATCTTCTTTTGTGTCAACAATTTTAATCCGCCAAAATTTTCATGTCCAAACCTCAAATGCCAAAGTCAAGATGAATCTTTCAAACAAGTCTTGAAACATTTAGCCACATCCGTTTGAATATTTAATAAAAACATTCTATTGCTTGTCATGGGAACTTTGGCTATCAAATTCTTTTTGTCATCTCTTAGTAAAAAATTATGATTTTTCATATGAATTTCATAGTCTTTTTCAAGAGTTGTCCCAAGCTCAAAATGTTACTTTTCATACATGAAACAAAATAAACATTTGTAATAAATTGATGTTATTCATTTTCAAGCGAATTAAGATTGTACCTTTCCTTTTTATTGGAACTTTAGACAAGTTTCCAAAAGTAACATTCCCGTTCATCGATTCATCAAGCTCTGCAAACTTGTTTTTGTCTCCACACATATGGTTCCTTGCCGTGTTATCAAGATACCATGAGTTCTTTTCTCCTCTTTCTTCTCCTTTATAAGCTAGCAACAAAGTGGGCTCCGCTTCCTCATTTTCAGCAGAATTAACTTTCTTTTCAACATTGTTAGTATGGCTTCTACACTCCCAAGCATAATGACCATATTTTTGGCAATTATATCATTTAACTTGAGATTTATCATACATTTTTCCATATGGCTTCAAATTATTTCCTCGTCCTCGTCCTTTTGATGCTTGACCTCTCTCTTCGTAATTGAAACTATTACGTCCGCCTTTTCCTCTTCCTCTACCATGGCCACAGCCTTTCTTCTTGTTAAGCCTTTCTTCATGGGCTTGAAGAGATCCCATGAGTTGATCAATACTCACGGTTTCTAAATCGTTTGACTCTTCAATAGCAACAACGATATAGTCAAATCTTTATTGCAAGGAACGAAGGATCTTTTCAATGACTCGAACATCCTCCAATTTTTCTCCATATTTCTTCATTTGATTTACTATGGTCAACACCCTTGAAAATAATCCGCGATCGACTCGGACTCTTTCATTGGCAAAACTTTAAATTCACCTCTTAACGTTTGAAGGCGAACTTTCTTCACTTTATCAACTCCTTGATGAGAGTTTGTAAGAATCTCCCATGCTTGCTTGGAGGTGGTTGCATTCGCCACCTTCTCAAACATATTCTCATCCAAACATTGATAAATAAGGGTGAGAGCTTGTTGATTCTTTGAAGTTTCTGCAAAGTCTCTCTTTGATTAGGACTCAAAAGAGCTTTGTCACTAGGCTCACCGTAGCCTTTTTCTACAATCTCCCAAGTTTCTTGTGATCCAAGCAATGCCTTCATATGAATGCACCAATTATCAAAATTGTCTTTGGAAAGGTGAGGGAATTGAAATTGAAAGGTTGAATGGGCCATTTCTCTAGGATCAATAAGAAACCACACATGCACTAAGATAGAGAATGAAAAGGAAGAGAGACAATAAATTGATAGAGGACTTTGTATTCTTTCACTCAACTTGATTAAAAATAACTTGCTTGCATGAGTATTTATAGAATACAAATGACCCTTTTAACTTCTTCACATTAACTCCATTCATTTACATCACAAATAACTCCCATGTAACTCCTATGTAAAATAACTTTTGAAAACTCAAAAGACACAACTTCTTCAAGTCACTTAATTAGTAACTTACAAGAATAAGAAAAGACTTAAATAGATGTTATTAAAATTAAGTTTATTATTCAACACCCAAATGATCCTCTAGAATCTGAACCACAGAAAAAGGAGAGTTACCATGTCTCAAGTCATTTCTAGTGCCCCGTATGGGGTAAACTGCATCCCTGAAAGCAAGCCTACAAACAAAACATTTCAGCCTTTTTTTATCCACTCACGCTTCCCAACATCAACAATCTTATCCCAACAAATAGAAGGAGCCTCCAAATCACACAACTCTATCAAATCCTTCCAAATTCTACTGCTAAACCTACAATGAAAAACAAATGGTCATGAGACTCAACACCATTTCTGCAGAGAAGGTAATTAGTTTCCCCGTGAAACTTGAAAGGCCCATCTAAGAAGGCCGGCCGGTTATCTCCATTAGTAAGAGCATCCTTCATACTTACCAAGGGATGAAACCATGCTTTGGAATAGTAAAGGCGCCAAATGAGCTACCACCAATCCACAACAGGAGGCTTATGTTATTACCCACCCCCAATGAACAAATATTGTCAGCTTTTGGCTCTTCTGAACTAGACTTCCTAAGTTGTCATACATTCTGGTACTATTCTCGCATAAGCATGCTTAGCTACAGAGTTCTGATAAGTTCATGGTCGTCATAACTTTAAAATGCGTTATTTAAAAAAGGGTGCGAATATACATATAAGCACATTCACATTCCTATATATACTCAGGCAATGTGGGATGCTACAATTACCCCCTCTTAGGACCCAACGTCCTTGCTGGCGACCGTCATGAGATCATCCCATTCTTAGCATCCCAACGAGTGCCTGTAAGCGACCTTCATGTGCTTGTGAACGCTCCCTCCATATTAGGTTGGGCAATTGCTCTAATACCATTTAATTTGTAATGACTCAACCCCAACGATACAATATTGTCTACTTTTGGTTTTTCCAACCAGACTTCCCAGGAAGTCACTAATCTTGGTATTACTTTCGCATAAGCACGCTCAACTGCGGAGTTTTGATAGGTTCATGGACATCACGGCTTTAAAACACGTTATGTTAAGAAAGATGCGAATATACACATAATCACATCTTCATTCTTATACTCAGGCGATATGGGATGTCACAATCACCCCGTATTGGTATCCAGCATCCCTGTTGGCGACTCTTATTGGATCATCAAATTCCTTACGTGCCAGTGAGTGCTCGTTGGCGACCCTCATGAAATTGTACACACTTCCCCCATCTTAGGCTGGACAATGGGTTTGAGATGGGGGGAGCGTCTAGAAGCCAATGAGGGTCGCTAACGGGGATGTTGTGCCAAGAGGAAGTGATTGTGACATCCTACATCGTCTCGATATCAGAATGGTGATATGCTTATATGTATATTAACACCCTTATTGGTACATGCATTTTAAAGCCACGATGATCATGAATCTATTAAAATATCGCATTTAAGCATGTTTATGCAAAAGTAGTATCAAGATGGGTGATTTCTTGGGAAGTCTAGTTCAAAAATCAAAAAGCAAACAATATTGTGTCGTTGGGATGGGTCGTAACAAATGGTATCAAATTCATTACCCAGATTGAGATGGGGAAAGTATGCACATGCCCATAAGGGTTGCCATAAGCGACGATGGGCCCCAAAAGAAGGTGATTGTAATATCCCACATCGTCTAGGTATGAGAATGGAGATTTGCTAATATCTATATTCACACTCTTCTTGAAACAACGCATTTTAACGCCATTGATGTGTTTTAAATAGTACTCGCAAGTGCACGAATCGTTTTGCAATATAGTGTTATGCAAGTGCGAGGTCGATCCCACAGGGAAATGGTCAAATATTGGTATCTTGCTTAATCAACCTCATTTTAACCTAGTTCCAAAGGTTTGAGACTTGATTCAAGAACAAAAGACTAAATGAAAGAGATGTAATGAAATATGTAAAATAAAAGGAACTAAGGTTAAGGAATCCACCAAACCAAATCCTACAACTCACACTCTTGGTTTCCACTTGAACACCCAAAGAACATTAAGCTTAGGGTGTTATTCAAGTTTCTTAACCATAAACCCAAGGACCATTAAATGAATCCAACACATTGACAAATCACAAAGAGTACCGATTGAAATCAAAACATCCAATGTATCATTCAATCACAATGGATATCATCATTCAAACCGATAAAACATTGTATTGGTCGGTTGAAACACATAAAATGTCCTCTATCCACCACTAACCACATTCATTGCAAAAGATAAAGCATTAAATGAATGGAACTTGAACAACTTAAAATGATATATCATTAAATGTGCAAGTGATACAGCAAGGTTGTGAGTGTCATCAATGGAAAGGTTTCATCCTCAACCCTAGTTGAGGTTACTAGCCTTCCATGACTAAGAACACCACAATAAAATGATGAACAACCATGGAAATGAAAGAAAAGCTCTACAAAGAGAAAGTATCTGAAAATAAACTACTGAATTACACTACAATAAGCACGAAATTAACACTAACTACAGAGTTTCTGCTCTATCCTACTCTCTATTCTCCTCTTCCAACAAAGGGGGGGGGGGCTATGGCTTTTATAGAAGCAAGCCATGGCAAGAAAATGACTTCTCTACCCTCCTCTAGGGTTCTTCTGCAGCTAGAGACAACCCCAAACACGAAACCAGCGTGTTCTGCAGCGGAAATCAGAGGGAGGACTGCTTTTTGGCTTCTGATTGGGCGTTCTGGCGCGCTCTGCAAAAGCAGTTTCTGGGAAAATTCGATCGATCGACTTTTATTTCGATCGATCAACTTCGGGCAAAAATTCGATCGATCGACTTGTCAGGGTCTCCGAATTTCCAGTTATCTTCTTATGAAATTTGCCATTTCTCTCTTATTGTCCTACAGAAACAGAAAACACAAAAACTAACCAAAACATTAGAAAATAATAAGGCTAAAGGTCTAACTAGTGCAAATCAAGGGGTCCAAATACACAATATTTGACACTCATCAGCCATGATGGCTATAAATCTATCAGAATTCCGCAATCAAGCGTGCTTATGTGAGAGTAGTACCAAGATGGGAGACCTCCTGAAAATCTAGTTTGGAGGAGTTAAAAGCAGATAATATTGTGTCTCTTATGCGAGAGTAGTAACAAGATTGTTACAGCTTATCTCTTAATGCTTCCCATGGATCAGAACTATTATTAGTGACAATCGACAAAAGAATCCATCTAGGCTCATCCATAACACCTAAATCCACCAAACACAACTTTCTTTGAATCTCTACCAGGTCTTGGGATCTGGCACTTTTCCAACACCAATGACCATCCTTTATTACAAATGAAAGTTTAGATTTCAAATGGCTATTAGCATCATAAATGGCTTGAAACACATACCTAACCAACAAAACACCATTAGGATGCCACCAATTAGTCCAAAGGTGAATGTTGTTGCCGGTCCCCAAAGAAAACATGAAAATATTTCTGGCCTCCACTCTAAGCTTCAACGATTTTTTCCAGCTTCGAGAACAAGAGTGAGGAATCTTGATATGCCAAAATCTGTAGCCCTTTCACAAGTTAACATTCAACCAAGCAACCCACAAGGAACCAGCTTTTGTAAAAAGAATCCAAATGTGTCTCATAATGCCATCACGATCCCACTCCTCTAATTTTTTAATTCCCAAACCACAATCTTTCTTAGGAAACGTTAACATTTTCCAAGCGACACAAGCTCGAGCATTACCCTTATCCTTACCATTCCAAAGAAACCAATTAAGTTTCTCTTCAATCATACGAATAACACGTTTTTGGTAAGATGACTGAAACAAGCAATTGTAAGTGCCAAGTCACTACTTATTTTCTCTCTATAAATAAAGACCTATGTAATATTGTTATACACACTACTTCAATAAAATATAGTCCATTATATATTTCCACTCTATCCCTTCTGCTTTTTTTCTTTCATATATTTCACTAATATATTTAATATGGAATCATAGCCACTTTCTTGTGGCCTTCAATAAACGTCTTTGACGTTTTCCGCCGTCCTTCTCATGCTCTACGACTATCTTATAATTTCAATCATCCACACGCTGCCTCACGCTTCTAAAATTGTTGTCAGTCTCTTCAATGCCTTGATCACAGCTCCATCTAGAAAAATAATACCATAATCAAGCTGTTTGCAAGGTGTAGATCTACCGATCTGTGGAAGCCCTATTGCCCCCAACCACCGCACCACCATGCGCAACTGGTAGTATCTCCATGAGCCCCACGTGCCGCCACCAAAACTCCTTTCAGCCAAACAACAACTAAAAGTGGTGTCTCAACCCCAGATCAGTGGATCTGTGGATCTGAGCATTTTGAGCCTCTTATAGCCATGCACGCACTACCACGCGCTTCCAAGACATCTGCTGGAATTCCTATGCACATCCACGCGCAGAGAAGATCTCGTCAGACGCTGGACTTCCACGCACAGGGAAGATCTCGTCTGATGCGGGACTTGCCAGCAGATTGATCTATCAAATGCACTGCTCTTGGAGATTGATTTGTCAATACAAGATGCTTATTCCCATTTATGCCCGTGATGGCACCTCCTTCTTCTTTTTTATTTTTTTATTATTTATTTATTTTGGACGAGATGCTTATTCGGATGATGGCACTTGATTGTAAACGCATTCCATTAGACTATTGCAATAAAATAAAGCATTTAGTAATATCTCGTAATCTACAGGTTGTATAGTATCTTCCTCATTTCTTGAATATTGAGAAGTGGGGGAGAGGTGGGGCAGAGGTCAAATGGGGACCATTCCCTTAAATTTATCTTATAGTAACTAGAAGTACAGGAAACTCATTGAGCAGCAAAATGAAATTCGTAAATGAATTTAGTGAGAACTTTTTACTTTGATTGAAGGTGCAATCTCATTAACTAGTGTAGAATATTTTGCATCTTAAGATCACAAACCTAGTTTTCTCATATTGTAAGGGCAACATGTGACATCCAAGGCACTTCAGCAGGTTTTGCTCAAAAGTTAAATTATAGCAGTTGATAAAACAAACTTCGGCACACTCCCTTTGAAGATTTCAAATTTTTCAAAAGAGGTGACAAGTCAAGAGGTGGTCCAGACACGTGTTCCAGTTTTTCACTCTCAAGGTTAGGCCATCATTAATATAAGAAATCATCATGCATGCCTTTGAAAAGTTCATATGTTAGCTAAACCAGACGATCGAACTTTCCTAGCAAGTAGCAACTACTTTATTTATGCTCGCGCGTACGTGTTTGTCTCACTTTTCTTCACATTAATCTTTTTATTGCATGCATTCTCTTTCGGCTTTCCCAATATGGATCTCAGCATTAACCTTAGAACTCTTTGGTTTTTCTCACTGCTTTTTTGTTGCTTACTGTTCCATATTCCTTTACATTGTGCTCTGTCATTCAAGTACCCTAATTTTTCCGATAGCAGGCTGATATTAAACGGCACTTCAGCCATCCAAAATGGATCTCTATCCCTCACCAGTGACATCAGTAACAATACCGCAGCCGGCCGAGCTGTATATTTTGAACAGCTTCATCTTTATGACCCGATTTACAGGTAATTCCACCGACACTACTCAGTTTGCATTTAAAATATCAACTGTTGTTCCACCAGGTCAAGATGGACTCGCCTTTTTCCTTGCACCCAACGGTTCTCTTCTCCCGGATGATGCATTAGGGGGATGCCTTGCCCTTTTTAGAAAGTGTGACAATTTCACTATCCCAAGAAAAGAATTAGTTGCTGTCGAGTTAGACACCTTTAAGAATACATGGGATGAAACCGATGATCATGTCGGTATCAACATCAATTCCATCAAATCAGAAACGACACGAGTTTTGAGCCGAAGTATGAAAAATGGAACAAGAGTGGATGCAATAATCCGTAACAATTCTAAAGCCAATGATTTAAGCGTATACTGGTCTTTCCCTGACGACCCATTTGTTAGCCTTTCATATCGTATTAACCTGACAACAGTTTTACCTGAATGGGTATCCATTGGCTTTGCGGCGGGATCAGCCTATTACTTTGAGACGCATGAAATCCTTTCATGGGAATTTACAACAGAGTTATTACCAGTTTCAGAGACTCCGGACAGTCCTAGTAGTATTTCTTTTAGTGCTAGATTAATTGTCGCTTGTGTAATTGGTGGGTTATTTTTAGCCTGTGGACTAGTGCATGTTGGAGTGGTGTTCGTTTGGAGAAAAAGGACTAGAGGAAAGGGAAAAGAGGGTGTAAAGAATGTTGATCCCATGGAATGAGAGATTGAACATACAGGACCTAAGAGGTTCTCTTATGATGAGCTTTTTCATGCCACAAACGACTTTGCAGAAGAAGGCAAACTAGGTGAAGGAGGTTTTGGAGGGGTTTACAAAGGTTTCTTGAGTGATCTGCAGCAGTTTGTCGCAGTGAAAAAGGTTTCTAGACCTTCCGATCAGGGAAAGAAGGCATAAACAACGGAGATAAAAATCATTAGCATATTGAGACATAAAAACATGGTACAACTCATTGGTTGGTGCCATGAAAAGGGTGCTCTCCTTTCTATGAGTTCATGCCTAATGGTAGCCTTGATTTTCACCCTTTTGGACGTAGACCGCTTCTTAATTGGGAAGTTAGGTATAAGATAGCCCTTGGTCTTGCCTCTGCATTGCTTTATCTGCACGAAGAATCTGGACAATATGTGTTGCATAGGGATATCAAATCCAGCAACATAATGTTGGATTCAGATTTCAATGCCCAGCTTGGGGACTTTGGTCTAGCAAGGCTCATGGATGAAGAGGCGCCAGGCGTGAAGACGACGAGGCTAGCAGGAGCTTGGGGTTACATAGCACCAGAATATGCAAGCACTGGCAAGGCAACTAAGGTATCGTTTCACTAATCCCGAAAGCTTAAATGTTCAAAATTGATAATTTTTGTTCTGGTAATATGTTAAATTACTGCTTTTCTCATAAACTTAAACTTATAACAAGTAATGAATTTAATTATTTCATTTATATTTTAATATAGGGATTAGATGTCTTCAGCTCCGGTGTAGTGGCACTTGAGATAGCTTGTGGAAGAAGATCAACGGAAGCCGAATACAAGGGGCCTCACCTTCCAATTGTTGGTTGGGTTTGGGAGGCATATGGAAATGAAAGGCTTTGTGAGGCAGTTGACAAGACATTGTTGGAGTTTGTGACATCAGACAAAATAGCGATTATTCCGTAGGCTATTCAATGGGCAGTTTGCAAGGAAGAAAACAGAATAATGATCCCAAACACAGAGAGAAAGTCTGAGAAAAATATCAATAATTAAAATTGTCTGTTGAAAAACGCCCACAAGCCGGGCTGTTATAGCTGAAAATTGCCAAAAATAGCAAAACCCTAATAACCTTATTAAAATGAAATATAGAATAAAATAAGTCGGCTGCCAAAATCTGGCTCAAATCGGGCTCAGAATCACCTCCTAAACGAGAAATGAAAAGTGACCATAAAAGAAAAAAAATATCTAAAATTAGGGTTTTGGAAAGGAAAACAGCTTATTTTGAGCTCAAAACAAGGTGCACAGAGCATAGCTCGGTGGCCATGATGTGCGCACAGAAGAGAGCTTTCCGAATTGGGGTCATATGCGTGAATCGAATATTCGTAGCCAAAGTTATGGTTAAAATACTGTAGCGCACTCGGAAATTGCCTCAATTAGGCTAGATCACGATTTCTTGCCAATTTTGCACTGATCTGCCTGCTCCAGGTAATCCAACGCCATCAATGTGCAATCTGATAACTCAACATCATCTGACTCGAATCCCCCTGCATTAGTTTGACATGAAACAGATGGAGTGTCTGATGATTGTTGGTGTAACGCTGCGCCTTTTACCAAAAGACTTAGGTGAAAATTTCAATTTTGACGTGACATTACGACATCATCAGAGTTATAAATTGGCAGTGAAATATATATTTTTAACAATAACACATCAGAGCTTCTAACAAAAATACTACAAAATATATAAAAAGAGTGTAATTGAATAATTACACATTAAAATAGTATTTGTGCCATGTATGGCACAGATAATTTATAAACATTATATTCATAGCATCATTAATACATACCAACAAAAATATAAATATTGTTCTCCGAATATTAAAATAATGGACTAAACATAGTAGTCCACAAAAATGGGAGGCATCCTAGCCTTAGATACCGCCAACAAGGTCATCTAAGGGTCTGGACAATCCTGATACTCCTCCTCCTCATAACCTGTATTAATATATAATATAGAGAGAAACAATAATATAAAAATACATAGTGAGTTCACTGTTTTCAATAATATAATGATTACTGATTTATTTAACAATATACGATGCAATGATATGATGTAATGACAGTTTTATATGCACAATCTTAATTATTTTCTTCTTGCACTCCTCTCACGCCTCTCTTTGTAAGTTCTTCTCCTCCTTTTCTTTGTTTTAAGTACTCCCTTTTAAAAGGCTCGGTCAACTACTTGGTCAAAGGAAATGGTAGAATAAAAAAGGATAAGACAAAAAGATGAGAGCCAAGTGGGTCTTCGGTGAAAAGAAAAGATAAGGAAAGAGAAGTAATAAAGGAAAAAGAATAATAAAAAACAAAATATATATATATATATATATATAAAGGAAAGAAAGGATAAATTCGTGTATCTAGTTTCTTTAATATTTCAAAATATTATTTAATGTTTTTAGCATTCTCAGGTATCTAAAGAAAACATGATTAAATCCTTCAGTTTAAAGCTTCAAATCAAGCAAAAGCACATCTAGCAATTTGCAAGGCAAAACGCTTGAGCGTATCTCAAAGGGCTCGAGCGCAACACTAACACTCTCGAGCACACAGCAGGAAGGCTCGAGCACATCAGCGCACATCAGGCGCACAGGACGAGCACATTGAGCTTAAGCGTAGAAACAAAGGAGAGCGAGTGCACATTGAGCTTGAGCGCACACATTATGACAGAGCAGGCAAAGAAGATGGAAAAAAATTTTAAAAAAATAAAAATTATGCCCATGCTGGACGACCACAAGATGCTGTTTCCCACTAGAAGTGTAACTGTAAAGAAAAGTAAATAAGGAGTTTAACATTAATAAATTATATTTATTAAATAAGATGGGACTAATAATCACGTTTGACTATTTGAGACTTCAGTTTGAGACTAAACCTCGAACAGTCAAACTTGATTTTCATATTTGCATTTAAGGGGACCCCTATTTCACACTTTCATGGACACTCAAACAACGTCGTTGTTGAGTGCACTTGTGAGGTATTCCTACATTACTAAGATGTAAGAAGATTGAGTGGTTTACATAGCATTGTTGGGCCCAAACCTTTAGGTTTAAGTTTTTGGGTTGTGTGGTGTTTCAACATGTTATATAATGAGCTCACTAAAAAGACTCTCCAATGTGCCTATCCCCTAACAATCGTTATTTAAGAGAACCGATTGGTTCGCTTCTCTCAAATATCTCTCGCTCTCTCAACGCCTTACTTTGACGAGTTCTCGATCAACAAATATTTATGTGGAGAAGTAAATGGTTTGTGGCTTTGCAATGTTACATCACCGGAGAATGGTGCTCAAAGCAACAGGAGCAAACTTTTTGTCATTGTTGGAACTTCTTTGTTTGTAATACTACTATATCATTTGCTTTTTACTCTCTCCCGTAGACTTTGATGAAATCTTTTTTTCCTTTTTTTTTTTTTTAATTTTCTTTTAAAATTTTATTGCGCATTGGAAATTAAGTTTGCAAGGGCTATGTGAGGAGTGATTTGCGATGAAGAATACATTTTCATAACGAAGAAGCATTTGACACCACTGGCAAAGATAAGAAGGTTCCATAATAAATATATTTCTCCCGAAGCTGATTAACCTGGAGACAATCAAGATTGGATAAAAGCTTCCATCCAAGTTTTGTAACCAGAACTAGATTGACATCATACATATTGCGAATACCTAAGCCGCCAAGATGGCGAGGAATGCAAATAGAGCGCCAAGATTTGAGTGAAAGATTTTGAAATTTCCCTTTAGGAAATCCCCACAAAAAATCTTTGAAAGATTTATCCAAAGCTGTACAAAGAGATTTAGGGAGAAGGAAGATACTCATTGTATATGAAGGAATAGAAGAAGCAATAGCTTTGATGAGTACAGTCCTACCAACTTGAGATAAAGTTTTGGCTCGCCAGCCTTCAATTTTTTCGAGCATTCTTGTCAAGATATCTTGGAAAGCTTCCTTTTATGGTTTCTCAATGAAAAGTGGAAGTCCTAGATATTTAGTTGTTGCTGAAGTAGACTAAAAAGGAAGAATGCTTTTGATACTGTTGATGGGCGAAGTTGTAGTATTTTTACTAAACAGTATCGAAGATTTGGCAATATTTATAGCTTGTCCAGACCATTAACAATAAGAATCAAGACAATTTTTGATAGTAGATGCTTCAGAAGATGTAGCTTTGCCAAATATGAGAAGGTTATCTGAAAACAAAAGATGAGTAATGGGGAGACAAGTCCGAGCCATTTTTATACCTTTGAGAAGACCAAGAGAGAATTGCCTTTGAAGAAGCCTGGAGAACACTTCAGTTCCTAAAATAAATAGGAATGGAGATAAGAGATCACCTTGCCAAAGACTACGGGCCGGAGTGAAGTGACCATAGGGACTACCATTGATGAGGATGGAGAATGAAGGTGAAGTGATGCAGATACGGATCCAGTTGGCAAATAGAAAGTTCCGTTCCATATGGTCAAAAGCTTTTTCCATGTCTATTTTGATAGCCATAAGGCCACCTCTTCCCTTTTTTTTTTTCTCCAAAGTGTGGAGAAGTTCTTGAGCAAGAATGGAATTGTCTTGGATATTTCTAAAAGGGACAAAAGCAAATTGGAGAGGGGAGATGAAATGATGTAAAAGAAGTTTATATCTATTAGCTAGAATTTTAGAAATGATTTTGTAGATAATGTTGCAGAGGCTAATAGGTGTAAAGTGGTTAACAGAAGAGGGTCCTAATTGTTTGGGAACCAAAGCTATGAAAGTATGGTTTTGTTCCTTGAGGAAATGATTTTTCGAGAAAAAAATCCCAAACACTGCAAAGAACAACATCTTTAACAATACTCCAATATTTCTTGTAAAACAAAGCTGTAAATCCATCTGGGCTAGGAGCTTTTGCAAATCCAATACTGAAAAGGGCATTAAAGATTTCCAATTCAGAAGGAATGGTACAAAAAATAACATTTTCATCAGAGGAAATGAAGTTCTCAAAGAGGGATAAATATTCATCAGTACAGGGTGGATTTGAGGTGGTAAAGAGGGAGGTAAAATGAGAGGAGAACCAGTTCCCAATATCAATCCAGTCAGTAATCTATGCTCCCGAGGGCAATTTGAGAAAATCAATGGAAGTTCTTCTTCTTTTGATAATAGTAAAGACATGGAAAAATCTAGTGTCAAGATCCTTATAAGTGAGCCAAGTTTCTCTAGATTTATTCTTCCAAAGAATCTCTTTCTGGAGATAAAGATCATCCAAAGTTTTTTTGATAGTCCATTCCTCAGTGGAGTTATTAGTAGGGGCCTGGGATCTCTGAATAACATCAAGTTGACATAACAAGGTGTGGATCCGTTGTTGAATATTTCCAAAATAAATAGAATTCCAGACCTTAAGTAGTGCAGCTTTAGTAGATTTCAGTTTCTGTGCAAGAATAAATGAAGAGTTCCCACTATATTCGGGTTCCAAGCAGATGCTATAACCTCAGTACAAGATGGATTTTTAGTCTAAAATTCCTCAAACCGAAAAGGTTTAGGAAGATGGGAATTGATAGTGGTAGTATTAAGAAGTAGGGAATTATGATCTGAAGCTTGAGCTGGGAGATGCCGAATTGAGAATGAAGGGAATAGGTGAATCCATTGAGTGGAAGCAACACCACGATCAGTCTTTCTCTAATAAGATGGCGACCATGTTTGTGATTTGACCAAGTGAAAGGGGAACCAGAAAAATCAAGATCAACCAACCCATGTGAATTCAGAAAATCACGAAATGGATCATTTGAAGAACAAGCTAGCATAAGGCCAACCCCCAAATTTTTCAGATAGGTCTAGAATTCTATTAAAGTCTCCAATACATAATCAAGGCACAGAGTAATCAGAACCAATTGAAGCTAAATAGTTCAACTGCATGTTCTTATTGAAATTAAGAGGGACCATAAACACAAGATAATATCCGGGGGGTTGTTTGGGAGATCAGAGTAACACCATGCAGTTATTGTAAATTTATTATATGCAAATAATTTATCATATTCTAATTTGTTTTACAATTTAGAAAAGGTTTTTTTTTTGTTATTTTTTCTAAATTACAATCTGTAAATAATAATAATAACAAAAAAAAAAAAAAAACCTTTTAAGTACGTGTGAATTGTGAGAGACTTTTAATTTGGGAGTTGGGGATGAGAGGGAGTGTTAAAGACCCCACCATGAATAATGCAAGGACTTTGATATTGACTTAAATAATTAATCTGGTTAAGCGCGTAAAGTACACAAAGTATGTTATCCAGTAGTTGCTATCCTATATTCAAAGATGCACTACATTCAAATACGTACAGATCAAGAATGTGTTACGTACCAAACGTGGAAGCAAATTAAAGGATAAGAGCAAGACTCTCACAAGCAAATAAGTACAAGTAGTCCTGTTAAAAAAAAAAAAGTGTACAAGTAGTCGTGTGCCTTTGTTTTATTTAATTTGAAAAAACTTTAATTATAACTTTTAATCTTATATAACTTTTGTAATCACAACTTTAAATTTTAAAAATGCTAATTTTAATGTAAAAACTACATTTAAGTCTCGTTCCCAAACTACCAGCCGTTTGTTATGTATAGCTCTCTGATCTTCCAACCCTCACATTATGGACTCCAAACTACCAAAAAGTGTCAAAAGGACCATATTTGTCGAAATATTCCTATAATACCCTTCACACGTGTCATATTTTTAATTAAAAAAATAATAAAATTTCAAGTAATTTAAAAATTAAATTTAGAAATCTATCATACTCTAGAGGTGGCCGGCGCTCCACCCCCAAAGGAGTGGCTGCCCACCCTTCAGCATTTTCTTTTTTCTTTTTTTAATTGTTAAAAAAAAAAAAACAAATATTTTTGTTCTATTTATTTATATTTTAATTAGATTTTATATTTTTTTTTTATTGTAATAGGCACGTGTCGGTTTTCTATTGGATGTGACGTGATTAACTAACAGAATCTGTTAATTTGGTGGATAGAAAACATGTTCAATGACTGATTTGTAATTATAGTTTACTACAAGGACCCTCCATGAACTTTTTAAACTACAATAAGTAATTTATAATTTATGTTAACTCTAAAGACAATTCGAACAATTATCCCTAATTAATATTTTGATGAGAAAATTCTCAACAATGTAGCATTGACTTATGACCTTTCAAAGTCAACTCGGGTAAGCTAACAATATTAGATATACATTTGGATCGAGCAAGTGTCTGAGTAAGTCCGCAATTATTAAAGTTTGACAAAAGTGATGAGTTTTGATGTGGACTTGTGATTAATGGAGCATCATGACCGCCATTAGATTAATACGTTACAATCATGCTTCGTCAATCAAGATATACATGAAAAATTAAATATTCCTTTCTAAGGTATATATAATTAACACCGAATTTGCATTTTTATTTTTATTTTTTCAAATAGCTTATAATTAGGGAGTAATGCTACACATCATCCCTTTGTCCTCCTTTTGTCCTCCCAAATTTGATGTGGCTCTTAAAATCACCATTAAATTTATGATAAATCATTATTGAATTTTGATCAAATGGTGATTTTAAGAGCCACATCAATTTTGGGAGGATAAAAAGTGGACAAGAGGATGATGTGTAGCATTACTCTATAATTAGGTTCATGAGGAATTGAACATGAAGCGTAGATTCTTTCCATTGAGATAAACTTCCAAACCTTTCTTGGGTTTATGGCAAATGTTACATCTCCTTTATTTCTTAGAAACGACTTTTCTTGGATTTAATTAATTCTTGGTCATGCAGTACTCTAGAAAGTGGACATGTGCATGGAAATTTCTTACTGCTTTCATTATCACAGCCTCATATAAAATATAACGCGTCATATATAGTAGCATTTCATTTTTCTACTTTCTAATTTTTTTTTTTTTTTCAACACAAAGGAGACTTTGTTTTCTCATCCTTAATTAACCACAGTCCGATATATATGATGATTAATCCTTTGCACTTTCTAGGAGTTGATTTGTAAACATTCTTTCCAACACAGTACTTCTTGTCCATAAGAATAAATAATTTATGTTCTAAACTTTTATTAATTATATCAATAATCAAGAAGAAGACTTGAAATGCAATTCTTGCAATTATAAATAAATTCTAGATTAAGAAAATGTCTCGATTAAGAATATGTCTCTTGGATGTACATCAAACCATACCTAAGAGCAAGAGATGGAGTGGGAGAGATTTGAGACAAGAGCGAACGGATGGTTAAAGAGAGATTTAATGAACGACCATTTGGTGTACGCTTGTAGGATTTTGAGAAATGAAGAACTTACACCCAGGGGTTTATTTATGGTAATAACATTTAAGGTATTATTTAGAAAAAAAAAAATACCTGTAAGGTACGTATCACCATAACGTCCTCGATCTTATGCTCCATTGGTTTGGGTGTAAAATATTTTTTCGAAAATATTTTATGTATTTTTTGATACTTTGTGCAATCGAAAATGATGGTCAACAAAAATTATTATTAGTTTGACTATAAAAGCCTATTTAATTTTAGAAAAACGATTTACGATTTTAAAAACCGTAAATCGTTTTCTGCATTTAAACTCTTCATTCTTGCAAGCACATTTGTGGGAATCCGCCACCGCTGAGCATTGAAGTTTGTTGGTAGCCTGAATCTACTGCCGAAAGTCTACGAATTTTGGTATCCGATCACCAGAATCCGGCTGGTGCTGAAATTTGGCACTAGTCTGCCGGAATCCGACGACGTCTATCACCATCGCCGCATTCCGATTACTAGATTCTGGTGAAACTGGTCGGAATTCAGTCAGTTTGTTTTAATCCAGCTGTATTGTGCCAAATTCTGGCCAGATTGGCCGAAATCTGGCACAAATGGCCAGATTTTCGCCACCTTTGCCGAAATCTGGCCAACTCAGATTGTACTCAAACTTGCTGGAATCTGGCTAGTATGGCCGGAATCCGGCCAGTTGTACTGTGTAACGCACCGCCTTTTACAAAACGTGTAAGTGGTTTTTTCTACTCAACCACGTG
Source organism: Alnus rubra (assembly GCA_028654335.1). NCBI lineage: Eukaryota > Viridiplantae > Streptophyta > Magnoliopsida > Fagales > Betulaceae > Alnus > Alnus rubra. Next base: position 513,129 of record JAJPGS010000518.1, read on the forward strand.
ACATTACTATATCAGAAACAATAAATCTCGCAGCGGAAAATATGTATATATTTTTATTATTTTTTTCAAAGATTCAGGCATGGGTATTTTTGTAAATTCTATTAAATCCTAACCAATGCTTAAATCATTGTAATTTTTTCCTTTTTTTTCTCCTAAACAAAGGGATGGGTATTTTAGGAATTTTGACATCCATCCGTTAGGATTTAATGAAAAATTCTAACGGATGAGTGAAATTAAAGAAAAATTAAAAAATAGATACACTAGATTGATATTTTTTAAAGTTTATAGATATAACTACAAAAATAATAAAAAATAAAAAATGATAAGTGAAATTTTCCAGATAAGAAATCTACGGCTATGCCTTCAATACCTTGTCAATACGGTGTTCCTTTTTTGTTTTTTAACCTCTTCTAGTTATATCTGTAGAGAATGAAAGACATGTGTGGCTCATGCAAGATGTGCAGCAAATCTGCAAAATGCCTTGATTAAACCATTTGATAAAGGGCTTACGGCAAATCATCTCAGAAACTTCAACGAATAATGACTGCGCGCACAAAAGAACAAAGAAACAGAAAATCTGTAAAATGCCGAACAGCTAGGTCCTGGATTTGAGCACAATTATCATTGAATGTGTTGACAGTCCGCTGACAGTTTATGGTGTAAATTTAATATTTTCTTTATTTAATGTTATTAGCATATAAATGTTAAACGTATCTTATCCAAGATGCACGTTATACTCGATCTCAGACTTGTAGACGATATTGTTTTAATTTAATTAGCGTATCTTAGGTTCATATTATGAAATGCTGCAAACATACAATATTGTTTTAATTTTCACAAAGTAACAAAAGAGATGACTAGTGGGTGTTTTAAGAATCAAGATATTTTTAATTCGACATTTGTCTTTCCTGTTTCCGAAATTGAATGAATATATATGTGGTTGATGATATTTTATCCTTTTGATGGGTACGCTATGGGCCCTGACTAACTGGTGATGGATGATGTGCATTTTGACCAGATTCGACCGAACTGCAACTGGGGTACGTGGCACGTACTGGAGCGAGCACTGGTGTTCTTTCACATTAATGATAGAACGTATAAAATCCAAAGGCAATGGCATGGCATCGGGCAAAGAATACCGTGGGGATAAGGGGATAAGGTGCAAGTCCGCTGCTGAAAGTTACAAAGGCTGTTTGGGATAAGATCGAGGTTGGGACCCTCAGACTAGGGCACATTAGATAGCATGGTGAATCTGGTAATTAGCGAACAGTATCCTAATATATATGGCATTACCACGTGCGCCTGAACCCTTAATTGTAGATGAAAAATACATACAAGATGTTGAAATGAGGGGATCAGATTAAATCAGTGTGATGGACAGATGGTTTGATAGCGCCATGATCGATAACTACTTTAGAAGCATCATATATAGTGGGCTGTGAAGGTGATCAGGCACTTTTGGGAGTTGGGGATGAACAATGCAAGGACTTTGATATTGACTTAAATAATGAATAATGTACATGCGCACTTCCATATGACTTGGGGTTAGGGGTGTAAACGAGTTGAGCTACTCGTGAGCTTACTCGAGATCGACTCGAATAAACTCGACTCGTGCTCGAATCGATTATTAAATGAGCTACTCGTGAACACGAAAATCAAACTCGATTATTAAACGATGTAAACTCGTATAAACTCGACTTGACTCGACTAAAGCTCGTGAACCCGCTCATATAAGGATCGACTCGTTTATTAAGGCTCGACTCGTATATATATATATAGTAGTTTTATAATATAGTATATTAATAAATAATATACTATATGTAAGCATAAATTAAGTAATAAATAACAATAGTTATTAGTTAGTATATATTAATTGGTTATTGGTATATAAAACAATAAAAATGAATAATATCAATAATTAATTATTAGTCATATGATATAATGACAATTTGTATACTTAATCATATTATATATGTTATATAATAAGATTATATGATCGACTATATGATCATAAAATAATATAATATTGTGTCATATGACATGTAAATATAAAATATGCAATCACTTTATTATATGTTATGAGTTTATCATTAAATACTTAATAATCATTACATCACGTGATCTAAGATCTAAGATTTAAGATCATACGAGTTGTTAAATCATGTTAATACATTAAATATGCTATCATATGATAATACTTAGATCGTATAATCATATAATATTAGTATTATTAGTAGGTAGTTATGAATTATGATTTATGACTCATAAATTCATAATGATCAATTTGACCATATTTAATTACTTATTATAGATTCATAGATAATTGTAATTCAGATTCTAGACTCATTGGCAATTACCTTATTGTTTGCTTTTATTGCAAAATTCTAATACGTGCAAGTGCACATTATTTTGAAAATTTGTGGTTTAATTTTTTTTTTTTTTGCTAAAGTCAATAATTTAAATTATGATACGAGCCGAGCTCGAGCCGAGTACTCGAGCTCGGGATCGACCAAAATGGCCGAGCTTGAGCTCGAGCTCGGACAATAGTTTTTGTTATGCGAGCCGAGCTCGCACAAGATTTTTCAGCTCGTGTCGAGCTCGAGCTCGAGCTCGAGCTTTAATGTTTGTTAAACGAGCCGAGCCCGAACAGGAAATACCCGCTCAGGATCGGCTCGTTTACACCCCTACTTGGGATAGATCATAATTTTTTTTTTTTTTTAATTCAAAATTGAAACAAAGAGAAAAAGGAAAACAAAACGGTGACAATAAAACTCAAACCGAAAAGGGCAATATAAATAAGAACACGAACAGTAGGCAATAAATTTAAAAAGGATGTACCAGGACCTCTCTAAAGGTCATTAGGCAGCTCCAAGCAGTAAAAGCAACAATCACAGTTAAGTGATAATTGGTGCAAGGAAAGTATTACCAATAATCGAACATGAATCATCAACAAGGAATCTAAACAACACAAACAAAACGGCAAAATACAAACAACCAAAAACTCTTATCCACTATCTATTTAGAGATGTACTATATTCAAATATAGAGAATATGAAAGAGAATAAACTGTTGTGACATATAATTATCTAAACAAACCAACCAAAAGGTGGTACAATCCAAATTATTACTTTATATTAACTCCACTTCTAAAGTTTGCATCAAAATTAGGGAATTGATGTCTTAAGAACACAGTTTTCAAAAAGTTGTAGACAGAGATCGGCACATGTAATAACCCGGTCAAACTAGAAAAGATCTAGAGTAGTGTTTGTTTGATAAACCTTTGGCAGCTTCTCTCCACCTCAATAGGTTCATCCTTGAAGGTGATTCTCAAGTTGTCATCCTTACTCTTCAATGTCCAACAATTGTCCAAGACTGGCGTATCACCGACATCATCAAATCCACATTAGACTCTATTCCTCCTGATTCTTCTTGGTCAGCACGGAAAGTCAATAGAAGTGCAAACTTCGGTGCCCATTATGTGGCACATTGGGCCGCAGCTAGATTTATTTCAAGCAGCATTCCCACCTCCTCTGGTTTTCAATCATCTCCTATTCCATTAGTCGGTGGCACTGTTCCTTTGTGCAATGTTGTACTATCTCCGGATGCTCCTTGTAGTTTGATTCCAAGGTCTTCTACCTTTGGTTAGTTTGTAATTTTGAAACGTACTTATATAAAAAAAAAAAAAAAAACTCAAAAGGATTTGCAAACCCTGCCGGCCTATTTGGTAACCATTTTCCCTTTCTTTTTCTTTTTTTTTTTTTTTTTTTCTTTTTTTCGTTTCACTTCTCATTAAAAAAAAAAAAAAAGTCAACATCAAAATATTTCAATTTTTTTCACTTTTTATATTGCATTAATAATTTTTTTTTATTACCATTCAAATAAAAAAAATCTAACTACAAAATAAAACTTTTTCACTTTTTCATACAAAAATTTTAAACTTCTTTTTACTTTATTTCATATAAATCATTTTTTATTACTATTCAATAAATATCATTTCTCCATAAATGATTATTTACCGTGAACCCTAAAGCTACATTAACAACCATCTAATACCCCCATCATATCATTTGGCTAAGTCTAACATTGCCACCTGTCATACTATGAGAATTGTATTAAATATTTTGATAAGAAAATTCTCAATTATGTATAATGTTGGCTTATGACCTAGCAAATCAACTCGGGTACGTCGTCCGATCCTTTAGAAATAGTCTTAGGGAATAATTCCGTAATTATTCAAGTTTGACAAAAGTGTATGATGAACTGGACTTCTTTCTTTGATTTATTGCAAATGTTACATCTCCTTTATTTCTCCAATTAAGTCGATCGCGACATTTCTTGGATTTATTAATTCTTGGTCATGCACTACTCTAGAAAGTGGACATGTGCATGGAAATTCCTCACTGCTTTCATTATCACAGCCTCATAAGATCATTTACTTTTTCTGCCTTCTATTTTTTTTTTTTTTTTTTCCCAACTCAAAGGAGACTTAAGTTTTCACATCCATAACCACAGTCCGACACGATGATTCATCATTTACACTTTCTAGGAGTTGATTTGTAAACATTCTTTTATTTCCAACACATACTTGATTTTGTCCATAAGAATAAATTATTTATGTTCTAAACTTTTATTAATTATATCAATAATCAAGAAGAAGACTTCGAATGTAATTCTTGCAATTATAAATCAATGATGGTCAACCTCAAGAACTGAAGAACTTACACCAAGGGGTTTATTAATGGTAATAACATGTAATGTATTACGGTAACGTCCCCAAACTTATGTTAGATCTATTTATTTGGGCGTAAAATATTTTATTTATTTTTTTGTATTTGGTGCAATAAAAAATGATGATAAACTGAAATCATTTTCAATTTGACCGTAAAAACCTTCTTTATTTTTAAAAAACGATTTATGGTTTTAAAAACTGTAAATTATTTTTTAGATTTAAACTCTTCATTCTTGCAGGCACGTTTGTGAGAATTTATTACAGCTGGGCATTAGACTTTGTTGGTAGTCCGAATCTACCGCCGAAGGTCCATAAATTTGGTATCTGATCGCCAAATTCCAATGCCAGCAACTACAACCGGATTCTGATAAAACAGGTCGAAATTCGGCCGGTGCAGAAATTTGGCATTGGTTCGCTGGAATCTGGCGACGTCCGACACCGTCGTCGGATTTCGGTGACTAGATTCAGACAAAATTGGCTGGAATCTGGCCAGTACGGCCGGAATATGACTAGTTTGCCGAAATCCCGCAATATAGTGTCAGATTTTGGCCAGTTTGGCCAAAATTTGGCCAACCCAGATTCGAGCGGATTTGGCTGAAACCTGACACAAATGGCAGATTCTATCTACCTTCATGGGAATTTGGCCAACCTAGATTTTGGCCACCTTTGCCGGAATCTGTCCAATACAGCCGGAGTCCAGCTAGTAGGGTCGGGATCTGGCCAATTTGCCGGAATTTTACTGTACTATGCTAGATTCTTGCCAGTTTGGCTGGAATCCGACACAAATGGCCAGATTCCGAAGAAGGTGGCAGGAATCTGGCCAACCCAGAATTCGATGAAAATGGTCAGAATTTCGTCATTGTTGCCGGATTCCGGCCTTCATCACCAGAATCCAGTGAAAGTGGATCGAATCTTGCTGGCCAGTGACGAAATCTCATCATCGGTGATTTTTCGCCGTTGGTGATTTTTTCGTACAAGCCAAATGCCGAAAAATATTTTACGTCGAAACAAACAAAGCATTATTTATTATCTAAATAACCCGCAAAGTTACCACTAATTCTCAATACTTGTATATATATTGACAACATCGACATATAGCCATAAAACTAGATCACAAATAATAATAATCAATGCTAAAAAAAAATAAAAATCGAAGGATTGATCTTGTGAACTACCACTTTAGCTTAGTGGGGTGAGGTATGGCTTTAACATTTCCTTAATAAATTTTGTAACAAATAAATTTATGAAAATCGTTAATTATTAATTATTAAAATACAACAACCACTTTGTCATCAAAATAAATCAATACATAAATTGGAGAGAGGTTGGGGAGAACTTAAAAATGGGGACCAGTCCCTTGCATTTATCTTTTATTAAAAGTGGTAGACAGACTAGTATTAGATCGAGGAAAGTCATTGAGCAGGAAAATGAACTTCTTGAATGAATTTAATTAACTTTGATTGAAGATGTAATTAGTCGAGAAAGTATGCATCGATCTTAAGAACAAACCTATATATACAAATTGGTATGATCCTACTTTTCTCATATTATGAAGGCAGATACGTACGTAGAACATGTGACTGTGTTGAGTCTAATGATAAAACAAACGTACATCCATGGCACTTTACCATGTTAAAGCATTTTCAATATATATATATATATATATATATATATATATATATATATATATATATATATATATGTATTTATTTATTTATTTATTTATTTTGTGTTTTGAAAATGTTTAAAATGAATGTATTAAAGAGCATTAAATTAAGATAGTCACACATGAGAAAAAGAGAAAATGTAGTTGGCATTTATAAGGTCAAATACAATTTAAGAATTTAAAGTAATGTTTGGGTGTACGTATGCACTTATGTATATACTTTAGTACGATGCGAAGCACTAGACGCACACGCGTGTGCGTGTGGCAGTGGGCATAAGAGCGCTAGTGGCGCCTTGATGACACATTCGGCACAAAGCATCGAAGCTTAGAACGATCTACTCATGACCATTCAATTTTGGACGGTCATGATCATTTGATCTAGTGGTTTGATCTAAACTATAGGATACTTCTTAAGTAGATCCAGTGGTTGAATTTATTGGACCATCACTAAAGTAAATTGTAAGGTCAAATCACATTTGATCTAATGGTTGAAATTAAATAATAACTATCTAATGATTATTATTAAATAATCATTGATTGTTATTTGATCTGATGGTTAGAATTAAGTGTATGTTAAAATAGCAGTTTATGACTGTTACTTTAGAAGTTACGGACTATTGGATTACCAGTTAATAAATAACTGCTATTCAACACAATACAGAAGTAACTATTGTCCAATTATTAAAAAGATAACAATTTTTCTATCATCTTCTGTTCTTTTTTCTGATACCTTAGGTATTTAAATTTCAAGTCTTTGTCTCGTACTATAATAGAAAATCTGAGAGTATTCTGGATTATTTTTCATTTGTGCAAAATGCAATTAAACAAACAAAGGATTCTAGGCTCCTTTATATCCTGGAGAAATATTTGCTGTAACCCTTTGCATACTATTTTTTGTGGGGCAAATAATTTCTTAAGGAACGCTACAATGTAATGCACCTTAGGAACATTTCGTTTTATTGCTTTCTCTTACTTTTATCTAACAATCTTAAGAAATTATATTTTACTTCAATGGCACCACAATTTTTGAAAGAATTTGCTGCTAAATCCATCAAACTCGAAAGGTTTGATGGATCCTCGTTCAAAAGATCGCAGAAGAAGATGCATTTCCTCATTGCTGGACTAAGGGTGGCTTATGTGCTTACAACTCCCAAACCTGTAGCACATGAGAATAAGACGATTGCTGATACTTGAGCATGGATGAAATGAGGATGACTACATGCATTTGCAATGCTATGGTGGATTCTCTGTTTGACATCTACCAAAGCAAATCAACGGCCAAAGATGTCTGAGTTGCACTAGAGGATAAGCATCTTTTAAAAGATGCTACAAATAAAAAGTTCTTGGCCTCTAAATTTATGAATTACAGAATGGTTGATGCTAGACTTATTGTTGAACAATTTAACGAAATTATGCATATTTTGAGTCAATTTAGGCAACATAACATGAAAAGGGATGAGAAAATTGCTATCTCATCTATCATTGACAAACTTCCTCCCTCCTAGAAATAATAGAGAAAGATTTTGAAACACAAAAAGGATGAGATAAACGTTGATCAGTTAAGCCAACACTTTTAGATTGAGAAAAAATTGAAAATCAAAGAAAATGAAAAGCAAGGAATTTTGTCCTCGAAAGTGCATATGGTGGAAGAAGGGACTTCTTCAAAGCATCCCTTCCAATCCAAAAAAGCCTAATCAGAAGTAGAGGAAGAACTTTAAGAACCAAAAGCTAAACTGGAATCATGAGAAGAAAAATAAGGGTGGTTACTACCATTGTGGCAAGCGAGGCCACTTTAAGAAAGATTGTCGTTTTCTGAAAAAAGAAACAGCAAGCTTTTGACTCGAAAGAGTTTGTGGCAATGATTTCTGAGGTCTTTATGCTCGAGGAAGATGGTTCATGGTGGATTGACTCATGTGCAACAAAGCACATATGCAAGGATATGAGTCTCTTTAAGACCTTTGAAACAGTGGAGGATGAATGTGTTCTCTTTATGGAGAATTCTTCCACTGATGTTGTCAAAGGAAAAAGAACACTGAATCTTAAATTCACTTCTGGAAAAATTCTGCTTTTAACTAATGTGTATTTTGTACTAGAAATTCATAATAAATTTGAATTTAAGCCAGTCTTTGAGTCATGTCAATTTGTGGGCCAAAGGAGGTACTTTTTTCGGGAAGAGTTATATGTTTTAAGGGATGTTTAAGTTGAACCTTATTAATAAAGTTAATAATTCTGCTTACTTGGTTGAGTCAATTTCTTTATGGCATAATATATTAGGCCATGTTAATACTAGAAGAATGCATAATATGACTGTTTTAATTTTGATTCCTAAATCTATAAATGATATGTTTGATAAATCTAGAATTTGCATGCAAACAAAAATTACAAGGAAACCTTTTCCACAAAATGAGAGATCTTTTATTTTTTTACAACTTGTAGATAATGATATTTGTAATATGCATAATAATCCTAGAAGAGGAAACAAAACGTATTTTGTAACTTTCATTGATGATTTTTCAAAATATTGTTATGTTTATCTTATGTTTTCAGAAGATGAAATTTTGAAAAATTTTAAAGTTTACAAAACATAAGTGGAAAATGAGTGTGATGTTAGAATTAAATGCCTCTAATCCGATATAGAAGGAGAATATTATTTTCCTTTATATTGTGAATCTGTAGGCATTATTCATGAAACATCTATTGCATATACTCCACAACAAAATGGAGTTGTAGAAAGGAAAAACAGAACTTTAGTTCAAATGATAAATGCCTTGCTTTGTAATTCTGGACTAAATAAAAGTTTTTGGGGATAAGCTATACTTTTTGTGTATTATATATTAAACAGAATACCTCAAAAGAAATCCAAGATTACTCCATACGAATTATGGAAGAAAAGAAAACCCAACCTTAGTTATTTTAAGGTGTGGGGTGTAGGGCTATTGTCAGATTAATTACCTGAGCCAAAAATCAGGAAATTGGGACAAAAACCTATTGAGTGCATTTTCTTGGGTTTTGCACAACATAGTAAAGGTTACAGGTTCTTAGTTGTTGAACCTAATCTTTTTGTTGATGTAAATGATGAGTGCCAAATATTGTGTATTTGGACCCCTTGATTTGCACTAGTTAGACCTTTAGCCTGGTTATTTTTCTAATGTTTTGGTTAGTTTTGTGTTTTGTGTTTTTGTAGGACAATAAGAGAGGAATGACAAAATTCATAAGGAGATAGCTGGAAATTCGGAGATCCTAGAAAGTCGATCGATCGAACTTAAAATTCGATCGATCGAATATTTGCCCGAAGTCGATCGATCGAAATAAAAGTCGATCGATCGAATTTTCCCAGAAACTGCTTTTGCAGAGCGCGCCAGAACGCCCAATCAGAAGCCAAAAAGCAGTCCTCCCTCTTATTTCTGCTGCAGAACATGCTGGTTTCGTGTTTATGGTTGTCTCTAGCTGCAGAAGAACCCTAGAGGAGGGTAGAGGAGTCATTTCTTGCCATGGCCTTCTTCTATAAAAGCCATGGCCATCCCCTTGTTGAGAGAGTGGTGGAGAGAGTAGGATAGAGCAGAAACTCTGTAGTTAGTTTTAATTTCGTGCTTATTGTAGTGTAATTCAGTAGTTTATTTTCAGAATACTTTCTTTTTGTAAAGTTTTTCTTTCATTTCCATGGTTGTTCATCATTTTATTGTGGTGTTCTTAGTCATGGAAGGCTAGTAACCTCAACTAGGGTTGAGGATGAAACCTTTCCATTGATGACACTCACAACCTTGCTGTACCACTTGCACATTTAATGATATATCATTTTCGTTGTTCAAGTTCCATTCATTTAATGCTTCATCTTTTGCAATGAATGTGGTTAGTGGTGGTTAGAGGACATTTTATGTGTTTCAACCGACCAATACATTTTTTTATCGGTTCGAATGATGATATCCATTGTGATTGAATGATACATTGGATGTTTTGATTTCAATCGGTACTCTTTGTGATTTGTCAATGTGTTGGATTCATTTAATGGTTCTTGGGTTTATGGTTAAGAAACTTGAATAACACCCCAAGCTTAATGTTCTTTGGGTGTTCAAGTGGAAACCAAGAGTGTGAGTTGTAGGATTTGGTTTGGTGGATTCCTTAACCTTAGTTCCTTTTATTTTACATATTTCATTACATCTCTTTCATTTAGTCTTTTGTTCTTGAATCAAGTCTCAAACCTTTGGAACTAGGTTAAAATGAGGTTGATTAAGCAAGATACCAATATTTGACCATTTCCCTGTGGGATCGACCTCGCACTTGCATAACACTATATTGCAAAATGATTCGTGCACTTGCGAGTACTATTTAAAACACAACAAGTTTTTGGCGCCGTTGCCGGGGAAATCGGTTCAAAAATTGGTTTTTGCTTGATTGATTTTGTTTTTCTACTAGTTAGATAGATTTTTGTTTCATTTTTACTGTTGTTTAGCTTCTGTTCTGCATTCTAAGTCTTTCTTTGTTTTTCCTGGATCTGTTCTGCAGCTTCTGCAACTTACTGGGTGCCCTGAAGAATCGATCGATCGAAAATAAATTCGATCGATCGACTTTCGATCGGTCGACTTAGAATCTGCACTTTAAAAAGACGATCGATCGACAATATATTCGATCGATCGACTTTCGATCGATCGAAATATACTTCGATCGATCGACTCCCTGCACAGCAGTAGCTCGGAGCTAGGTGAGTATCACTGTTCCAGTACTTTTTTTTTTTAGTCCATTTTGTGCATTTTTTGTTCATAATTTGTTTCTGTTTAATAGTATTTTGCTGTTTGTTTAAATTTTCTTTTAGTTTATTATAACTTAGTTCAAATTTTGTTTAGTTTGTGTTTTATATTATCTTCAATTTGTTTTATTTTGTTCTAAAAAAAAAAAAAAGAGAAGATTTTCTGTTCTACTTTTTGTTTCTGTTCCTAGCCCTGCAAATTTCGAACATTCGATCGATCGAATAAAATTTAGATCGATCGACTTTCGATCGATCGACCATTACATTCGATCGATCGACCTCAACTCAGAAGGCAGCTCCTGGATAAGATCAGTAGCAGAAAATTTTTACCAAAAATTCTTTTTGGTCCCAACTTGTAAGTATTCTTATCTTTATTTTTACTGCTGTCTTAGTGTAAATTGTATGCATTTGTGTTAGTCTTTCAAATTTATCTTAGTTGTGTTATTTTTCTTTGTTATAAAAAAAAAAAAAAAAAAAAAGTTTGCCTGCAATTAGGATTAGGAGAATTGAAGCCCACCTCCATGACATTGCAATTGGCTGATCGGTCAATGAAGATACCACGGGGAATAGTGGAGGATGTTTTGATTAAGGTGGATAAGTTTTACTTCCCCGTGGATTTCATAGTGCTTGACACCGAGCCGGTACAGAACGTTGGAGTTCAGATACCGGTAATCCTAGGGCGACCATTCTTAGCTACGGCTAACGCCCTGATCAACTGTAGGACGGGGGTAATGAAGATCTCTTTCGGCAACATGACGGTAGAGCTGAACATTTTCACCATCAGCAAACAGCCGAGGGAGTGCGATGAGGTCAACAATGTCTGCTTGATAGAGGAAATCCTGGAGGAAAGCATTGAAGAATCAAGCATACAAGACCCCCTGGAAGTATGCCTTGCTCAATTTGGAGAGGATCTGGACTTGGATGTCCTACTTGAGCAAGCAAATGCTGTTTTGGAGTTTGCTCCTCTGGAGAGCAAGAAGGAAGAGGAGGCAGCAGTACCTGAGCCTCCAAAGAAGGAACTTAAGCCCCTACCGGACAATCTCAAGTATAAGTTCCTCGGTCCAGCAGAGACTTTGCCTGTAATCATAGCTTCAGATCTTCAAACCGCTCAGGAGGAGAGGTTGTTAGATGTCTTGAGGGAGCATAAGGAAGCTATAGGCTGGACCATTGAAGACATTAAGGGAATCAGCCCCTCGGTGGTGATACATAGGATACACTTGGAAGAAGACACCAAGCCATCGAGGGAGCCACAGAGAAGGCTCAACCCGACCATGCAAGAAGTCGTGAGAGGAGAAGTCATCAAGTTGTTGGATGCTGGCATCATCTACCCCATCTCTGACAGCAAATGGGTGAGCCCCATTCATGTCGTGCCCAAGCGAGCTGGAGTTACAGTCGTGCAGAACAAGGAAGGTGAGTTGGTTCCAACTCGAGTACAGTCTGGATGGAGAGTCTCCATTGACTACCGCAAGCTAAACACTGCCACCAGGAAAGATCACTTTCCTCTTCCATTCATTGACCAAATGGTGGAGCGGTTGGCCGGGCACAAGTATTATTGCTTTTTGGACGGTTATTCTGGATATAACCAGGTCCCTGTGGACCCTGAAGACCAAGAGAAGACAACCTTCACTTGTCCGTTCGGAACGTTCGCCTACCGACGCATGCCCTTTGGCTTATGCAATGCACCCGCTACTTTTCAGCGGTGCATGATCAGCATCTTTTCTGATATGGTGGAGCATTTTCTGGAGGTATTTATGGACGACTTCTCGGTTTTCGGGTCATCTTTTGAGGAGTGTTTGCACCACCTCACGTTAGTTTTGGAGAGGTGTAAGGAGAAGAACCTAGTGCTCAATTGGGAGAAGTGCCATTTTATGGTACAACAAGGAATCGTGCTCGGGCACGTCATCTCTCGTCGGGGGATTGAAGTCGACAAGGCGAAGGTAGATCTGATATCCAACCTTCCTCCCCCACGGACGGTGAAAGAGGTTCGCTCTTTTCTGGGCCATGCAGGATTCTATCGGCGATTCATTCAGGACTTCAGCAAGATCGCCCGGCCCTTGTGCAAACTGTTGGTGAAGGAGGCCCCTTTCATTTTTGACGAGGACTGCAAGAAGGCATTTGGGGCCTTGAAGGCAATTCTGACGTCCACACCCATCATTCGGCCCCCGAGCTAGGGTACACCTTTCGAGATCATGTGTGACGCGTCAGATTACGCCGTTGGCGCTGTGTTGGGGCAGCGCATTGACAAACTTCCCCACGTCATTTACTATGCAAGTCGGACTCTGAACGACGCCCAGCTGAATTATTCAACCACTGAGAAGGAGCTGTTGGCGGTCGTGTTTGCTCTGGACAAGTTTCGATCCTATCTCCTAGGATCGAAAGTCATCATCTACTCGGATCACGCGGCATTGAAGTATCTTTTTTCCAAAAAGGATGCTAAATCTCGCCTCATCCGGTGGATTTTGCTCTTACAAGAGTTCGACATTGAAATTCGGGACAAGAAGGGCTCCGAAAACGTGGTAGCTGATCATCTCTCGAGGATTACCGTGGACTTCACGGAAGAAGCCACCCCCATTTCTGAGACCTTCCCCGATGAGCAATTGATGCATATTGCTCATGCTCACTCACCATGGTTTGCTGACATAGTAAACTATCTTGTCACCGGTCAAATGCCTTTGCATTGGGGACGGCAAGATAAGTCCAAATTTATGTCCATGGTGAAGAATTTTTTCTGGGACGATCCTTACTTGTTCAAGTATTGTCCCGATCAGATCATCAGGAGATGCATTCCCGAGCCTGACCAATCCAGTGTTATCTCCTTCTGTCATGATCATGCCTGTGGAGGCCACTTCAGTGCAAAGAAGACCGCTGCAAAGATTTTGCAGTGCGGTTTTACTGGCCCACCATCTTTCAAGACGCTCACACTTATTGTGTTGCATGCGAGCGCTGTCAGAAGCTAGGGAGTATTTCACGTCGAAATATGATGCCCCTCAACCCGATTCTTATTGTTGAGATTTTCGATGTATGGGGCATTGATTTCATGGGACCTTTCCCAAACTCCTTCGGCTATCTGTACATTTTGGTTGCTGTGGACTACGTGTCCAAATGGGTAGAGCAGTTGCTTGTAAGACCAACGACCACCGAGTTGTGGTCCAGTTTTTAAAAGACACTATATTTGCTCGTTTTGGTACTCCTCGAGCGATTATTAGTGATGGTGGAAAGCACTTCTGTAATCGGGTCTTCGAACAGCTGATGAAGAAATATTGCATCACGCACAAGGTTGCCACTCCTTATCACCCTCAGACGAGTGGACAAGTGGAGGTTTCAAACAGAGAGATCAAGAGGATTTTGGAGAAGACGGTGAACCCGTCGAGAAAGATTGGTCTCTCCGGTTGAACGATGCATTATGGGCATACCGGACAGCGTTCAAGACACCGATTGGCATGTCACCTTACCGTATCGTGTACGGGAAAGCATGCCATCTGCCTGTGGAGTTGGAGCACAGAGCTACTGGGCCATTAAGCAGCTGAATTTCGATCTCACAAAGGCTGGCTCACAGAGGAAGCTCCAACTCAATGAATTGGAAGAGCTGAGGAACGATGCCTATGACTGTGCTAGGATGTACAAAGCACGGATGAAGAAGGCTCACGACCAGAACATATTGAGACGATCTTTTGAGCCCGGTCAGAAAGTCCTTCTTTACAATTCACGTCTGCATCTATTCCCAGGGAAGCTCCGATCTCGATGGACAGGCCCTTCATAGTTCGATCAGTGTTTTCTTATGGGGCCATTGAGATTGAGGATCCAAAAAATGGCAGCACGTTCAAGGTGAACGGGCAACGACTGAAGCCATTTTTGGAGTTACAGAGCTCGAGGTTGAGACGACCCTTTTAGAGGACCCGAGTTACTCGGAGTGATTGTCTCAGGATGGAAGTCTGGCTGAAGACTGAAAACTTAGCGCTTGTGGGAGGCAACCCTCATCATTTTTTCCCTATCATTTGATTTTCTTTTTGTGTTTTAGTTGTGATTTTCAGGACAGTGTCCGCCTTCAAGTTTGGGGGAGCGCTTCTCTTACAGTTGCCCAACTTGCATCACCCTTCGGTATTGTATCTCTAGCCACATTGGGACAATGTGTTATTCTAGTTTGGGGGTGGGTAGACATTTCTGTCTGTTTTCATTTAATTCTTGCTTTGTTGCCTTGCTAGTATTCATTCAAAAAAAAAAAAAAAATGCTTTATTGTTAGTTGAGCATGGTTACATCTTGCTATGGTTTGCATCTCATTGGTTTGTTTAACATGTTGAATTTTGCATATCATTAAAATCTAAGATCTTTTGACTCATCTTTGGATTAGAGAGACTGGACATGTTTAAACTGTTCATCACAAGCACATTAGCATTTGTTTCTGTGGGGTATGAGATTTGAATTAAAATTTATGTGTCTTGAGATTTGTAGGATGACTTGTTGATGAAACATTGGCTTATTATATATATATATATACATAAAAAAAAAAAAAAAAAGAAAAAAAAAAAAAAATATTTAGAATAATATCACCAATTTGACTTTTCATTGAGTAACCGGGCCCCTTGCCTCATTAAGCATTGGGTGTTCGCGTAAAAAGATGAGAATTTCAGCTTGGATGATGTTTGGCTAGTTTGACTTCGTAGCCTTTTTGACTTGAGTAATTAAGCCTTAGGGATGTTTTTACATCTAGTGCCCTAAGACCATCTGGTTTGGGAGTCACTGGCCCAACACTCGTTACATAGGTCAATTAGAAAGTTTAAAGGAGTCACACATTGCACAGCCGACACAAAATAATAGTAAATAATAATGAATGTAAGATAAGCCATGATTATTTGACGGAAGTCCTGCGAATTTTTGGATATATGTGCTTTGAGGAAAATCGAAACCCCATGATTCTATGTTATTCACACCTTACACTTTTGAACATGTGTTGTCTCAATTTTCCATCTATGAGTTGATCGATTTTTGATAATATGACAATGTGATATTCATTTTGTTAAACATGCTCATGATGTGTGAACCATGTGTTTGAATGATGATTTTCGCTCAAGTGATAATACGACATTTCAATGTTTGTGGGTATCATTTCTGGCAAACCCTCACGAGACTTCACTCGTCCACTAGGGAGTCCTAGGGGTTTAAAAGGCTTGTTGCATATGCTAAATGCAATCGTTTCTCCACTTAGTGTTAAGGTTTAGGGTTAGGGTTTATAGATATATATAATAACGTTGTATATACACTTAGTGTTAAGGTTTATGTTTATATAGAGTACTAAATGCATAAATAATCCAAATTTGTGCTATATATATATATGCATAATTATACGGCGAGGAACAAAAAAACAATATGCAACATAACAAAGTACATACACTTAGGGTTAGGGTTTATGACTATATATATTATATAAACATAGGGTTAGGGGTTATGGGTTACGTGCAATATGTTTATAGTATATTTACGTTTTACGTGTTGAGTACTTTACATATATATGGTATACTTATAAGTAAACCCTAACTCTAATTAGGATTTACGTTAATGGAATACTAATCTAATAAAACCCTAACCCTATATATATATAGGACCTATATATATATATATGAAACTTAACAGAGACTTAGGGTTTAAGAATTAGTTTTAGGGTTATCGTTTAGGGTTTAGTTTTATGGGTTAGAGTTTACGTAAACGTTAACACTATATATATTACATACACTTAGGGTCGGATTAGGGTTTGTGTTTACAAATACAAATATATATTTATATATATATATATATATATATATATATATATATATATATATATATAATATATATATATAATTTTCATATTTTTTTTTTAAAAAAAATAAAAATATTAAAAAATAGATAGAGACGTGTATTATTATACACGTCTCTAATTGGCCGCGTGGCATTACGCCACGCGGCCAATTTTTGGCCAGGTGACCTGCGCGGGACAATTCCCGCGCGCCACCTGGCCTCGTTTTTAATTAATTAAAAAATAAAAATAAAAACAGGGTAGCTTCCAGAGGAAGCTACCCCATGCGATCCACACATTTCTCTCCCTCACCTCTCTCTCTCTCACTCGGCTCTCTCTCTCTCTCTCCCTCTCCGTCCACCGACCACCGCCCTCCGGTGTCTTCTCCGGCCGTCACTGCACCACGCGGGTTGGCCCAATAGGTGCATGCTCTCTCTCTCTCTAGCTCTCTCTCTCTCTCTCTCTAACCGAACCCTAAACCCTATCTCTCTCTAGCTCTCTCTCTGTCTCTCTCTCTATCTCTCTGTCTCTCTCTCTCTAGGTCTCTCTCTCTCTCTCTAACCGAACCAGGTCCTATCTCTCTCTACATCTCCCTCTCTCTCTCTCTCTCTTTCTCTCTGTCTCTCTCTCTATCTCTCTCTCTCTCTAGCTCTCTCTCTCTCTCTCTCTCTCTCTCTAACCGAACCACAGTAGGTCCGGACCTCTCTCTCTCTACACCCATCTCTCTGACTCTCTCTCTCTCTGAAACCTCTCTCTCTGCCTTGTACGTGAATATTATTTTGGGACTAATATGTTTTAATGCAGGTACATTTTGGCTAAGGAGCATACAAATCACTCAAACAAAAAATATTTGTGAGTAATTTTAGCATTAATTTTTTTTCTTTATTTTTGGCTATAATAAACTTGGTGCATTTAAATTAATTTGTTTAAAATCTGTTTCTAATTTTTTTAATAGTTTCATATAATAATTGTGGATTTAGCAATTAATAATGGTCTATGCAATGCTGTTAATTTTGTTGGGTTTGAATATCTATTGTTGTGTAATTTTATGTATTTTGATGTGGTTGGTCGTTATGCATGAAAAATATTCGTACAGTTGTGGTATTTTTTTTTTTTTTTTGTAATATGTTATACTGTACTACGAATTGGTGTGTGGATTATTATTTGTGGTAATTATTTTATTAACTTCATCATAAAATCAATGATCCAAACCAATAAAATATAAATAACTATGCGGTACTATTTCAACAATTTTTGGGTTTTTTAAGAACAAAGAAAAAAAGTTTAATTGTTCATTTTCAGGTAATTTTTTTACAAACAAAAAAAAAACATTTCAAAGTAAACTCGCTATCATTTTATAATAAAATGATCGTATCCAACGATTATTGGATAGATACAGAAAATTAAATTTGGCCACCGTCTACCATTTATAATAATTCTTTTTATTATTCAATTTATAACAAACGTGTAAACAATAAACTCTAAACCCTAAATCAAAACCAATATAAAAATCCCTATGATCAAATCTCAAAACCAAACCCCTAAGCTTTATACTCTAAAAAACAAGTGAAAACCATAAACCCTAAACCCTAGCCCAAAATACCGTTCACCCTAAAAACCCTAAACCCTACAAAAGAGTGAAATTTTTTTGTTACTTTTTTATTTTAGTTAAACCCTAAACCCTAACCTTAAAACCCTAACCCTAAAAACTAAACCCTAAAAACCTAAATCCTAACCTTAAAACCCTAAAACCTAAACCCTAAACCCTAAACTCTAACCTTAAAACCCTAACCCTAAAAACTAAACCGTAAGCACCGTTCGTGGAAGTCGAAGTTGAGGACCCAGCTAAATATTCGAGATGGTGACACGCCATTGACAATACGTGCGAGAATGCCAGATACGTTTTTTGATAAGTATGACCGAACGGATGTGGAGGACGTACTGCACGAGTGGTGCACAAAAATAAATGTGGTATGTAGGTCTTTCAATGTATTACTAAAATGTTGTGTTTTTTTAATAAACAGTTCATTCAATCATAGCACATAAGTAATTAAGTGTATCAATTCTTACATTTTTTTGGGAATGTTCAATGTAAAGGAGAGGTCTGAACGAATGAAGCGGCTGCAGGAGCAGAATGACATCCCCCATATTCTGGGGTCCAAAAGTTATGCCAGATTTAATCATGATGAGGTATGGAACAATATGTAAAAACCCTAATTCTTATTTGTACATAATTGTTCTTTCTTAACATTAAATGAATATCCAATGTTTGTTATATATTTATACTGTATGGCGACAGGCATCTATATCTGGCACGCCCCCCACTCGCGCCGAGTCGTTTGTGAAGACGCACACAAGGAAAGACGACACTTACCTGAACGAGCGGACACGGGACCTATGCGTATGCTACTGTTATAGGTTATCGATTATTATTAGTTATGCGTGTGATAAAGTATTTATTAATTACCAGTGTTTTGTATGTTGACGACGTACAGGAGCGGATGACACAGAGTTTGTCCACTGATCCTGCTGCCTCGGACCCCGTCTCATCAGATACGGTGCGTTGGGCACCTGGCGACGCCTACGAGCAAGCGGTTGGGCGACCCGAGTATGCGGGTAGGGTTCGGCAGGTTGGGCCGAACGTTACTCCTGTTCGCGAGACTTCTTTCTCGTATAGGGACCGCACACGGGGGGACCGGCCGAGGGCACGTCTCAGGATTGGGCTGCTCAGAAAATTGCGGAGTTGGAGGGCATAGTGCGGGCCGAGAGAGAGCGGGCTGACAGCATGGAGCAGCGCATACGACATTTTGATGATATGGAGCAGCGCATGCGACATTTTGAGGCCTTCATGTCCTCTACAGGATTATCGTTCGTATGCCCTGGGGCTCAGCAGTCTTCACCTGCACACGTAGGTAGTACGTCATCTGTTAGTAGTGCGCCTGCAGGTATGGTTCATATTATGTATACATTTAGGTTTATTTTTAATTTGTTCTCATTTCTTGTTTAAATTTGCATATAATATTATGTAGGTTAATTATTTTTATTACTTGCAGGTAATGCGACAACTGTTGGTCCGTTGTCGCCTTCTAGACAATTGCTGAGCCAACAATCCCCTCTCGGGACTCCATCGCCCGTTACACCATCTCTTGCGGGACAATCGACAGTTGGCGAGGTCACGCCCGGGACTGCACCTCGTGATCCGCAGCGACGTCCTCCAGATTTGTAGATATTTTGTATTTTTTTTTTTTTGTTAGTCACGAATAACTTTATTAAATCAAGATTTAAAAATTTGTTGATATTGTTGTGTAAGTAGTTATTGTTAGTAATGAATATATTTATTAGTACATGGTATTCGAATTTTTAAATATTGTTGTTTTGATTAATTTGTGCAATTTGATTTTGTGATATTTTTGGATGAAATAAATTTGGAGAATTTTAGTAAAAAAAATATATATATAAAATAATATATAAAAAGAATATATAAAATATATATATATATATATATATATATATATATATATATATTTTATACTGCAGCCAGTTGGCCGCGTGTACATTAATACACGCGGCCAACTGTGCAGTTAGTGCCACATTGATCCGCCACGTGTATTTACGTGGCCACTTGCACGTGGCCAACAGTTCGCCACGTGTACAGTCAACTGCAAGTGGCAAAAAACCATTTTTTTTGTAGTGGATGTTTAACCTTTGGCCATCGTGGGGAATAACCTCAAGATTAGGCCAAAATGAGACATGAAGGCAGTTCCTATAAAAAAACTGTAAAAGGTAAATTCAAGCAAGGTATACCGTAAAAGAAATTTTTGACCCTAAGCTCAAAACTCGTACTTACGGCATTCATATTTCTCTCTCAAACAATACTAACCAATTAAACATCGTCGGAGCTATCTCCGTGGACACCCCAATAGGCTCTGGTGCTTACATTTTTTTTTTTTTTTTACCGTTGTGAATTCATACAACATTTGACAGTGGGAAGAAACTGTGCTAACAATTATGCTTTGGTAATTTGGTTTGTATTGGCTGGTTTAGAAATGTCTAATCAATTAGTTATCACTTGTGTTTGCAAGTGATGTAGGACAAAAATTCCATCTAGTTCCCGAGATGCTCTTATTACTGAGAGGGTTGGTCTTGATATCGGGATTATTGACAAACGGGATTATTCAAGAATAATCTTACCGTCGGACAAAGAAGATCAACGTACATTGGCAAATTCCTCAAGTCCCATCCCCCGAATAAGTCTCGATACATGATCGGAAACTCGTGGACGAGTTTTTCTAAAGTGAACGAGCCTGATGTAGGATAGCCGGAGGCCGAGACGACCATAATATCCCGAGATCAAGACGACTATAGTATTCCGAGACCGAGGCGGTTAGAGTATCCCGAGGCCGAGATAGCTATTGTATTTCGAGGCCAAGACGGCTAGAGTATCTCGAGACAAGATGGCTAAAGTATCCCGAGCTCGAGTAATGCGGCTCGATTGTCCCAACTAATATAACTAGAAAATTTCCGAATAATAAAGATTTTCGAGTAATAAAGCTAGAAGATTTTCTGATTTGTCAATTGCCAACAAGTTAAAGACCAAGAATGAAAGAAAAGATTATTAACAAATCTCCCGATTCCTATTTTAGAGAATTTCCATATTTATATCTCATTTGTCGTCAAGTACTATTATAGCGCTATTATATTTTCTCTAATATGGTTTTCTTTTGGCACCAAGTATTTCCATTAATTTGAAAATATCCTTTAGTACCAAGTATTTTCATATTATGCTTATTTGTTTTATTTCCAGCCTTAGAAGATTTTATTTCCTTTTGTAGTCGTAGGGTTTTTATTATAAGTTTGGAATAATTGTATTGAAAGAGACAGTTTTGTCATCAATAAGAATATCAGTTTTTCTCTAGCTTTAATTTAACGTGTTGTTAAAGTTTGTGCATTGAGAACATAGTTTCTGAATCCCGTCTACCGCTTCTCGCTACATCACCAAGCCTAGTCATGCTACAACTGCATGTACAAGGTCCCAGGTGGGAGACTTCACTTGAAATAAGAGTTCACTTACGTGTACGTGCACAATTCATATTTCATGTAGTTATAATTTGGCTTTTCTTTAGTGTTACGCTGTGATATATATATATATATATTCCTCGATCAAAGCAATATACGGGGAAGTTAGGGGAGGGGATTAGTGTTATGCTGATTGATTTAGTAGGGTTCTTGAGATCGAGATGTGGCTTAGGATGAGCTAAGACAACAATTCTCCTATAATGAGTAAGAATAGAATTTAAGCTGGAAAGCATTTTCCATGCGGAACCTTTCTATTTTAAGTGAAATGAAGTTGAATTATTTTTTTATATGAATTAGATTTTATAGTATTTAACGGTACACAGATCGATTAGTGCTAGGGACCATTCTTTTATTCTTCCAAAATTGATGTAACGTTTAAAATCATCATTGGATCAAAATTCAATGATGATCAATCTTAAAGCCAATGGTGATTTTAAAAACCGTATCAACTTAAAAAGCTAGCATAAATAGAGGACAAAAAAATCGTTCCTAACATTTCTCCATATAGTAGCGTATCATTGAAAAATTTTAAATGACGTGGCAACTAGTGGCAAAAGCCATGATTTTGGGACGTCAAGGGGCCAGCTCAAGAATTTTTTTTTTTTTTCGATGAATAAAAAAAAAAACTAAACTCAAACAAAAATTAATTACAAATACTAAAAAAATTTACTTACGCAATAAATAAATAATTCATTAAAATTTAATTAATTTTTAAAGCATATAAATGTAACTTACAATTTATTTTGTCACGTGTTGCATTAATTAATTCAGTTGTCATCGACGAGTCTTCATACCTTGAAATCGCTGCATGATTTTTTCATTGCTAATAGTCTTGAATATATACTTTTCAATGTAGGTGACCAGACAATCATTGATCATCCACCGATCTTCTATTTTATTACGTAAACGATTTTTAATAATATTCATTGCTGAAAATGCTCTTTCAACAGTTAGTGTCGCAACTGGCAGAATCAATGCAATGTCACCAATGAATAAACCAATGTAGTATTCCAACCAATCACCATATTCTTTAAACCATGTTGGATTAAAACGACGCCATTTTTTTTTTCCAAATTCTGTTTTGAAAAATCATGGTTGAATGGTTGGAAATGTCCTTTTTGTAAACATACTCTTCAGATTTGATCTCTATCATTAGTATGGTAATCAGGAATTTTTTTCCTTAAGCAAGAATCTAATGGCAGATTTGATAAATCTACATCGATACGAGTTCGTTTAAAATTTGATTGGAGCTCAATGGAATCATTGTTCGTTGTTATCCATAAACAATTCATTTAAAAGGGCAATCTAAATATAAAAATAAAGAAATATTTTTATCAATAAATTATTGCAAAAATTGGATTACATACCTGAAACTTTTCAAGAAAGAGAAATTGTCAAAAAAAAAAGGTTAACTTTTTGCTCAATTGTTCCCTTCCTTTTCATTGTATTTGAATTGTTGATTGCCTTGAAGAAAAAGAATTTGACAACAAGAGGAGAAAGGGATTTCACAAAGTGATTGCTCTTCAATTTTCAAAGCAATTAAACCAAATCGCAACACTGAACATTTGAGTGTTGTCACGTCACACACATAGTGGTCTCACAGTCACAGTCACAGTATTTATATTTAGGTTAAATCATTAATTGTGAATGGGTCATAACTTCGTTGGGGAGAAGCTAGAAGTGAAGAGCCGGGCTTAGAGAGAAAAAGAAGAAACTAGCGGCTGGGTGCTCGGGGGGTAGGTTTCACGCCTCCCCCCCCCCCGTGGTGTTTCCCTCCTCTCTTTTCTAGGGTGGGGGAGGTTTTTTCTTCCTCTCTGGCTAGATCCAGTGGAGATTTCGTGTCTTCCAGCCTTTAGGGATGTGGAGTTTTTGTTTTCCCGAGTTAGATCCAGTAGTGGTTGATTTTCCTCAGTAGAAAACTTCACGGGATTTGGGTTGGGGAGCGTTTTTCTGGTGTGCCTCGATCTGGCGGAGTTTCTGACCTAGTTTTTCTTTGTTTTGGTTTCTTTCTTTGGAGTCAGATCTGCTCACTTTGGTTGGTTTTTCCAAGACATGCTCCTCTCCACGGTGGTAGCCAGTTTCTTCTGGTTCAGTAGCCTCCAGCAACAGTCGTGCTAGTTCTTCACGATTGGCGTGTGGCCTACACGTGCCATGGAGGCCACTCCCTGGACAGGCTTGTGTGGGTCACGGCTTGTCTTCCAGGGCACCTCTAGTGGTTTCGGGATCTTCTGGTGGATTTCTGTTGCAGAGGAGGTCACCGGTGGTGGCGCGTGTTCTACATGCGTCGACGCCAGCGACGGCGCTTCCCGACGCTAGTCCCGTTTTTTGCTTCTGTTTTGGGTTGTTTTTCTTATTTTTTCACAGTTTGCCTCTGTGATGCTTAAATGTTATTGGACTATTTGTTGGGTTAGGTGCTAAATCTGTCCTCTTTTTTTGTTGATTGTGTTTAAATGTAAAGAGTGGCTTAGTGTTGTCCCTGTAATGGTTATGTATTGTTTTGGTTGCTGTTCAAGTCATATTTATCTGGCTTAGGGTGTAAGGGTCTTGTACCTCTTGTATTTGTTCTTGCCTTGGGGCTTTACTAAGTAATATATGATATATAGCACATGCTATTTGTTGAAGAAAAAAAAAAATCATTAATTGCGAATGGTTTTCACAAAGCAAAAAAGGCTAAAGAATTGAAAAACCCAAACCCCATTTTGTTTAATCTCACAACCGTATGCCTTTATACGGTAGGAATGCTTCTTCTTTTTTAAATGCTTGACTTTTTTATCTTTTAAGTTGGTGTCACGTGTTTGTCTAGGTAAGTGTCTTTTAAGAGTTTCTTTTTACTTTTTTTGTCTCTATAAGAGTAAGTCCTACTGTAGAACTCTACCCAATTTATTTATTTTTTTCGGGGCTGAGGGAGGCACGTTACCCCTCTAGACCCCCCTCTCCCTCCCCTCCGCCCTTGGTGGCAATATGTATAGTAACATATACACAATTATATGCCATAAAATTTAATCTGAATCATGAAATCGTTTCACTCAAATGGAAAGAATCATGTTCCATCCTAATGATATGCAGGGCTGACTTCCAACTCCATGTTCTGCCGATGCATGTGCATGCCTTTTTTATTGTGGCTTGAGCAGCAGAGTATCGTTGCAATATGCCAATATTGCAAATATATATTCACCGAAAGAAAATATAATCAAATAGAAAATAAAGAAATAGCGGAATAAGAAAATAGAGACAATGAATTTTTTGTGGTTTGGTCTATGACCTACGTCCACAAGATAAAGTTTAAAGGGCTACATTTTACTTTTATTCCTTGATTACGTAACAATACAGAAGACTCATATTTATAAGAGAATTGATACAAATAAGTATGGTAATCAAATCAATCCTATAAAGATAAGTATTGTATAGTATCATATTAATATATTTCTTAGGAAATATATTCTCTAACATTCTCCCTCAAACTCAAGGTAAAATAATCTGGAAGTTTGAGTTTGCATTGAGTTCTTCGTTTTCTTCTCCTTTCTTTTTGGCTGGAGACGACGATGACTGGAGGCAACCGAGGACGGTCAATGACGAAAGGAGGGGGGACCGGTATGGGCCATGGCCCCCCTCACTCTTAAGAAGAAAAAAATTTAAGGTAAAAAAATAACTTATAAGGTTTCTTGCCTATTGGCCCCTGTTTTCTTGGCCCTTGGCCCATTCCCTTTTATCATCTCTTCAACTAGTTTCATCTTATTTGAACGATAGCTTCATTGTCAAAACTTTTTCATGTAATTTTTCATGGGTAGCAACAGACATATTTGAGAAGGGTAACAATGGAAGGAGCTTTACAAAGTTGCAAAAGTTTTGTTTAAAGTAAATGAAATGAGTTAATAAACAGTGAACTGGAAGAAGACAGGTGTAGACTTGATGAGTCACTCGCCTGGCAAAGCTCGATTTTTTAAGGATGCATGGTAAAGATAACGTAAAATGACGACTCATTTCAATATATCTAGATGGCATTAGAAAAGTTTAAAAAATATGTGTTTCATTTGTTTTGTGTTGCGTTTAGCAGAATATGTTTTATGTAGAATATAATGTGTTTTGTGTTTTGTATAATAGTTAGTGGGTTACAGTACTGTATTAGTTAATTAGAGTGAGCTATTCTAACAAAAAGCAAGAGAATGTTAGCTTTAAGAGCTATGTCATCCAGGTAAAACTTTGCGAGAATTCCAAGAAGCACGCAATTTTATCTAACTGAAACTTCTCAATTTCAGTACAAATTGGACTTCTTCTTTTTCTTTTTTCTTTTTTTCTT